>JARCFY010000016.1:8796518-9309018 GCA_029233225.1 Lepidodactylus listeri | reverse complement strand
TGCAGACATTGCAATAAATAATACAGTGTCAGCTTCCTTAGATTATTGAGGCTCATCTAGCGCACTCATATATTTATGCGCTGCCGGTAATAGCAAGTGTCTCTCTTCTTCTAATTAAACACACAGCACCCTGGTGTGTTTATATAACACCGAGATGGTGGTATGCACTTGGAAATAAATGTATGCAAAGCTAAGCCTGATGTTCAGCTTATCCACAAGCCTTATCTTGAAGTCATTCCCGTTTGGATGTTTGTTGAAAGCTGGCATTCTTCCATTAATGACAGAACATCCGGGTGAATTTTGTGAATGCCCAGAACTTTGGAGACACTCCGGGGAATGTTGGTAGTCACCCAGATCAGTGGTTCTTAACCTTTTAGGTATGGATGCCCCACCAGTCCAAATTTACTTGGTATGGTGACCAATCCAGGGCTCGCCCAATTTTTTTTGGCACCCTGGGCAAACTATAAGAACATAAGAGAAGCCAATGTTGGATCAGGCCAATGGCCCATCCAGTCCAACATTCTGTCACACATTGGTCAAAAATACCAGGTGCCCCCAGGAGGTCCAGCAGTGGGGCCAGGACAGTATAAGCCCTCCCACTGTTGCCCCCCCCAGCACCAAGAATACAGTGCATCACTTGCCCAGACTGAGAAATCTTAGCTATACCTTGTGGCTAATAGCCACTGATGGACCTCTGCTCCATATGTTTATCCAGTTCCCTCTTGAAGCCGTCCATGCTTGTAGCCACCACCACCACCACCACCTCCTGTGGCAGTGAATTCCACGTATTAATCACTCTTTGGGTGAAGAAGTCCTTCCTTTTATCCATTCTAACTCGACTGCTCAGCAATGACACTGGAACAGAAATTCCTCACTGCATTGCACGCCACTTTCACTTTGATTGATTGTCGGATTTTATGGCCGTGTCCAGACTGCATGCCGCTTTCACTTTGTTTGAGCTCTCAGTTTTATGGTACCGTCTGCATAGATTTATGGCCGTTTTATGGCCATTCAGGGGTGACTTTGCAGTCAGTACAGCATTGGCCCCGGGGTATTTGAATGTGGTTTTGAGCTGCATCTTTTTCTGTTCCAGTGTGGGTTTGGTAAAACAGCAGAGCGAATGCTAGATGCAGATTGGGTCAATGCAGGGAGGGAGGGATACGAGTCTAACAAAATGAATGAATGAATGAATGTTTCCAGGGTCAGATCTTGCTTCCTAAAATATAAAAGAGAGCAATGGAAAGGGTGGGGGAGGCCCACTTTCAGAGACGTCGTGACCCACTTTTGAATCCCGACTCACAGGCCGGGAAACACTGACCTAAATGATATTGGGAAGCACTCCGAAGGAGGTCTGCTCAGAAGCCCCATTTTATTCAATGGGGCTTAATCACAGGGAAGTCAACCTAAGATGGCAGTGTTGACCAGCAACCAGCAAGTGGAGACGTATACCAGTTGGTGGGTATTCTTGAGAAATACAATTAAACAGAGATTCTGAGTGAGAGACTGAGTCCGTGTGTATGTTTGTAAAAATATCAAAGTTTACTAGAAAACTAACATGGGGAAAAGGTAAACAGGATGCAAAATAACAAAGTACTAGATCCCTGCATCTTTACTGCCAAGAAGATGCTACAGGAACGGCATCTCTTCTTCTACCAAGACAAAGAGACCCCAATATGCTAAACAGCCAGTACATTGATTTCCAATCACAGGGCTAAAGTTCAGGTCATTATGAGAAGACCAACTACAAGATTCCTGGGTTTTTCTACTTAGTAAGCAGACTGGGTGCAATAAACATGTGACTTCCTGTTGACTAACATAAACAAAGTTAACTCTGTAATTACTGAAGTGTTTTGAACTTGCTCGACCCGACACCGGTGAATGCAAACCGACCCCCAGATGCATACTGGATCATCAGTATTCCCATGGGAATGCAACACACAACGACTTCTGGACCTTCACTATCCCATTCGATGTAGATAACTTTTGCTTTTCATTATCACACAGATTTTAGACCTGTGTTTGACTAGTACCGCTCCATATGTTGAAATGTGGGACTATTAATATATATGCTTTTAACTGCTCATTTCTCAAGGGTATGAACAGCTCGAACAAATAAGTTTTTTAATGATTAAGGGTGTCCCCCCCCATAAAACAAAATTGAACACATATTTATTCATGGGGTTTAAAACGTGAGTCTTTTATTGACCCAAGAATCCATGATGGTTGCAAAGGAACCATAGCATGGTTGACTAATTCAGAATTCATGCCTTCCTGGCTATTAAAATGCATAGGATGCATTCCCCAGACTGAATCCAGCTACTTCAGAGACACTGGAGTCTGTAAGGGAACATGTATTTATGTTAAAAAAATAATTTTCAACATTCATCATAATAACTCATGAATAAAAATCAAGAGATTCAGTTTCCCAAGTATCACACGATTAACAATTAAAACGATATGGGGAAATCAACCAGCCAACCATGCAACCTGTCAGCGAGATTCTCATCTGGAATGAGAAGTTTCCCTTCCTTTTTGATCAATGGGCTGAAGGGAGAGGCTCTTTTGAACCTCTTGGCCAATAGCCAATGGAGACTCACAACCGGCGTTCCATCACGTAAACCAAGAGCTCAGTTCGGCAAGCACAGTAATCCCCACAGAAGCCAGTTGTCCTGTTGGCCATCTTGGGGCTGCTGGAATGAGTGATGGTTGATGGGACAAAGCCTTGGAACTCTGGAACTCTCGGGTCTGAAGGGTTGGCCCCAATCCGCTTGCAAGTCCAAGCGCCCCTTCTATGGATGCCAGGGGACTAGAGACGAAGCCCTAAACCAGTACTGGAATTAGCATTGTGTTTCAAATGAGAGACTAAAAAGGGAACAGCAAAACCAGAACTGATCACACCAGAGAATGGGTTTTTGAAGGAGGATGGGTCCCATTGTTGGAGGGCTGTTTCTTGTACGATGCTGGGAGCCGAGCTGAAGTTGCTACAGAGGGAGGGTCACAATCCCCCTTCTGTGCAAATGTGGAATGGCATCCTAGGCAATTTTCTTATAGGAGAATAACCTCTCAGGGGTTGATTGGAAGTGGAGAAGCAGTAAAATGCAGGGGGATGACCACGTGGAAACATGAAACTGTGGGACTGGGGTCCTGTGAAGTTCCATCTTGTCCCCTGTGCTCTGTCGCATCTACGTGAAGCCCCTGGGTGGTGTCATCTGGAGATTCAGACTGGGTTGTCACCATTATAGAGATGACAATCAGCTCTCTCTCACACTTCCAGCTGATCCCAGGGAGGCTGTGGAAAACCTGAACCGGTGCCTGGGGGCAGTTTTGGGGTGAATGCGGACCAATGAACGGAAGCTTAATCCTCACAAGACAGAAGTGGTACCGATGTCCAACCTGGGACTTAAGGCTCATCTGTTCTGGATGAAACCCTCAAAAAGAACCTTCTTGCGAATAGCCAATGGAGACTCACAATAGGCTCTTCCACATCTACACGAGACCGCTGGGTGAGGTCATCTGGAGATTCAGGCTGGGTTGTCACCAATATATGAGCCAGTTTAGTGTAGTGGTTAAAAGCAGCGGACTCTGATCTGGAGAACTGAGTTCAATTCCCTCCTCCACAAGCAGCCAGCTAGGTGACCTTGGGCCAGCCACAGTTCTTTCAGAGCTGTTCTCTCAAGAGGGCTTCTCTCAGAGGTCTCTCAGACCCACCTACCTGACAGGGTGTCTATTGTGGGGAGAGAAAGGGATAGGAGATTATAAACCGCTCTGAGACTACAAGTAAAGGGCAGGGTATAAATCCAATCTCCTCCTCCTCCTCCTCCTCCTCCTCTTCTTCTTCTTCTGTCAGTTCTATCTCGTACTTCCAATGGATCCCAGAAAGGCTGCAGAAATCCTGAACTGGTGCCTGGAGGCAGTTTTGGAGTGCGTGTGGACCAGTGAACTGAAGCTTAATCCCAACAAGTCGCAAGTGCTACTGATAGGCAGAAGGTCCGACCTGGGATTTAAGATTCACCTATTCTGGATGGGTTTGCATTCCCCTTGAAAGAACAGGTCCATAATTGGACCCACACCTACTGCTGGATAAGAAGGTGGTAGCTGTGGACAAGAGTGCCCTTTACCAGCTTCAACTGGTTAGCCAGCTGCAACCTTTCCTGGGCAGGGAAGATCTGGCCACTGCAGTGCATGACCCGGTTACATCTAGGTTCGATTATTGAAATGCATTATACATGGGAATTCCCTTGAGAAGTGTTTGGAAAATTCAATTGGTACAGAACACTGAAGCCAGGATGTTCACTGCAGTGGACTGTAGGGGCCACATCACTCCAGTCTTGGCCCATCTATACTGGGTTCCATTTTGTTTCAGCTCAATTTATGATGTTGTTCTGGACTTCAGAATGCCATATGGTTCAGGACTGGCATACCTGAAGGGTCACCTGCTCCCTTGTGAACCTGCCCAATCACTATGGTAATCTTTGGAAGCCCTGACTTGGGTGCCTCTGCCTTCTGAGGTTGCAACCTGAGAGAGGGCCTTCTTGGCCATGGCACCAAAGTTTTGGAACTAATCTGTCCCCTTCTGTTGCCGTCTTCCAATAGCAGGTGAAGACTTTTTTCTTTGGAGTTCCCCCAATAATCCTGTTGCCCAAATGGGGCCTATTGCCTGATGTCCCAACACCCAATAGTGAACACAACCACTGAGATTCTAGAGGTAGACAAAACCTTATTGTAATAAAGGGGATCAAGGCAGCAAAGACCCAAGGAATCGGTTAGTAAGGCATCAGCAGTTACTTTTGGTACAGTGTGACAAACAACTTTGAGACATGTGCAGATATCTACTGATGATTACAGATGACTTATGATTATAGAGGTCATACTTCCTTTATTCTATAAAAATACATTTGCGAAGCAAATATGTCTTTTGCCCTGATTTAGAACATGTGCATTTCTCCCGAGCTTTGCAAAACCACTTTTCCTGTTTTTTTTACCAACTGTCTCGCGTGGTCAGCTATAATTGTCTTGCTTGGTCAGCCATGTCTGAGAACCCCTTACCCATTTTACCACATCCTGTTTTTCACATAGGCTTATTGTGCACAGAAGCTGGAATCAGCTTGCTTGCTGGAATTAGCTGGCTGAAGCAACACACAATGATATGACGATAAACTTTGAAAGGACAGTAGTCTTGCTACCTGGCCTATCAATCCCTCTTTCATGACCAATGTTTTAATTGTTATGTCTTTGTGTGTGTTCTAGCTCCATTTTAAATTGTTTTAATTATGTGTGTGTTTTTTGGGGGGGATTTTAATGATTTTAAAATGTGATTTTTATTGTGTGTGTCTTGTTAGCCGCTTTGCTGGCCCTTGTGAGGGTAGAAAGGCAAGATATAATTTTTTTGTAAGATGGAAACAGATAAATAAATAATACTGAATTAGACCATCAGTCCATCAAGGTCAGTATTGTCTGGTCATACTGGCAGTGGCTTCCCAGGATCTCAGGTGGAAGTCTTTCACAACAAATAATACATTATTCTTTTAACGGGAGATGCTGAGGATTGAACCTGGGACCTTCCGCATGCCAAGCAGGTCCACTACTACTGAGCAGCAAACCCTCCCTTAACTGTGGTCCTTTCTGCACTCTCCTTTTAATCCATGTTCACCGTGGTGTCCTCCAAGCAATTCTGTACTAAAATTGAGTTCAACCATCTTTTTATACCAGGTCCCCCCCCCCCCCCCCCCATTCTGCATTACATTTCCTCCCTTCAGTAATCAGCCCGGTTTCAGCCTGCTGTTACCCTGATTATTTAGATGCTGTTTTGTCGTAGACTTAAATCGCCTTGACTCGGACACTGAGAAAATCCAAAGTGGCAGGCAGTTGCAGAAAGGACTGTATAACTCTTCCCATCCTTTAACTGCTTGTCCATTTCCAAACGTCCCTTCACTGCAATCCTAAACAGAGTTACACCTTTCGAAGCCGATTGAACTCAGTGTGTTCATGAGAGTGTAATTCTGTTTAGGGCAGCACTGCTTCTGCAACATTTTTGTTGTCGTTCTTTGAAAAACAAAGACTTGGTTTGTGGGGCCGTTTGGTGTCTGTGAGTGTAACGTGCAGTTTGGCTCTGTGGGTAAAGTCTGAACATCAACCTGAGCTTTACATAAGCTATAATGATTTCACATACCAAGTTGATGCTTTCACACAGAGGCCCCGTTATTGCAACTCTTGGTTGATGACACACACATCCAGAGGCATTATCAATTTTATAAAGATAAAGGTTTCCCTTGCTCGAAAGAAAGTCAAATAGAATTCTAGGGGCAGTGCTCATCTCCGTTTCCAAGCCGAAGATCCAGCGCTGTCTGAAGACTTTTCCATGGTCATGTGGCTGGCTTGGCTAAATGCCAAGACACACAGAATGCTGTTACCTTCCCACCAAAGCAGTACCTATTTATCTACTTGCAATTTCTTGCTTTCAGACTGCTAGGTTGGCAGGAGCTAGAGGCAGAGACGGGAGCTCACTCTGTCGCGCAGCACTCAGATCTCAAACTGCTGAGCTACTGACCTTCCGGTCTGCAGCTCAGCATCTTAATCTCTGAGCCACTGCAGCCCTATACATTTTATACCAGATTGTTATATCACTGAAGATTTTGTTGTGTATAAAGTACTGAGTCCAGAGATGCGTTGCAGTGAAATCATCTCATAAGTTTATTGATGGTACAATTCCAGGCTGCTGAACGGGGCTCGGAGGTCTGCTTAAATACATGTCTAAACCACACCCTGGCCTTGCCCAAACTCCCTGATAGGATTACCCTGATAAGATTATACCCACTCCCTGATAGGATTACTGCTTTAGCTTATGTTACAGTGCAAAGACCTATCCCATTGAAGATGCTTGATGGTGGTGATGGTGGGAGGAGCTGAGCCAAAAGGAAGATCTGCCAGATTAAATGACGCAAAATATGTCCCCAGTCCTCCTTTATATGCACGTGTTGGCCATATGGAACATTCTAAATGATTACACCAACACTTGATTGCTGCAGATACTCTCAATTTCTTTCATCTTCAGGATGCCCTTGAGCTAGTTTGGACATTTGCAATAGAATGGACCATGGGAAAAGGGAGCCCTGACATGGATGGCCCAGGCTAGCCTGATCTCATCAGATCTTAGAAGCTAAGCAAGGTCGGCCCTGGTTAGTCCTTGGATGGGAGACCTCCATGGAATATCAGGCAATGGCAAACCACCTCTGAAATCTCATGCATTGAAAACCCTATCAGGGTCGCCAATCTGCTGAGACTCGCCAGCACTTTCCACCACATGGGAGTAGAACAGTGGGTACAAGCCTATGCTCGGCATCCTTTCCTATATTTTCTGTGACAGGAACAGCTTGGTGGACTCATCCTACGCCTGCTTCCCCCCCCCCAATCCTGTTCAATCCGCCCCCCATCTCCGTCCAAGAGCTGTTGGTCTGTTGAGTTTCCTAGCTGGTCGCGTCCATCAAGGTCTCGCTTGTCTTTCAGCTCTGCGGCCAGGAGCTGTCCGTTCAGCACCAGCACACACCACGTGGCGTCTGCCCGCGAAAAAACAAAAGAAGTGAAATATTAATTAAAGAGAGAAGGGTTGGGGGGGGGGGGGGGAAGGGAAGGAGTGAAAGAGGCAATCTGTTCAATCCTATGCCTGCAGGCAACTTCTAACGGAAACCACATATGCTTTCCCTCTTCCCCCCAAGAAATCTTCATTTGGGTATTAAAATACTTAAAAAGGATTAGTCATTAAATACTTGCACATTTTGGTTTAATTTGCTCCAAACTCTTGTGTCACAGGGTTACATCAGAAAGCTAAGAGTTTTAATCTCCCCGGCAGTATTTACCGAGATGTTTCATTTCTTCTTCTGCTTGTTACAAGGATCATATTCCTATCCCAGGTGTCCAAAGGAAGGAGGCTGGGAAGGAAAGAAAAAAAAACACCAGCCGATGACTGACTGATGGCGGAGAAATATCAAAGGGCCTTTTCAAGTCAAACAAAAAGCATTAATGGGAATCGGGTGTTCCCTATAGCAGCCTGACTCCTGTCTCTCACTGAAGACGCTGATGCTGTAATAGCCGCCTGGGGAGACACTGTGGTGGAGTGAGCAGAACAGAGCTGGAACCATAAGGAGATGTGGGTTTTGTTCCAAGAATGTGTTCCAGGAAGGTCCATCAGTGGCAATTAGCCACAAGCAAGGGTCATTTTGTAGAAAAGAGGTGCAGGAGCTCATTGGCGTAACTCATTAGCATAACTTATTTGCATATGCCACACCCCCTGACATCACCGGAAGTGTGTCAGAAGGCAACACCCACCACTCAGGCCCAAAAGTCTCCAGGGATTTCTTAACTCAGAGCTAGCAAGCCAGCTTTACACTTTGACTAAAGACACTTTAGGTTTGCTTTGCTCTTGCAGGGAAGCTACCCTACAACAAGCACAAAAATTTATATATTTTGTTAGACTTCTACCCTGACCTTCCAGCAAAGCCAGTTCAGGTCAAATTAGTATGCTTTCTCTTTTTTCCACAGCGCATCACCATATGTACCTGCTTCTGGGCTTGTTACTCCTGGAATGGCATTCCTGCTCAAAATGACCCCTGGATTTATGTAAATCTGTATACCAGCTGCCTCGCTTTAACCAACTAAAACAAAGGAAGAATGACTGGTTTGTTTATGAACGCTGGATCCTCTTGAAAAAAGTGAGAGCTTATCATGAGGCGTTTAGACTGAAGAGATCAGAATGTACCTTAATCAGACTTAAGAAGGCTAAGGAGAGCTGGAAACAACCAGTAATCAATAAGAAAAGGGCAGTTTTGATGAAAAAAGGGAGAGCTCTGGTATCCGCCACCCACAATGAAAACAATAGACAGCTCTGACATATTGTAAATAGGAATGTCCAGAATATTTCATTTATTCACTTTCGTATATCTCCAGATACATGGTTTATTTTTTTCAGCTGTTTATATCGAGGGACAAACAGAATAAGAGAATCACAGCCCTAAAGAAAGGAATATATAGATAATAAAAAAGCTGCATAGTCCGCTAAATACAATTATAAACAGAGTGACACGAAGTACAAAACTAAAGCGAAACAGTATACAAAAGACACTGAGGTCCAAAAGGCTGTAGGTGGTTGACGAAACTCTCCGGAATAAAAGTTTGTTTCGGAAGACTTCCTCTGAACCCGACCATGTGAATTGGTTTGGAGGCTCAGTTCATAGAAGAACATCAACTGGAATGCGTAGTACGTTGCAATGGACACAATTCAAGGACACAAGTCGTCAGGAACATCAGTCATCTTCAAATCCTCTCTTTTTTTTGTGAAGACTAATCAACATGTGGAAACCTCTAGTAGTCTCTAACCACCTGTTGGTTAGCCTTCACCAAAAAAGATGATTTAAAGATGATTGACATTCCTGACAACTTGTGTTACCTAAGCGGGCCCATTGGGCGACCTCGCCAGTAGCTTTTCATGGGTACCTGAGCCAGTGGGTGTTTTCTCTGGGCTGCCTGTGAGTGGGAAGCCACTCAGCTGAGCTCAGAGAGCTGGGGCTATAGAGATTCTGCTTGCCACACAGAGGCCCGTAGCCAGAATTTTGTGACTTGTGGGGCAAAAAAAAATTCTGGCGGGGCTGCCATTATTTTTTTGTCAGCGCGATTTGCCCCCAAGCCTGACCATCGGCGGCCACCCCTCCCCCTCCCCTCCTGCGAAATTTAAAGGCTCCTTCAGCTGATCAGTGGGGAGCACGTGGCCCGCCAATCAGCTGGAGGGCCCTTTAAATCTTGCCGGAGGGGAGGGAGAGGGGCATCCACCATCCCCTGACTCATCTCAAAAAAATCTTGTGGGCCCTTTAAGAAAGGGGGCGGAGCCTCCAATAACCCTACTATAGCTACAGGCCAGGTCACAGACGAAAAGTCATCCAGCCTTCCAGCAGCTCAGGTGCCAGAGGCCCAACACGCTCTGGCTGGAGGAGGAAGCAGTGGTAGGCAGTGTGTCCTGAACTGGTTCATCAGCCCAGGGCAGCAGGCAGACCCCAAGAGGGCTGGCTGTGCAGAGCTCGGGGCCAAACCAGCCCTCCTCGCCCCTTATGGTTGCCCATTTTGGGTTGGGCAATCCCTGGAGATCTGCGGGAAGACCCTGAAGAGGGCCCAGGTTTGGGGAAGAGAGGCACCTCCGCAGTGGGTAGAATGCCCTAATATCGGCCCTTCAGGTCCACATCCGAACTGGTTTCCTCCCCGCAGCTCACAAGCTGGATAAGAGCCCTGGATGGGCTGCTTCTGGCCCTTGGGCCGTTTCTTTGACATGTCTGCACTATGGGGTCTCCTACTGGGGCTGCAACTTGATAGCCAAAAAAAGAGATCATATAACGGGCAATTCTCTGCTTTTTGACAGTACCTTGAAATCTGTTGCCCTGTGTGGCTCACCCCTCTCTACCGGACTGCCAGGGCCATCTTGGAAGCAATCCTCTCTGCCGACAGACTAATCGGTGGCAAGGTTATCCTGCCTTGGGTGCTGGGTACGAGCTAGCACGAGTGAAGAGCCAAACCAAGTTGTCTGATCACGTGAGAAAAAGTGCCCTTATTACATTGGAATGCAGACCTTGCTTTCATTTTTATAACTGCTTCGTTTAATCTATCGGATTTATTTCTTGCCAGGTATTTGATAGCTGGGAAGAGGGGAAGGGGGGAGGGTCCTAACTCTCAGATGTTTCTTCCGTGTTCCATTTTATTTGAGAGCGCCCAGATAAATCCTGCGCCTCACATAAAGCTTCCTTTCAATCACACTGTTGTGCGTTTCTTCCTCTCTCCAAAGTCGGAAAACTCTCTTTCTCATATTCAAAGCATTAAGCCGCACGGCCCAGGGGAATGCCGGGATAAGGACTAGATGAGAGAGTTACATTAGGGCAGAAATTCGGGTCACATCATATCAAACCGAAAGCAACAGGGCAGCTATGGGTTTGGCTAATAAGGCTGGTACACAGCCGTTTTAAATTTTTTAAGACTCACCTTGAAATGGGGAGAGGAAGAGAAAGAAAGAAAGAGAGAGAGAGAGAAGGAAGGAAGGAAGGAAGAAAGAGAGAGAGAGAAGGAAGGAAGGAAGAGAGAGAGAGAAGGAAGGGAAAAAGGAAGGAAGGAAGGAAGGGGGGAGAGAGAGAGAGAGAGAAGGAAGGAAGGAAGGAAGGAAGGAAGGAAGGAAGAAAGAAAGAAAGAAAGAAAGAAAGAAAGAAAGAAAGAAAGAAAGAAAGAAAGAAAGAAAGAAGAGAAAGAAAGAAAGAAAGAAAGAAAGACATGTGGCTACCTTTTTGGGGTAGGGGTGGTAACACTTGATTTCAAGTATTTTATTCATTATTTAGCCCTGACCTGGATTGCCCAGACTAGCCTGATCTCATCAGATCTCAGAAGCTAAATGAGGTCAGCCCTTGGATGTCAGACTATCAAGGAAGTCCGGGGTCCAGGAAGTCCAGGGTTGCTACGCAGAGGCAGGCCATGGCAAACCGCCTGTGCTCTGACCTGGATCGCCAAGGCTAGCCTGATGTCATCAGACTTTGGAAGCTAAGCAAGGTTGGTCTTGGTTAGGACTAGGAAGGGAGACCACCAAGGAAGTCAGGGGTTGCTACGCAGAGGCCGGCAATGGCAAGCCACCTCTGAACATCTCTTGCCTTGAAAACCCTACAGGATTGTCATCAGTCGACTGTGACATGATGGCATTTTCCAAATTAGTGCTGGGAGGGGTTATTTCCCAATTTTTGCTGCTCCCTTTGGAGTGCTCTCTGCATGTGAAGTGGTAAAAACAAGGAAGTAAGTATCTTCCCAGAACTGTTTCCACTTGGCAAAATGGCTTGGGAGGGAAGGCGGGAGCATTTCCTCCCACCATGGCTGCAGTCTGAACCCAAATGGACTCACCTTTATTTTTTTAACAGCCATCCCCTGCAGCTGTTGTGTGGCTGCAGGGAACACGAGTCAGGTCTGGGGAACCGGGACCCAGCTCTTTTAAAACACAAATGTCTAGTGTGGCCCCAAGAGAGTTCACCCAGTGGACTTTAGAAGAAGGAAAAAGGAGAGTTGGTTTTTATACCCTCTTTCCCTCAACCTCAAGGAGTTTCAAAGCAGCTTACAGTCACCTTTCCCTTACTCTCCCCACAGCTGGTAACTTGGGAGGTAGGTGGGGCTGAGAGAGTTCTGAGAGAATTGGGACTGGCCCAAGGTCACCTAGCTGGCTTCATATGGAGGTGTGAGGAATCAAATCCTGCTCACCAGATGAGAACCTACCTCTCTTTACATCATCCTGGCTCTCAAGAGTAGCTTTTTATTATTTATTTATTTATTTATTTATTACATTTATATCCCGCCTTGCCAGCGAACCGGCTCAAGGCGGCTAACAGTCATAAAACACCACAAGGTTTACAATATAAAAACAACGTTTAAAACTAACAGCACATTCTACATAATATACTACAACAACAGATGGCGACTTCAATCAACCAGAGTTCTCATGGTGTATAGTGGCAGCATAGGGGTGCGACCGGCAGGACCAGGGCGATATACCCCACTTTTCTCTACCCTAGGTAAAGGTAAATGTTTCCCTTGCTCGAAAGCCAGTTGAATACAACTTTAGGGATGCGGTGCTCACCTCCGTTTCCAAGCCAAAGAGCCAGTGCTGTCCAAAGACATTTCCACGGTCATGTGGCCGGCATGACTAGACGCTGTCACCTTCCCACCGAAGCGGTACCTATTTATCTACTTGCAATTCCTTGCTTTCGAACTGCTGGGTTGGCAGGAGCTGAGGCCAGAGACGGGAGCTCACGCCGTCACGCAGCACTCGGGTCTCAAACTGCTGAACTACTGACCTTCTGGTCTGCAGTTCAGCATCTTAACCACTTGAGCCACTGCAGCCCCTTTTCTCTACCCTAAGGAGCCCCAAAGTGGTTTTTAGCGGGTTTGATAGAGGCAGTGGCATGTCTGCTCTTGAAAAAACCATAGTTGGACCCTGCAGTCCTTTTCAACTACTTCCCAGTCCCTGTGTCGAACCTTCCATTCCTGGGTAATGTAGTCGAGACAGCAGTGGCTTTTATATTTAATGTTTTTTTATCTTATGCTTTAATGCTGTTATGTTTACTTAATAAAATGCTTAATGAAACGTTGTGACCCACCCTGAGTCCACTTGCGAGGGAGGGCGGGATAGAAATCAAATGGACTAAAGGAAATGGAATAGAGGAATACAATCGCCTTCCCTTCCTCTCCCCACAACTGGCACCTTGGGAGGCGGGTGGGGCTGAGAGAGTTCCGAGGGAACTGTGACTGGCCCAAGGTCATCCAGCCGGCTGCATGTGAAGGAGGAGTTGGGGCATCGAATCCAGTTCTTCAGTTGAGATCCTGCTGTTCTCAACCGTTACACCATGCTCGCTCTCCAGCATGAGAAGAGATTTATTCATTTAAAATATTTATATATCAGCCGTTCTCCCAGGCACCCCGAGGCAGGATTTGAACCAAGGTCTCTCCAGTTCTAGTCCACCAACCCAGTTGGAGCTTGAGCAGGCAGGCATAGCTTACCCTCCTACTGCCTCCTACTGAGTCATATCCTGGAGCTATCAAGATGAGTATTGTCTACTCAGACTGGCAGCAGCTCTCCAGGGTCTCAGGCTGAGGTCTTTCATGTCACCTTCGAACTGATTCTTTTAACCGGAGGTGCTGGAAATTGACCCTGGTTGTTGTTGTTGTTATCATATGGCAGTATGTGTAGTATATCCAGGAGATCCTAAGATTGCCTGGCAGCCAGAAGTGCGAGCTCTTTTACCATTATGCACAGATAAAAGGAAGTCCTTCTCCACCCAAAGAGTGATTAACACGTGGAATTCACTGCCACAGGAGGTGGTGGCAGCTACAAGCATGGACGGCTTCAAGAGGGAACTGGAGAAATGTATGGAGCAGAAGTCCATCAGTGGCTATTAGCCACAAGGTATAGAGAGGAACTCTCAGTCTGGGGCAAGTGATGCACTGTATTTTTGGTGCTTGGGGGTGGGGGCAACCGTGGGAGGGCTTCTAGTGTCCTGGCTCCATTTGGTGGACCTCCTGGTGTCACCTGGTATTTTTGGCCACTGTGTGACACAGAGTGTTGGACTGGATGAGTGTTGGACTGAGTCCTACCCTTTCCCTAGAGGGAAGGAGGAAGGTTGGAGAATCACCAACTATGCCCAAATGTGTCCAGTTTGCAAAGTCAATGGAGATTTCTGGTAATGGATTGTGGAGGTCTTTTTACCTGAGCGTTCCACCCCCTTCCACGAAGAGCCAGGGAGCCAACGAGGCCTCCATACTCAGGCTCAGCCGAAACGTCTAAAACGCTAACAGAGCGAAATCCTCCGTTTCTCCAACCTGTCTGCTCCAGAGCAGCCATCACGTTGAAACTCCAGATCTAAATTATTTCTAAGAACGTCCTGTGGAAGAAAAACGAAAAGGAAAAGAGACCGTACGCGAACATTCATTTGCATCGCGGGAGCCGCGAGAACCTGTTGAATGACATTTAAAAGGGGATTAAAGATGATTTCTTACGAGGAACAGAATAATCACATTCGCGGAGCCGAAGCAGAATTAGAGTCCTTCCATTCATCTGCGAAACCTGTCTGAAGTTAAATCATCGCGCGGTAATTTACATGTCATATACAGGGACACTCATTGTGCCTTTAGTACCGTAAATACGATCTGAACAGCTTTTGATCTAAAGGAGCATTTGCAGAAACACATTATTGTTTCGAAGGGGTGGGGGGAGAGCATAGAGGAAAAGCTCAGCTTTAGGAAGGAAGGGGCGGTGGGGGGGGGATGCAAGAAGCTCTTTTGCAATGTCAAAACAAATGTGTCAGCCAAATGGTAATATCATCGCGAGTTTCATTTATTTGAGTGCGGGGTGGATGTGAGGATAGTTTAATGATTGTTTGTCAGGGAAAAAATACATTTTTTAAGCAGATTGCTGAGCAAGGAACATGTCTTTGTGGAATATGCGAACATCTTTTTTTCCCCCCTGTTCCGGCAGCATTGTAAGGCGAAGTGCATTAATAAGAAGACAAGGGATGTGGAGACAAAACTCCTGTTTTGTACTTGCTAACGCCTCTGCCAGCCATTTTGTTCTCCCGAGAAGGTGGAAGGTAGACGCGTGCTAGAAGGGCAAAGTCATGGGAGGACTGGGGAGGTGTTATGCATTGGGGCTGGAACATCCCAGGACTGTCTACCAGAGACTGGCTGAGCTTGGAGCTCTAGAACAATAGCCCATCAGGACTCTGGAGGTGACCAATGAGGAACTAATGTTATGTAAACAGCCTATCGGAGTTGGGTGTGTTTGGGTGTGGTGTTTGCATGCTATTTAAACAGGGCTGTTGCCCTGGGGTTTCAGTCTTGTTCCTGAAATCACTTAATAAAGTATAGCTGTTCACCGCAATGTGTCTTGAACCCAGTATTTAACGGGGGGAGATCTGAGCAAGAAATTAATTGGGAAGTGGAGGAGAATCCATTGCATTGTTATCTTTCCTTCCAAAGAGCTTGGGGGGGGGCATAGATGATTCTTCTTCCTGTTTGGCCTTGACAGCAATTATGTGAGGTAGGTTAGTCTGAGGAAGAGTGACTGGCCCAAGGTCCCCTTCTGAGCTTCGTGGCTAGTTGGATCTCCCAGATCCTCATCTAACCACTACATTTTGTGGTGGAAAGTGCTGTCGACTTCTGGTGACCCCATAGGGGTTTCAAGTCGAGAGATGAACCGAGGTGGTTTGCCATTGCCTGCCTTTGTGTTGCAACCCTGGACTTCCTTGGTGGCCTCCCATCCAAGTACTAACCAGGGCTGACTCTGCTTAGTTTTTGAGATCTGATGAGACTTGGCCAACCAGGTCAGGCCAACCATTAAATTATGCTGACCAAAATCTTGAGCGTTTCCAGAAGAGGGCAACCAGGATGGTGAGAGGGTTGGAATCCAAGTCTTATGAGGAAAGGCTGAAAGAGTTGGGTATGTTTAGCCTGGAAAAGAGAAGGCTTAGAGGGGACATGATTGCGGTCTTCAGATATCTGAAGGGCTGTCATGTAGAAGATGGAGCAGATCTATTCTCTCTTGCTCTGGATTGCAAGACTAGATCTAATGGGTGGAAATTACAAGGGAGTCGATACCGGTTAAATATCAGGTAAAACTTCCTAACTGTAAGAGTGGTTGAGCAGTAGAATGGACTGCCTCGGAAGATGGTGGATGCTCCTTCACTGGATGTTTTCAAGCGGAGGTTGGATGACCATCTTTTGGGTATGTTGCAGGGCTATCTTTCGGCTGTGCTCCTGCAGAGTGCAGGGGGTTGGAATAGATGACCTGCAAGGTACCTTCTGACTCTAACATTCTATGATTGTATGTGGGAAGTGAGTGACTGGAGTCAAACAAGTTCCATGTGGGTGTGAAGGAGTATTATCCTTAGTAAGGGGCTATAGCCCAGGCTAGCCTGATCTCATCAGATCTGTGAAGCTAAGCAGGGACAGCTCTGACTAGTATTTGAAAGGGAGACCTCAAAGGAATACCAGGGTCACAATGCAGAGGCAGGCAATGCAAACCACCTCTGAACGTCTCTTGCCTCGAAAACCCCATGGGGTGGCCATAAGACAGCTGTGACTTGACAGCAACAGCAATAACTACAACAAAAAAAAGATGAATGGTCTTGCTACTTTGGCCAATGTAGAGTCAGTCAACTTTCAACTAGTAATTCAAAGGTAAATACAACAAGTATACTCAGAACGAAGAACAAAAACGAAGGCTCCGGATATCCAATACCTTGTTTCGAAAGTCTTCCTCAGGGAAGGCTTATGTTAATGTTCTATAAGACAATTATTCATAAGGTTCCAAGGTAGATATCATAAAAAAAAACACTGTCCAATTTTTTTGAAACAATATAAATCTACTAGTGGGGGACCAGTCATCAAATTATAGGGGGAGTCTCCATGTTCTTAAACATCCAGAGCCTTTGTTTTCATTCTTTGTGCACTGACCTGTTGGATTACTGAATGTAGCTGTTGAATTTTCCTTTGGAATACTTACTTGTTGGATTACTGAATATACCTGTTGTATTTACCTTTGAATCGCTATATTTATATTGATTACTGGCTGGAATATTATATTGTACTTACCTGTTGGTCTACTTATTGAATTTTTTCTTAGTGTTACATTATATTGGTTATTGTATAGTGTTTAAGCCTTTGCTATTACATGCATCCTTTTTCACACAGGTTTTGATTGTTAATGCCATGCCATCCATGATCTTGGAAGGGAGATGATGAAGAAGAAGAAGATGAAGAGAAAAAGGAAGAAGAAGAAGAACATAAGAACATATGAACATCAGAGAAGCCAGTGTTGGATCAGGCCAGTGGCCCATCCAGTCCAACACTCTGTCACAGTGGCCAAAAACACCAGGGGCCCTCAGGAGGTCGACCATGGGGTCAGGAGGAGCATTAGGAGGAGGAGAAGATTGGATTTATACCCTGCCCTTCACTCGGAGTCTCAGAGCAGTTTACAAACCCCTTTCCCTTCTCCTCCCCACAGCAGACACCCTGAACAGAATTATGAACAGAACTATGACCGACCCAAGGTCATCCAGCAGCTGCAAGTGTAGGAGTGGGAAATCAAACCCGGTTCTCCCAGATTAGAGTCCGTGCACTTAACCACTACACCAAACTGGCTCTCTATATAAGAAGATTGAATTTTTCCTTGCCCCCTAGCCAAGGTGGAGACAATGGAACATGTTTTTTCCCCAGCTGCTTCCTCTATAAACAAATCCGAGATAAGACAATTATTTTCCCTTGTAGACAGACCGGTGGTAGGGGCGGACAAGACATGTTTAGATATGTCTTAACAGATGAAATTCAGTTATTACTCAGCTAACTGCTAGATTTTATGCTCCGGCGATTAAAATGTGTTGTAAATTTCAACCCTGCCCCTTTTTGCTTTGACGTAATTTGCTTCTACATTAGGTCTACTATACAACTCATGTTCCTTTTAAACTCCATGTTTTTAATCTTAAAAACTGGTCACCTATGATGCTCTGTTATGTATTTTATTTAGTTGTTTTGTTAAATTTTCATTTCTGTGTTTTAACTGGAGTTTTTAACTGGAATATTTGTATACCTGAATAAGGTTTGTTTTTGTCCACTGGATCTGGTCGTGGACCATACTATAATAAATTGAATTGAATACATGAATTGATTGTTAATTAATTGCAGACTAGCGGGGAGGGCCCACTTGGGAACATCTCTGCTGGCTATATAACATCCAAGCTCAGGCTCTATTTCCCTTCCTGCCTGCCAGTATTTAAAGCCCAGGTATGGCTAGAGGCATGAGCCTTTTGCTGTGAGCCAAAGGGCTCCTGGGCTTGGCACTTAGCCCCTGGCTCACAGCACGTGGCTGTGACTCAGCCACCCACTGGATCTAACCCAAATGTGGTCGGTTTTTATTTTTATCATTTATTTGTTTAAATTATATTTCCCCCCTGTTTTTATGTCAGTTGCTTTTGGCCCTTAGCAATGCTCCCTCTAAGCCGTGGAGTCTTGTGAGCAAAAATTCTACTTTGTGAGCTACTGGCATTAAAATTGTGAGGGAGCAATTTGGCTGCTGCATCAATTAGTTTGCTCTGGAGCCATCCTTCCTGAGCTAAGACAAAAAGGTGTGAGACGGAGGCTAAAAAACTGTGAGCTAGCTCACACTAACTCAGCTTAGAGGGAACACTGAATCCCTTAGAGTGTGTGTGTGTGTGTGGGGGGGGGAAGCTTACAGTTATATCCAGGGGTCAGTTCGTAGAAAAAGAGGTGCAGGAGCTCATTAGCATAACATTAGCATAACTTATTTGCATATGCTACACCACCTGACATCACCGGAAGTATGTCAGAAGGCAAGAAAGAAAGGAGAGAGAGACAAAGGAAGGAAGGAAGGAAGGAAGGAAGAGAGAGAGAGAGAGAGAGAGAGAGAGAGAGAGCTGGCAGAGAGGGGACAGTTACTAATCCAAGCCTCAAAAATACCACTGTTCTGGGAGGATAGCTTCAGTGGTGGCTGAAGCCTTCAGAAGGCTGGTTGGAGGAACAAGGTCCTTTCCAGGGGACGGGGTCATTTTGCTGCAGCCATGACACAAGCAAGCATTCTGCCGCGGGAGGGGGGAGGGGCTGGCACCAACTCCCGGAGCTGAGCTCCCCTGAGCTTCTGCTCGAAATGACCCCTGGTTATATCATGTCTTACAAAAGCTTCAAGGTACCATGCCACACATTGCATTGACAGTGATAATGAGGGGGGAATTCCATCTTTACCTCTTAAACGTTTGGAAAAAATATTCTTGTGTATGGCATTAAACATCTGGAACAGAGTATTGGGCAAAAAAGTGAGATGTTTCTGACACAAAAGGGCAGTGCAATCATAAGCACAGTTATACCTGTCTTGGCACATCAAGTTAAGTGGACTAAAGACCAAGCCCTGTGAGGAAAAGCTGAGGGACTTGGGAATGTTTGGTCTGGAGAAGAGGAGGTTGAGGGGGGACAGGATGGCTCTCTTGAAGTCTTAGAAGGGCTGTCTTTTAATAGGAGGGCAGGGAGCCGTTCCTGTTGGCAGCAGAAGAGAGGACTCGCAAGAATGGGTTTAAATTAAGGGCGGGAAGGTACCGGCTGGATATTAGGAAAAACTTTTTGGCAGTCAGAGTTGTTCAACAGTGGAATCAGCTGCTGAGGGAGGTGGTGAGGCCCCCCCCCGGCAGTCTTTAAGCAGCAGCTGGACATACACTTGTCAGGGATGCTCTAGGCTGGTCCTGCACTGAGCAGAGGGTTGGACTAGATGGCCTGCATGGCGCCTTTCCGACTCAGTGTTTCTTTGATTCTATGACTTCCAAGGATAGAACTCTGCTTAGAACTGCTCCATGAAGCAACCAAAAGAGAATCTACAATAGAATCTCCAGCATTTCTCCATACAACGCCATAGAAAAACATACATCTTCAGACCAAAGGCTCTGGAATAAAGCAAAAGCTGTCATTAACATTTCAGAGCAAACTGAAGAGTCCGACAACAAGGACTGTGAGAACAATTTGATTTTATGGGACATGCCTGAAGAGGCTGAGGGGAACCAAGCATTTATACACATGGGGAGTTGGGAGGCTGTGTCTGTGTCTAAAGACCGAGTTATCCCCAAGCCGAGGTAGAATTTGTTTTCGTCTCAAATATTAGGATTTTGCAATGCATTCTCAAGACATCTCAGTCTGAAGACGTTAATTTAACAACCATTTTACAGAAATCCAACCTTATGGCTGATGGATGTTGTTCAGATGTCATCGTAATTGAAAGAGAACTTCAGAAGACAAGCTTTTTGAAAGTTTAACTTCTCAACTTCAATGGAATGTTATCAGTAGGGATTCCCGTTTAAATTAGTAGCTCCCTTTGTGTGTAATGGTAGGTTTGGGAACAGAGTAGATCTGAATCATGTCTTTTGTGAAAAAAGAGAGAAAATATGGGCACTATATCTTTGTTATATGCCCTTTTGTTAGAGAGTAAGTGCAAGGAGACTCCGGGATATATTAAGAAATGGAGGAAATCCTTGGCCTGTAATTTGAACCCAGGAATTTGGACCTGTCTTTTATTGTGTTCCTTCCCTGTAAGTATTCTTTGTAAACAAAACATATGCAAAATGTTGTATCATGGCTTTAAGTATTGTTCATTTAGCTACTGATTCCTGTCTTCCAGCTGTATGGACACCCAACTCTTTCCTCACCTGTCCTCAGACACAATGGTGTGGCTAACAGAAGAAGAAGAAGAAGAGAAGAGATTGGATTTATACCCCGCCCTCCACTCCCCAAGGGAGTCTCAGAGCGGCTTACAAACTCCTTTGCCCTTCCCCTCCCCACAACAGACACCCTGTGAGGTAGGTGGGGCTGAGAGAGCTCTTTCCCAAGCTGTCCTTGAGGGAACAGCTGGTACAGAGCTATGGCTTGCCCAAGGTCATCCAGCCAGGTGCAAGTGGAGGAGTGGGGAATCAAACCCGGTTCTCCCAGATTAGAGTCTGCGCACTTAACCACTACACCAAACTGGCTCAGGGTTGCTGACTGAGCTGTGGCTCAGTGGTAGAACATCTGCTTGGCATGCAGAAGGTCCCAGGTTCAATCCCCAGCTTCTCCAGTTCAAAGGACCAGGCAGGAGGTGATGGGAAAGATGCTGTGCCTGAGGCTCTGGAGAGCTGCTGCCAGTCTGAGTAGACAATCGACCGTGATGGACCAATGGTCTGATTCAGTGTAAGGCAGCTTCATATGTTCAACTCTGGGTTGGGAAATCCCTGAGAGTTAGAGGGTGGCACCCAGAGAGGCAGCACAACAAGGATGTGATGTCATAGAGTTTGCCTTCTAAATCTTGCCACTTTGTAGTCTGGAGATCACTTGTAATTCCAGGAGATCTTCAGGTCCTACTTGAAGGCTGGCAACCCTACTGTTTTGCCAAGCTTCAGACTTGGAGCCCATCCCTCCATTCAGCGGAAGAGCCTAGCAGGTAGGGTTACCAGGTGAGGCTGACAAGCCGGTGGGGAACTTACCAGGAGCCTCCGGGAGAGGGGAAAGAAGAGAAGGTCCAGGAGAGGGAACTCCGAAGTGAGTTCTGGGTGAGCTGCCTTCGCATTTAAAGGGACCGCATTCCTTTAAAATGCTTCCCCTCCATTGGAAATAAAGGAGGATGGGGGCACCTTCTTTTGGGGCTCATAGAATTGGACTCCCTGGTCCAATCTTTTTGAAACTTGTGGGGAGGCTGGGTTGAGGAGAGGCACCAGCAGCTATGCTAAAAATTTGGTGCCTCTACCTCAAAAAACAGCCCCCCAACTCTCCGAGTCCAAAATACCCACTGATCAATTCTTCGTTATGGGGACCAGTCTCCATAAGGTATAATGAAGTATCCTGTAGCTATTTCCCCCCACCACCACTTTCTCATAGCCCTGAAGCAAGGGGAGGGGCTCCAAACTGGGGGATCCCCTGTGCCCAACTGGGGATTGGCAACTCTACTAGGGGGCCATTTTCCAATATAAGTGGCTCAACGCTAAACTGAGTGATGGGTATCTAGGTCAACATTTCCACTGGCCTGTAAAGGTAAAGGAGAAGTGAGATGAATAATGTGTGTGCATGGGAGAAATTCAGAGGAATAAAGGAACCCATCAAAGAGAAGAGAAGCTTGGTATGCCCTTTCTACTTCACTGGATGCAAATAACTAGTTGAGCACAGATTCTTTCTCTAGCTCGAATGTGATAAGAAGAGGAGGAGATTGGATTTGAACCCCACCCTTCACTACCTGAAGGAGTCTCAGAGTGGCTTACAATCTCCTTCCCTTCCCCTCCCCACAGCAGACCCCCTGTGAGGTAGGTGGGGCTGAGAGAGCTCTGAGAGAACTGCTCTTGAGAGAACAGCTCCGAGAGAACTGTGGCTTGCCCAAGGTCACCCAGCAGCTGCAGGTGGAGGCGTGGGGAATCAGTCCTTGCTCTCCCAGATTAGAGTCCACACTCCTAACCACTGCACCATAGCTGGCCAAAGACACATGCTAAACCATTCCTGGCGCTGAGATTAACCACTATGCTAACAGCATCAACGAAAGCGAAGATCATAATTTGCCTAAACAACTCACCCTACACTAACACACACACAAATGTTCCTTTTGTACAAAATCACCTCCCATCAAACTCCATGGAAGCGACCGACTACCAGGCTTGCTCCCTCGTGTAGCCACTCCATCTGGGCGAAGATGTCGTGGACATATGATCAATTAGTGCTTGTTAAGAGGCCTTTCAGGTGGGAGGAAAACTGGCACGGGAGCAATTATTATTATTCTTCCATTTTTCAAAAAAGAGAGAGAGAGAGAGAGGAGAAAGCCGCAAAACAGTACATCCTGACGATGACTGTCTCAAACTGAAGGGGCTATTATTTCAGCTGTGATTAAAAGCTACAAGCATATGGGGGGGGGGGTAGAAAACTGGAGCAGTACACTTCCTCCACACCAGAATGCCACACATTTCTGGCGCACGGCGAGGCCGTCGAGTTCATTAGTGACGCAGGCCCCTACAGAAAGACGGGAAAGAAAGAAAGAAAAGGACGAATAAACGGAAACGACTTCCGATTCGCCCGCTGTTTCAATAATTAAAGGGGTATTTACAAATGCTTCCAGGATCTTTTGTTCTCTCTCATTTTGCAGGGGTTACTTTCCTTTTCCTTTATTTATATATATATATATATATATATATATATATATATATATATACACATTATATATATATATATATATATATATATATATATATATATATATATATACATAATATATATATATATATACATAAAGAGAGAGAGGGAGAGAACTAATAAGTAAATTGCAAACATACATTATTCCTCACCACTCTCCACTTGCCTTCCCCCCACTGGCATCCAATCCACCAGCATTTTCTTCCATTCCCATTAATTGGTCCTTAGAGAGCCCCACTCCACTAGCTTTGCAGTGACAGTCGGTTGAACATTCCTTAGTAATACTGAGTCAGTGGCCCCTCTGATAGCTGGGAAGTCACATACTGAAACCGGAGCGCCACGGCTCCCTGCCATCATGTTTAATGCATGAGGCTTTTAAAAATGGCACCGATAAAGGTGACGGCTGAAACTTTATCATTGTTTTATTTTTTTTGAAAGCATCACAAATCCCCGGGTTACTCTGGGTGGGCACGGTGTGTGTATCCCTGTGTACTAAAAAAATATAAAATGTATTTTATGTGTCTGGGATAGGATAATTGCACGGGTGATCACGGTGGGCTGTTCTCTCATCAACGTGACATCCGCCTGGCGGAAAGTTCAAGGGGAACAAGCTCTGAAGGGAGTTTTGGGGGGGCAGCCGTAGAATAGCGAGATTCGAGTCTGATCGTGCCTTGGAGACCGCCAACGTTTTCGGGTTATGAGCTTTCGAGAGTCCCTGATGACGGGAGCTTTGACTCTCGAAAAGTTATACCCTGGAAATCTTGTGGGTCTCGAAGGTGTTATGGGACTTGAACTTTAAAGTGGAGGTCTTTACATTCCTCCTTTTCCCAAAATTGGGGGGGAGGGGGGAACCCACCCACAAAACATTGAATTGCATTCCCAGTCTTGTATTTGCTAGAAGAAGAGGAGGAGGAGGAGGAGTTGGATTTATACATCGCTCATCACTCTGAGTATCAGAGCGGCTTACAATCTCCTTCCTTCCCTCACCCCACAACAGACACCCTGTGAAGTAGGTGAGGCTGAGATGGCCCTGAAAGAAGTGCTCTTGAGAGAACAGCTATGAGAGAACTGTGACTGACCCAAGGTCACCCAGCTGGCTGCATGTGAAGAAGTGGGGAATCAAACCCGTTTCTCCCAGATTAGAGTCTGCCTGAGAAGAATAGCTGGATTTATACCCCGCCCTTCACTTGTAGTCTCAGAGAGGTTTACAAACTCCTTTCCCTTCCTCTCCCCACAATGGACACCCTGTGAAGTAGGTGGGGCTGAGAGGGCCCTAAGAGATCTGTTCTTGAGAGAACAGCTCTGAGAGAACACTGACTGGCCCAAGGTCACCCAGCTGGCTGCATGTGGAGGAGGAGTGGGGCGTCAAACCCAGTTCTCCCAGATTAGAGTCAGTGCTCTTAACCAGTACACCAAACTGGAGAGGGGTTAAAGTCCAGCTGTGGTGGTCTTCAAACAGAGAAGCTTCAAGCGGAGATTACAATGTGAGATTGCTGAAACTGGGATCATTCACAAGTTCAGAACAATGGGCCCCCAAGGGCAGAATTGGGACCTAGGATTCTTATCTCACTACAGATGCTAATCTTCTGCCCCATAGCATTTCTCCTCTGCCCCATAGCATTTCTCCTCTGCTCTAATCAAGCTGATTACATTTTGCACCATACCTTTGCATCCTGAGTCCATTGTCTGCAATTATTTGAGTCCATTATTTCCCACCTTCTGACTGGGATATAAGAGCTCAGGGATCTCCATTTCTACTTGTATCTGATGAAGGGAGTCTTGACTCTCAAAAGCTCATAACCCAAAACTCTTGCTCGTTCCTGGGGAGCTACTGGACTCGGATCTAACTGATCTACCACAGACTAAGGGTCATTTTACACCTCCCCTCTAAAGTAGTTTGACTGCTGTCTTTTCCTGTGCTGATTTCACAGTGGTGTGAAATTTCACTCCAGGGGGTCTAAGTGCACTAATCAACAGCAATTGTTTAAAGCAGAATTAAGCCAGTTGAATACTAGCTTGACCACAGGAGGGCAATTAGTAGATGTGGACATTTCAGTAGCAGCACGGTTTCACACCACACAGAGGTGTGGGCAGGTTTTTTTGGAACTAGAATGATTCCAGCGGGAAAGTCAGATGTAAAAACAGCCTAACAGGGCTATGCTCTGAAACTGTGGAGACTGTTTAGAGCTTTCGAACACTCGCTGTTAACAGAGGTGCAACAGTCCCTTTGGGGAGTGAAAAATATATTAGGAAAAGGGAACTGTCTGGTAGCTCCGGAAGAATGATCACTGCAGAAGAAGTAAGGCCAGTTCCAAAATGGGATCGTGTTTCCTATAAAAACATCACCCAAGTACAATAACTTGTAGCCTGGGGCATAATGACTCATTGGGACTCAATGAAATTAATGAGCAGTAAGCTTAGAACAGATAAAAGGAAGTACTTCTTCATCCAAAGAGTAATTAAGATGTGGGATTCACAGCTGCAAGAAATGGTGGCAGCTACAAGCACAAGACTTGGACTGCAAGGAGATCAAATCGGTCAATCCTGAAAGAAATCAACCCCGACTGTTCCCTGGAAGGCCAGATCCTGAAGCTGAAGCTCCAAGACTTGGGCCACCCAATGAGAAGGGAGCGCTCACTGGAGAAGACCCTGATGCTGGGAAAGACTGGAGGTCAAAGAAGAAGGGGACAACAAAGGATGAGATGGTCAGACAGTGTTATCGATGCAGCAAACATGAAATTAAGCAAACTCCGGAGCGCGACGGAAGACAGGCGAGCCTGGCATGTTGTGGCCCATGGGGCTGTGAAGAGTGGGACTTGACTCTGTGACCGAACAACAACATCATCATCATAAGCACAGACAGTTTCAAGAGGGGATTGGATAAATATATGGAGCAGCAGTCCATCGGTGGCTATTACTTGCAAGGTATAGATGGAACGCTCTATCTGGGGCAAGTGATGCTCTGTATTCTTGGTCCTGGGGGGGTTACAATGGCCAACCACCTCACTGATGCTCTGTATTCTTGATGCTTGATGGGGGGGCAACAGTGGGAGGGCTTCTGGTGTCCTGGCCCCGCTGCTGGACCTCCTGATGGCTTCTGGGGTTTGGCCACTGTGTGACCCAGTGTTGGACTGGACGGGCCATTGGCCTGATATAACATTGGCTTCTCTGGTGTTCTTATGTTCTAATGACTTTGAAAAACCTTCTTTGTGCATGAGGATGATTCGACACATTGCATAAATGTCCTAATTTTGTGGGGGTTTTTTTAACATTTTGAATGTATTTTATTCTATATATTTTATTCATCTAGTAAGCCACCCGCAGCTCCAGAAGAAATAAAGGTGGCTAACAAATGTTTTAATTTTTTTTTTAAAAAAACCCCAAAAACATAATAATTAACTACTTTATTTAGGACCGCATTTACTTAAAGCAGTCCTAAATTGTGATTTTAAAAATTTTTTGTATTTTTTTAAACATTTTAATGTATTTTATTAACAACATAAGCAGCTTGGAAGTCTACAGGAAAGAAAAATGGCAAATAAATCAATCAAGAAGAAGAAGTTGAAGAAGAGGAGAAGGAGGAGGAGGAGGAGGAGGAGGAGATTGGATTTATACCCCGCCCTTCACTACCCAAAGGAGTCTCAGAGTGGCTTACAATCCCCTTCCCTTCCTCTCCCCACAACACACACCCTGTGAGACTCTATGGGGTTGCCATAAGTCAGCCGTGACTCCATGACACTTTACACCACCAGGAATAGCAGTAGAAAAGCTGGAACACTACCTGGTTGGGCTTACGTTCTGCTCACCTGTGATCAGGGGTCATTTCGTAGAAAAAGAGGTGCAGGAGCTCATTAGCATAACTCATTTGCATATGCCACACCCCCTAACATACCGGAAGTGTGTCAGAAGGCAACACCCACCCCTCAGGCTCCACTCCGCAGGTGAGTGAAACTGACCTGCTCTTCCTCCATTCCCTTCCCCATCCAATACTTTGTGCAATAAAAATAAGCATAAAGAACACACCCTCATTCTCTTCCTGCTCCCTTGAAACCACCAGGTTTCAAGTAGACTTGAGATACCCAGGACATGTGCACCACCCATCCCTTTTCCTTCCCCTCCCCACAACAAGACACCCTGTGAGGTAGGTGGGGCTGAGAGAGGTTTTTTGAGAACTGCTCATGAGAGAACAGCTCTGAGAGAACTTGTGACTGGCCTAAAGTCACACCAGCAGCTGCATGTGGAGGAGTGGGGAATCAAACCCGGTTCTCCCAGATTAGAGTCCAACTCCTGACCACTACACCAAACTGATGGGGTGGAAGCTGCTGAAGGGTTGGTGAAATTTCTCCAGTACTTATGTGCCATGTGCCCAGATAAAAAATGGTATACTCAGAAAATTTATATGCCACCTTGAACAAGTCTCTGGAAAAGCAGCACACGGTCATAAAAGGAACAATGATAAAATTATCAATATTAAAACAAAACATTAAAATCAATAAAGACCCTAGCAGGGCTTTCCCCAGGGCGCTGCGCCTCTGCACTGCTCGGGGAAGCCGAGGAGGGGGTGGGGCTTGGTCATGTGCCTGCCCCCTGGGCTTCTCACTCCTGGAGCTGCGCTCCTGTGCGCTCCTGCTCCAACGGACCCCTGCCTGTGATGAGCAGGGAGCCCATTTCTCCTTGAGCAGTTCAGCTGTTCATGAACATCTCAGGCCTGTTCAGCTGGTTACTTTCCACTTATTCACACTGGTACCATGCCGTGCAATCAGCAGCATTTTCATATATGCACAGCCTGATGGGAGTTCTAATTCCCCCCCTCCCATAGACCTTTCATTGCTGTGTGCTGCTTGGTAGCTAATCATTGAGAGGAGAAGAGATTGGATTTATACCCTGCCCTTCACTACTCAAGGGACTCTCAGAGTAGTTTACAAACTCCTTTCCCTTCCCCTCCCCACAACAGACACCCTGTGAGGTAGGTGGGGCTGAGAGAGCTCTTTCCCAAGCTGTCCTTGAGGGAACAGCTGGTACAGAGCTATGGCTTGCCCAAGGTCATCCAGCCAGGTGCAAGTGGAGGAGTGGGGAATCAAACCTGGTTCTCCCAGATTAGAGTCCATGCACTTAACCACTACACTAAACTGGATTTTTAACAGAAAATGAAGCAACGCATAAGCCAGTGATTATAAATCAGGACTATGATTTTTTTTTTTAAAAAAAAAGCACCCTTAGACACATTTCCCCTGAGGCGCTGCTCTACCATCGCTCTACCCTTTCCCCCAATTGCATGCGTCAATTTCCCACTATTTGCCCCGCGCCGCATTTTGACCCGCAGCTTCGCGATCCTCAAAAAACTAGCCCTCAATTTCAATCTCGACAGTAGATCTATTCTACCTCATGACTCAGAAAGACCACTGAGCTAGTAAACTGTGTCTGCAAGTATTTCACAGTAGACCACCTTAAGTAATTACCCCCCTCCTGAAGAATTATCATCATCACTATTAGCACTGTATGATTTTATTGTATTGACTGACTTATTGAATGATTTTATGTGTTTTAATGGTGTTTATACTGACTATGTGAACAGCCCTGAGCCTGCTTGCAGGGAGGACGGGGTACAAATTGAACAAATAAGTAAATAATACATTATAAAGATCATTACTCTCACCCAGAATTTGTGGTTTTGTGAGGACACTGGACTCTCTCTTAGCATACAAGACCTACGAGCCCCAAGCTTCCTTCAGGAGAAGTCATGACAGTTACATCTATTTTCCTGTGCCCAGTATGTATGTCCCGAGTTTCCCTTGTTTCAGTGCTGGAACCTGTTGGCCCCGCACCGAAGGTTTTCCATTCACAACCAGTCCTAAACAGACTTGATCTTCTATTTTGTCTATTTCCTAATTTCCTGGCCTTATAAATTCTTTAGGGTAGGACACGGCCCGCTTCATTCATTGTTAATACGCAAAATGTGCTTTCCCCTTCCGCGATCCACTTTCCCAAACTTTACAATCTGTTAAAAAAAATCCCCCATCCTTTCTGCTCCATTTCCCCACTAAAATTCTAGCACATACCCTATAAATTGTTAAGCCAGACACCTGCTATCAGCGTAGCCTGTGCCGAGCCAGATGAGAAATGCAAAGCTGAAGGCGTAACTCAAGACAAACACCTGTGACACTGAGTCAGGAGCTACTGAAATACGATGGGAACCTTTTGAGCTTTAGACGAGAGATTAGTTGTCATTGTGGCCAAACAGTTGAGAGGAAGGAGCCCAGAGCCAAATACACGTGGACCCTGGCCCTGATTCTGCACTGGAAGCTGGAAGAGAAGGAGAAGACTTAAAGTGAGCCTTCATGTAGCCTTTTAGAGAGCTGAAACCAGCCACAGATATTTTATTCAGGTTTTTTAATTGTAGTTTATTTACTTCATTTGTACCTTGCCTTTCTCCTCAGTGGGGGCCCAGAGCAGCATACATAGTCCTTCTCTCAACTCAACTTCATGTTCGTTGCATCTATAACACTGTCTGACCATCTCATCCTTTGCCGTCCCCTCCTTCTTCGACCTTCAATCTTTCCCAGCAGCAGGGTCTTCTCCAGTGAGTGCTCCTTTCTCATCTGGTGGCCAAAGTCTTTGAGCTTCAGCTTCAGCATCTGGCCTTCCAGGGAACAGTCAGGGTTGATTTCTTTTAGGATTGACTGACTTATGGCAACCCTGTAGGGTCTTCAAGCCAACCTCGGTCTTCCTTGGTGGTCTCCCATCCAAGTACTAACCAGCGATGAAACAGCTTAGCTTCCAAGATCAGATTAAATTGGGCTAGCTTGGACCATCCAGGTCAGGGCCCGGCTACTCCTAGAAACCAGAAGCAGGTAGGCCATATGGAAGAGGAGGAAGGTGGCTACTCCTCCAACTTCATGCTTTCAGAAAGGTAGACCACCACGAAGGTGGAAGGTGGACCCTCGATAATCTCTAGATAATGGATAATCTCTCTCAGCACCTGCAAGCAGATATATATAAAACTGGAGCATCCTAGTGGAACATTCTAGATCCCAGTGGTACCTCATAAGAGATGTTCCACCAGGCCTTTAGTTGAGGACAATAGTTCCATCATAGCTGGCACCCTCCTCCTCTTCTCCTTTTCCCTCTCAATCCTCACTTTGGCCCTCTCCTCACTTGCCTGCAAGTCAGCAATGCCATCCAGCGTGGGGAAGTGAAGAAATCGTCTGACGCCGTCTGAATTAATGTAGTCACCCTTTCTAGGTTTTGGTTTCAACCTGTTTTTAATGGTTGTACATCGCCTAGAGCCTTACTTTGTAGGGAAGAGGTGATTTATAAATCAAATAAATAGATGATGACCATAATCATCATCATGACGGTGGTGGTAGTGATGGGTTGCCCGGTCCCTAATGTTTTCCAGTGAGGGGGGAACTCTCCTCCTCTTGTGGAGCACACTATGCACACTGCACTGCAGTGATGTCACCCAGAAGTGACATCATCACTCTAGGCACTCTAGGCACATAGGGGGGGCCCTAAAGTGGGCAACCCCCCCCCCCGGGGGATCTGGCAGCCCAATGATGGTGAAGATGATGATTTAATTCCTAAGGCAGGGGGGACAGCAGTGATTAGCCAATACTTTAGAAAGGCAAACGTTTCGATGCTGGCCTTCTAACAAAACACACAAACTCGTAAAGCAAAATCAGTAGCACTCGTTGCTGGCGTTGTATCAGGAGAGCAGAAGTGTTGCGAAAATTTTCTAAACATGCTAGAAAAATCTGGACTCGTCAGCTGGAGGTTGTCTTGTCCTTTTCGGGGTGGGGGGAAAACATATGACAAAGGCTGGCCCTTTATGCGGGAGATCTGTCAATCTGTCCGAGAATGTAATATATGTGTCTAACAGTGTCACTTTACAAGTGATACATTTGCAGGGCTCTTAAGAGGGTGCTGGAAAACAGAGGGTTTCTGTTTGGTTGTGGTAAGTGCTGTTGAACACCCAAATGAGACTTTGTTACCACGTATCACAAAATAATGGTGCCAGACAATATGTGAGTGACGCTAAGGAGCATTAATGGTTTACAGCTAAGCCGCAATTATTAACTTGAATTTTGGTTAATGTGGGCACCCTAAGAGGCAACCCAAGGGGTTTGCCAGTGTTTGGACAGAAGCACCTTGGCTGAATTTTTGGAACAGTACAAAAACCAGGGCCAGTTCCAGGTTTTAGGGGGCCCAGGCAGAGAGTTACTATGGGCCCCTTCTCGCCTTATCACCAGACCCCACGGATTGTTGCAGCCTCCCCCAGCAGCCCCTGTGTCCTTCCTCTGCTTACAGGTCTTTCCACTATGTACCTTCACAGCTACCCACACTACCAATATGCTCTTTCTGCTCCCTCTAGTGGTTGATTCAATATTACACCGTGTTATGTCCCGCATAAAACCCTGCAGTTCAGGGAGATATGCTAGACATAAACCGGTGTGATAGTGAATTGACCAATGGAGGGAACAAACATGTGCAGAATAGAACCCCCCCCCCCCAAGGAAGGGGAACTTACAAGTGAGGGAAATGAGAATGTGGAAAAGCCCTTCCTTTACTCCTTATGTCTGTCTGACCCAGCGTACATCCATGCAAACTGTTTTATCTGGTGTTCCAACAACAGGGCACAGAGACCAAGGGCTCCCCCTGATGTTTTCTCCTGGCTCTGGGATTCAGCGATTGACTGCCTCTGAATGTGGAGGTTCCTTTCAGTCACCGTGGCTGGTGGCCACTGATAAACCCCTCCTACATCAAGCTGTCTAATTTCTTTTTAAAGCCATCTACACCTGTGGCCATCACTACATCTTCTGGCAGCAAATGACCAGACTGTCACCCTAGAGGATATATGCCTCCTTCCAGGGCTCTTTTTCTAGCAGGAGCTCCTTTGCATAGTAGGCGACACACCCCTAATGTACCCAATCCTCCAAGAGCTTATAGAGCTCTTCTTACAGGGACTACTGTAAGCTCTTGGAGGATTGGCTACATCAGCGGTGTGTGGCCTAATATGCAAAGGAGTTCCTGCTAGAAAAAGAGCCCTGCCTCCTTCACCGGTGATCAAGAAGGTTGTGACTACCAACCTGATATCTGCAAAAAAAGACCACAAGTGGTGACACAGAAGTCACAGAAATGTTTTCCTAGGCACAGCTTGCCCATGACCCTGGAGCATTCTAAGCAGCTTATGAAGAAAAGCATGTAGAAATCGCAACTGCACATCCATTATAATGCTCGACACCGGGGGTAATTTCGTAGAAATTCGTAGAAATTCGTAGAAATTTTGTAGAATTTCGTAGAAATTCGTAGAAAGGTGCAGGAGTGTTTAGCATTAGCATACATATTAGCATAACATAAGCATATGCCACACCTCCTGATATCACCGGAAGTGTGTCAGAAGGGGAAGCAAAAGCATCTTCAGAAGCCTCCCCATCCCTTCCCCAGCTGGCCTGCCAAGGTGGGCATGTGGGGGGAAGCGAAGAGAGAAGGGGTTTAAACTTTAAACCCCTTCTGTCTAGAGTCGCGTGGCAGTGGCAGCATGATCTTTCCATTGTATCCTATGGCCCCAGGGGAAGGGAGGGAGGGAGGAGAAGGAAGGCAGGAAGGCAGGAAGGCAGGAAGGAAACAATGGAATTTATAATGTGTAGGATGATGCCCAGGCTAACCCAGTCTCATCTGATCTCAGAAGCTAAGCTGGGTCGACCCTGGTTAGTACTGGGATGGGAGACCACCAAAGAAGACCAAGGCCAGGACGCAGAAGCAGGCAATAGCAAGCCAGCTCTGAACATCTCTTGCCTTGGAAACCCTATGGGGTTGCCATAAGTCGGCTGCAACTTCACACACACACACACACAAGATCAGGCATTGGGCTCCCCACCCCCAGAATAACATTTCAAACAACAAATCGATCCAATGGGAAGCCATCACACATCTCTCGCTCCGTGGGCCTCTTTCCAAGGGGCCGGCCCAACTTCTGAAGACTCGGTGCTCGCGATTCCAAAGTCCTGTGAAGTTCTAGCGGCACGCTTGCGGAAAGCCCAGCCTCCACTCGTTTTGGTGTGTGTCATTTGAATACGCGGGAAATGAAAGCCGCCGCTTGTCTTCACCGCTCTGATATTTTCAAAGACACCTCTCTCAGCGTGAAGACACCCGGAAACAAAGACAGGGATGACTGCGCATCGCCACGCTGAAATATTCACACCTCCTTGAAGAGCCAAATGGGGACAGTGATCTGCGAATTACTAAGCCGCTGTCGAACACCATCTGTACGGGAACTCTGTACGGTGACAATTGTCATCAACAGCCTGACAGTTTCCTACCGTATTTGGGGTGGAGGGAGGGGGGGGGAACTGTAGCACGAATGCCGGTGAATGCTCCCCTGATGTATTGCACACCAAAGTGTTATCACTGAAGTCAGAGAAGGGAAGGAATTGTTCTTCCCCCATTCATAGCCTGGCGAGAGCGGAAGCTCGATCCCACAACTCAAAGCCAGGTCAAAAGCGTCACAATGTTTTCATTCCGTAAGAACTGGCTTCAGTTCTTCATGCTCTACTTGACATTATCCACACTGCCAGCTTACGTTGGTGGTAGGCCAGTTTGCTGTGACTTGGATAGCCCAGGCTCGCCTGATCTCGTCAGATCTCAGAAGCTAAGTTCTCAGAAGGCCATCAAGGAAGTCCAGGGTTGTTATCAGGCCTGTACCCAGGATTTGGTGGCTTGTGGGGCAAATTCTGGTGGGGCTGAACTTCTCAGTGCAGAAAGAAAAGCTGGAATTCTGAGGACTCAGCTATTCTTCTCTCTCTGAGTCTTCTCAAACGGAGTCTTCTACCTCTGTGTTCTTCTGCCAGCAATTACCCTTAGCCTATGAACCATTTAGCCAAATGAAAGCTGATACCAGGATAGATCTCTGAATTGCAAGCTGTCAACCACTTTAGTTGAAAGTTCTCAGCTGCTGCAAGTTAATCACTTCTGTCAGCCTTTAGCAACAATTCTGAGAGCAAGCCGGCCGGTGGGGGTGGTTGGGAAAGGTAACACTTAGGCAGAAAAACTCCCTTAAAGGAGACCAATTTCTTGACACAGAGTTAGAAGGTATCCTAGAGGTCACCTACTCCAACCCCATTGCTCAGTGCAGGAATTAGTCAGCTACAGCATCCCACTCTGCTTAAAAGATCGCAGACCTTTAGAAATGTTTTTAAATTATTGAAAAAAGCATTTGTAGGAGAAATTATTGGGGGGCTGTGCCTTTAAGAAAGGGGGCAGAGCCCCCAATAGCCCCACCGTAGCTATAGGCCTGGTTGTTACACAGAGGCAGGCAATGGCCATCTCTGCACTTCTGCTCTGACCTGGATAACCCAGGCTAGCCTGATCTCATCCGATTTTGGAAGCTAAGCAGGGTCAGCCCTGGTTAGTAATTGGATGGGTGACCAACAAGAAAGTCCAGGGTTGCTACACGAAGGCAGGCCACATCTCTGTTCTTCCCTGGATAGCCCAGGGTCTCATGATCTCATTGGGTCTTGGAAGCTAAACAGGGTCAACTCTGGTTAATACTTGGATGGGAGACCACCAAGAAAGACCACCATTGCTACACAAAGGAAGGCAATGACAAACCACCTCTGAACATCTCTTGCCTTGAAAACCCCTTGAGGGGTCACTGTAAGTTGGCTGCGCCTCTATGGCCCCCAAAATGCCAGTTTACTGTCTTCCACAGGATGCTGGGAAGTACAGTTTGGTAAGGGTGCTGGAGAGTCTGCCAGTCCTGTCTTCCAGTTATGCCTGCTGGCTGGGATGCAGTTCCTCCTAGAAGCCCCTGCACCAACAGTAAAAATTGCATCCCCGAGGCAGTGACTCCCTGCAGTTGGTAGAACCCTTACACTGGCAAGAGACCACGAACACAAGGGGCAAAGTGAGTAGATCGGGCTGTCACAAGGAAGGAATAGAGCTCAGTCTGGCCTAAATCCTGCCATGCTCCAAAACCATAACATTACATCTGCCAGTTTGGCATAGTGGCTGGGAGTGCAGACTAATCTGGGAGAACCAGCTCCACGTGCAGCTGCTGGTGTGACCTTGGGTCAGTTAAAAGTTCTTTCAGAGCTGTTCTCTCAAGGGTAGCTCTTGAGAGAGCTCTGTCAGTCCCACCAGCCTCACAGGTTGTCCTGTTGTGGGGAGAGGAAGGGAAGGAGATTGTAAACCGCTCTGAGACTCCAAGTGAAGGGCAGGGTATAAATCCAATCTCCTCCTCCTCCTCCTCCTCCTCCTCCTCCTCTTCTTATGAACATAAGAGAAGCCAATGTTGAATCAGGCCAATGGTCCATCCAGTCCAACACTCTGTCTCACAGTGGCCAAAAACACCAGGTGCCATCTGGAGGTCCAGCAGTGGGGCCGGGACACTAGAAGCCCTCCCAGTGTTGCCCCCCCAAGCACCAAGAATACAGAGCATCACTTGCCCTAGTCCTATCTATACCTTGTGGCTAATGGCCACTGATGGACCTCTGCTCCAGATGTTTCTCCAATTCCCTCTTGAAGCCGTCCATGCTTGTAGCTGCCACCACCTCCTGTGGCAGTGAATTCCATGTGTTAGTCACTCTTTGGGTGAAGAAGGACTTCTTTTTATCTGTTCTAACCCGACTGCTCAGCAATGTCACGGAGTGCCCACAAGTATTGTGAGAAAGGGAAAAAAGGACTTCTTTTTTGACATAAGTGAAAACCTTCTCATGGAATTCCCAAACAAATGCCCCAACCCCTCATTTCTCCAGGCTCTCCACTTCAACAAAGAATCATTACAATCAGTCAGATTCGAGTCCAGGAACACCTTTGAGAGAGTTAAAGCTCCTTTCCTCAGGCATGAGCTAGAAATGGTGATCTTGGAGTCCTTTTCTTCTAGCCAGAAGGTGCAAGGGATAAAGGACTCCAAAATTTTCATTTCTAACTTGGGTCTGATGAAGGGGCTTTGACTCTCGGAAGCTCATAACCTGACATTCTGGTTGGTCAATCAATCAATTCAATCAATCTATTATGGTTACAGACCAGCAAACAATACAATAAGAAGCAAGCAAATAACAGGTAAAAGACCAGCAAAATTATAAAATATAACAACATCTAAAATTATCAACAGGAATCTAAAAAGCTGCCATATCGAACTAGGAAAGAGATACAGATAGGCCTGGATTTATTTTTAATCTTTGGTCTTAATACTAATTTTTACCATTTTTGGATTTTAAACTGATTTAAATTGATTGATTGATTGATTTGGTTGGTCTCTGAGGTGCTCCTGGACTAGAGTCTAACGGTTTCACCGCAGACCAACGTGGCTACCAAGTCAGCAACCCCGGTTCCAAAATACCACAGTGGATGAGATGTGTGGCTTCATTGTTATCCCCCCATGTCCATAGAATTTGTGGTACAGAACTGCAACCGAGTGATAGGCAAACTAGGAAAAGGGCCCATTTGGGGTGGTCTTAACCAATGGTCAACAATGGCAGCTGCCTTGGGCTCCATGCCCGGAGGGCTGACAGCCCACAGCCCTGCCCCCTGAAAGGAAGGGAGGAAAGAACAGGCTCCTGCCGCTACTTGCACCTGCTCCATCTGGGGCTCGGGCAGCTGGCCTCCAGTGGCAGTCCTGGTTGCCAGGCGCCTAGTCAGTGTGGGGCTCCAACCTGCCAATTTAGGGGGCTCCAACCTGCCACGGGCCAACTGGCCAGCAGAGGAAGCCTCACCCCTGAACAGCCCCCTCCCGTGCTGACATGGTCAGAGTGCAGTGACATCACCCAGAAGTGTTGATGCTCTAGCATTTTGCCCCAAAACTCTATGGCTACCATAGAGTTTTGGGGCAAAATGCTAGAGTGTCGACATGCAACATGCCCGGCATGATGACATCAGTTCTGGGGGATGTTATTGCAGCACATGTGCTTCAGACATGCCCCAGAAGATCCAGGCATGGACCATGGAGCTGTCTGCTGGAAGTTTGGTAAGACCTGGCAACCCTAGGCGTGAGCCATTGCTTTCCTGGTGTCAGCTGGGTGTGGGGGGATAGTGAGGGTTGGCAGTGATTCTAAACTAGGGGTTCTCAGCCTTTTTTGAGCCTGTGGGTACCTTTGGGATTCCAGCACAGTGCAGTGGGTGCTGCTGCACACTGGCTGCCCAAATGGCATGTTTTCAGAAATCGGCACAGCCAATCAAATCTCCAGTGGCTAATTAGAAGCCTTGATGAGCAGAAGCCCCACCCACTTTCTAGAAACCCTTGGCAAGCACCAGGAGACTTGTCAGTGGGTGCCAGTTTGGCTGGAGATCCTGGAGGGTTTTTTTTGGTCACCTTCTGGGTGTGGAACAGGGGGTCACTGGGGGTGTGGGAGGGAAGGTATTGGTGAATTTCCTGCATTGTGCAGGGGGTTGGACTAGATGACCCTGGAGGTCCCTTCCGACTCTGACTCCATGACCTCAAGGCAGCATAGGCCAAGCCTTTGGGCAGTCTGCCCACTGGGCACATCCCAAATGAGGGGTGAGCTTACCTCATTACCGGCCACCGGAACACCTGTTCCGCAATTAGACTCCCCCTAACAACAATGGGACGTTTTGATCCCTCTTCGGTGCCTCTCTGTGATTGACCGAACGGTGTTCCAATTCAGCCCCATGAAGTTCTGCCTGCCTCTTGCCAGCCTAGCTCACCCCATCACCAGCTTTCAACTGCCTGCATTCCCCTCTCTGAGGAAGGGGTGACCACCAACAGCTCCTGCATTGCCCTCTTCTCCCCCTCAACCAGAACCAGTCCTGTTTCTGCCCTCTCCCCCTCCCTAGAGTGTAGCAATGGCACTTTCATACACCTTCTGGGTTTTGGAGAGCTGATGTCAGCCTGCAAGATGCCGGCAGATGTCTCTTTCGGTCCGCACCGATTCTCTCCCTCTGCCTTCTGTGCACACCTCCATCCAAGTGTCCTTGTCACCTCGAGTTACATTTGACACCAAGCTGAAAGGGACAACCTCTGAAGCTTGCAAAACACCCCCTCTCTGCCTCTCGCACAGGCAATGGCAAAGCCATTTCAGTTGTCGATGTTCAGCTTTGCTCTGTTTCCAGGTAACCCCCAGGAAGCGTGGAAGGTTACCAAGGAACCGGGAGAATTCACCAAGGGTTCCTGGGGTATCTTCATGCCTGACAGAGACATGTCATCGCATCTTGTGTTCAGGTGTGCCAAGGTGATGGGTTTGCCGCAGTCATTGTCGAGCTTCGACTTGTTCAGCTGTCGAAAAAGTTCCTGACATCAGAAACGACCAAAGAAATGTGTCAGCTGGTGGTGAGAAAAGAAAAAAAACACAAATGCACTCCCCATGACTGCTGGCCTCGTATCCGGAGAGGGAAGATGCAGGCCAACAAAGAAGTGGCAAGCCATAGTGGAAGACCGAACAAGGTCTTCCTTCTCTGTCTCCAGCTGACCTTTGAACTGGAACGAGTTGTTGCAAGGAAATTCAGCGCCATGAGCTGAGATGGCTGCAGAACTTTGTTCCAAAGGAAGATGAGAGTAAAACAATGCAGGCGCAAGCGCTTGGGTCAGAATGTCCCATGAAATGTCAGCTTTAAGGCATTCTCTGAACATAACGAGGTCGTTATTATGCACCAGCAACATTTATTATTATTTATTTATTTTATCCAGCCTATATCCCACCCTAGGAGGCTCACAAAAAGATAATGAGAAGAAGAAGAAGAAGAAGAAGGGGAAGGAGAAGAAGAAGAAGAGGAAGGAGAAGAGGAGGAGGAGATTCAATTTATACCCTGCCCTTTACTCAGAGTCTCAGAGCAGCTTACAATCTCCTTTCCCTTCCCCTCCCCACAACAGACACCTTGTGAGGTAGGCTCAGGAAGGATGGCTCCAGACACAATGCTCCCTCTAATGTGTGGAGTCTTGTAAGCAAAAATTCTACTTTGTAAGCTATCAACATTAAAGTTGTGAGCGAGCGATTTGCCTACTGCATAAATTAGTTTGCTCTGCAGCCATCCTTTCCTGAGCTAAGAGGAAAGTGTGTGAGCCAGAGGCTAAACAACTGAGCTAGCTCACACTAACTTAGCTTAGAGGGAACAATGCTTCCAGAGCAAACTAATTTCTGCAGCCAAATCGCTCGTTCACAACTTTCATGCCAGTGGCTCACAAAGTCGAATTCTTGCTCACAGGACTCCGCAGCTTAGAGGCAGCATTGGTAACAGGCAAGTTATGGTGACCCCTCATGGGGTTTTCAAGGCAAGAGATGTTGAGAGGTGGTTTGCCATTGCCTGCCTCTGTGCAGCAAACCTGGATTTACTTGGTGGTCTCCCATCCAAGTGCTAACCAGGTTGACCCTGCTTAGCTTCCCAGATCTGATGAGATTAGACTAGTCTGGGCCCATCACCCACTACCTGATGTAAATTGCAAAGGTGAAAAAATGTATGCATGGAATTGTCAACAAGCTGTGCCTGGCTGTAGCCCACAGTGTGTTTGAGTATATAAAAGTAAAGGTAAAGGTTTCCCTTGCTCAAAAGCCAGTCAGATCTGATTCTAGGGGGCGGTGTTCATCTCCGTTTCCAAGCCGAAAGCCAGTGCTGCCCGAAGACGTTTTCCATGGTCATGTGGCCGGCATGACTAGATGCCGAGGTGCACGGAACGCTGTTACCTTCCCACTGAAGCGGTATCTGTTTATCTACTTGCAATTTCTTGCTTTCGAACTGCTAGGTTGGCAGGAGCTGTACAATCTACCTGAGAATCTATATCAGAACTTCTCTTCCCTTGAAAAACCTATGGGGTTGCTAATAAGTCATCTGTGACTTGAAGGCAAACATAAAATTAAAAACATTCATCCACTTCAAATGGTTTTTGAAGGGTGTAGCTCTGTTCAGGGTCGCACTGTCGGACGCTTGAAACCATTCTGTAGTAGAGAGTGATTTGAGACCTTATTGTAAATTAGAATGCTGCATGTACTTAATTTCAGCCTTGTGAATCTCACGTATGTAAAAGTCACACACAGGTAAATCTTTGCAGCACATTAACTTACTCCAAGCTGTAATGCAGTTGTTGTTTTTTTAATGCTTACTGCACCAATATCAACCATTATGACACCCTCTCCATAAAAAAACACTTATTGTGCTTTAACTAGCAATAATATTGCCAGATGTGCACTTTGAAAGCCACAATAATGCTCAGAAATACCAACTGCAGAATGATGGCAACATTTAAAATGTTATATGACTGAAAATCAAAGTACTGTTTAAACAGAGAAAAGGCAAGATCTCTGCTATTATAGGTCAACAGAGATTCCCTACAATGCAAGCGATGTTAAAATAGAGCATCCAAAAATCTGTATTTTTATGACAGAAGGGAAGCAATGTTTTGACACTCAAGAATGGGGGCAAAATCCAGCTAAACCTCAGTTTCTACAGAAACAGGACTTAAAATACTTACTTTTGACTTTCTCAATTCAAAGAAACTGGAAGAGAATCACTTTGGTTTGGTGTAGTGGTTAGGAGCAAGGACTCTAATCTGGGAGAAGCAGGTCTGATTTCCCCACTCCTCTGTCTGCAGCTGCTGGTGTGACCTTGGATCAGTTACAAGTTCTTTCAGAGCTGCTGTCTCACGAGCAGTTCTCGGAAGAGCTCTCTCAGCCCCACCTACCCTACAGGGTGTCTGCTGTGGGGAGTGGAAGGGAAAGGAGATTGTAAGCCACTCTGAGACTCCTTTGGGTAGAACAGGGTATAAATCCAATCTTTTCTCTTGTTCTTCCCTATTGTATCCTGGAAATCTTGTGGGTCTTGAAGGCGCTACTGAACTCAATTCTTGCTCTGTTCTGGTTTTGACTTTCAAAGCTCTACATCAGTGGTGTCAAACATGAGGACTTCCGGCAAGACTTGCGACCATGGCGGACGCGCTCCTCCGCATCTGCGGGGAGCGCGATCCGTACCCGGCGGGAAGAAGGGGCTTCGGACTGGTGCCGAGCCCCCAGAGACCCTAGTAAAGGGGCTCTGCCTGGGGTGGCACGAAGGGGATCTCTCCCTACGGTGGCGATCGAGGGATCGAGGTCCCCTTTCATCACCCCCATAGGTTCCCCCGTCCGTGGGAGCCGTATGGCTAAAAGCGCAAAACCGTGAAGCAGCAGAGAGTGCGAAGCTTTGAAGCTGGAACTTATAGTTATGCACGGAGAAAATGTGAGTCTGAAGTAAAAACAAACAGAACACAGCGGGAAAGGCGGGTGGAGCAAACCCCCCCCCCTCTCGAGACTGGCGTACTTACGGGACTCTTTACGTGGCGTTACTGCATGAAAAAACGTACGTTCGGCTTGCTAGATGGCGGCATCGCTCTTTAGAGGATATGAACTTTAAAAAGATATAAGCGCAGTCAGGGCTCCGTTGGGGCCGGGGCGCGCCGGAGCGCCGCTCCGGGAGAGAGGACGCGGGGGGGCGGGCACTTAACAAAGCCCCGCCCCCCCGGCCTCCCCCACCCCCGTCAATGCTCCGGCCGGCGGCACTCCGCCGGCCCCGGGAAGGCAAAGCCCTTCCCTCCCCCCTCCCACTGCTCCCGGGGCCGTGGCAGAGTGCTGCGGGCCCCGGGAAACTCCTTTCCTCCCCCCCAGTACTCCCGGGGCCAGCGGTGCTCCGCGTGGGGGCTGGGCGGGCAGCCGTCGGGCGTCGAGGCTGGGAGGCAGAGGGTGAAGCCTGGCGGAGGCGAGGCTGGGGGGCCGGGGGAGACGCAGAGCCGGCCGGCAAGGGGGAGGAGTGGCGGGCGGCCATGCCAGGGCACCTCGGGGGGAGCCTTCGGGGGCAGCAGGGGGCCCGGCAGGGATGGCGGCGGGAAGCATCACCACCCTCCCCGCCTTGCTCGACGGCGGCGGCGGCGCCTTCCTGCCCGGACACTTCAAGGACCCCAAGCGGCTGTACTGCAAGAACGGGGGCTTCTTCCTGAGGATCAACCCCGACAGCAGAGTGGACGGCGTCCGGGAGAACAGCGACCCCCACAGTGAGTCCTTGCCCGCCCTTTCACCTCTCCCCCGACCCCCTTCGCCGGGCGAATGCCCCCCCTCCTCGCCACCCAGTCGGAAGGGGAACCCCCACCCTTTCAGACCACCGGGGGAGGGGGGACGGGTTCCGTCAAGTTATCTTTGACCCGTTAAAAATAACCCTGGTAAGTATTCTTAAAATACCTCCTTCTGCTTGGGGGCAGTTGACACTTAGATGGATCAGGACCAGGTTTTGACCTTTGTGGATCTTGTCCCTTTTTGCTGAAATCTATATAGGGGTTCTACAGATTATACAGGGGTTCTACAGGTCCTACAGATGATGCTTCTCTCACCCCTGTCCCTACCCCACTGGTTAACATCCTCTGGCACATTCATTCTATCTCACCGACTTCCTCAGCAAGTGTGCCACCCATATTGGGTACCCTCCTCCCTAGCACTCATTTTCTACCCCTTTGCCTGGATTAATAGATGCCGGTGCTTCCCTCCCTTTAAGAAGTGACTTCATGCAGAAACATCTCTCAAAAATAGTGTCATCTTTCTCAAATTGTACACGTATTAAATGGTCCAACTTTGGCCCTGTTTGTACCTCTGAGACATATGAGATTTTCAGTGCTACCCTTTTCTGTATAATACTTTCTTTCTAGTACTTGCCATTCTGCGAAGCCACCCTGCATCACACCTACTAGCCCTCATTCTGAACTCCCTGCCCCCTCCTCAAGAAACCAGGTGGGCCAAATGCTGAGCCCATATTTAATGTGCATTGTGTGCATTACCTCCCATGCAACCATTACTCTAGAATGTTATATGCCCCATGTCCCATAATTTACTGCCTCTGCATAAGATCCCATTTTTCCCATTATCGAGCTCTGCCCCAACATGTGAATCATCTCCTTTACATCCACTGACCCCAGGGGTACCCCTCTCACATTGAGTCACGTCATCTAGCATCTGCTTTCTCCAGCTTTGCTCCTCCTTACCAGACAGAAGCATTATGTAACTTCTTTTCCAGAGGCCTCATTCCCCTCAATAAGTATTATAAATTCCCGGGAAAGAGAGGCCGGTCCCTCCCCCCTCCCACTGCTCCCGGGGCCGCGGCAGAGCACCGTGGGCCCCGGGAAGCTCTTTTCTTCCCTGCCCTAAATACTCCCTCCCTCCCTCCCTTCCTTCCTTCTCTCTTTCTCTCCCCCCACCTACCTACTTACATTCCTCTTCCTTCCTTTCCCTCTTCCTTCCTTCCTTTCTTCTCTCTCTCTCCCCACCTACCTACCTTCCTGTTCCTTCCTTCCCCCGTCCTTCCCCTCTCCCTTCCTTCCTTCCTCCCTCTCTCCCCCCTTCCTTCCTTCCTTCTTTCTCTGCCCCACCTACCTACCTACCTTCCTGTTCCTTCCTTTCCCCCTTCCTTCCCCTTTCCCTTCCTTCCTTCCTTCCTTCCTTCCTTCCTTCCTTCCTTCCTTCCTTCCTTCTCTCTCTCTCTCCCCACCTACCTACCTACCTTCCTGTTCCTTCCCCTCTCCCTTCCTTCCTTCCTTTCTTCTCTCTCTCTCCCCCACCTACCTACCTTCCTGTTCCTTCCTTTCCCTGTCCTTCCCCTCTCCCTTCCTTCCTTCCTCCCTCTCTCCCCCCATCCTTCCTTCCTTCTCTCTCTCCCCCCACCTTCCTACCTACCTTACTGTTCCTTTCTTTCTTCCTTCCTTCCCCCCTTCCTTCTTCCTCCCTCCTTCCTTCCTTTCTTTTTCTTTCTTCTCTCTCTCTCTCCCCACCTACCTATCTTCCTTCCTGTTCCTTTCCTTCCTTCCCCCTCCCTCCCTTCTTGCCTTCTGACACACCTGACGTCAGGGATGTGTGGCCGTATGACACTTCCGGTGATGTCAGGGGGTGTGGCATATGCAAATAAGTTATGCTAATGAGCTCCTGCACCTCTTTTTTTACGAAAGGACCCCTGAGCGCAGTCGTAGAATTTGCTTCTTTCGTCCATCTTATCTAACTATCAACAAAGAAGTGCAGCCTCAACAATGGCAGGGAAACCGAAACCTTCCCCCAAACTAGGAAGTACAGCTCCGAGTTCAAAGGTTGATACCACAGAGATGAGCACTGTGTTCTCCTCGTTATTGCGACCTCTAGTGGACCAAATGACAGCTCTCAACGTCAAAATGGACAAGATGCAGCTGGACCTGAAGGAGTCGAATAAAACTACAGAGAAGCTGCAGCGAGAACTTCTGGAAGTTAAGACTTCAGTAAAAAATCATGATTCAAGACTACAAAAAGCGGAGAAAGAAAAGGCCTTCCACTCTGATCAGCTTTTGAAACTACAGATGGAAAGATCAAACTTTTTCCTAAGACTTCAGAATGTACCAGAGGATAAAGGAGAAGACCTTAAAAATCTGTTAAGTGAAGCGCTTGAACCAGTGACGGGCTTAAAAGCAGCGGAGATAAAAAGCGACATGGATATGGTTTACAGAACCTATCCAGACTATACTAAAAAGAAAAGCCTGCCTGGTGAGATTCAGTTAAGGTTCTCCAAAAAGTCAACAAGAGATGTGGTGCTTAGGATCACAAATAAAGCGGTTCTGAAGATCAAAGGAAAAGAAGTTAAAGTGATGAAAGATATCCCATTTGAAATACGGAAAAGAAGGAAAGCCTATGGAAAACTGACATCTTGGCTTCAGTCTGAATCTATTATCTACAGGTGGAATGTTCCGGAAGGACTGAGCTTCAGCATCAAAGACAAAAAATACAAGATTGACTCTGTTCAACAGGCAAAAAGTTTTTTGGAAAAAAGCAAAGAAAAGAAAAAAGAGAGAGACTCAGACGGTTTGCTGGCATCGCAAGAAAGTATGTACGGATTTGATAGCTCAAAGAGCGAAGAGGAAATTTCCGACTCGGAAAAGGGAGCAGCAGCTCCAAAGGTACAAGAAGAGACTGTTAAGACAAGAAGAGGACGAAAGAAGAAATAAGGGCTGAAATGTTTTTTAAATTGCACTTATACATTATATATAATTTGTATAATTAAGCATTCCTTCAAAAGAGCATGTCTGTCAAACAGCTTTTTTATTTTTCATATACCATCAGTAACAATTTTAATTGAATATTAACCAAGGTTTAAAATGCTTCATATGTATTAGTGGTAAGGTAATATTAAGCAAATGTTAAAGCACACTCTGTATAAGGTAAATATAGCTTAGAAAAGTAGCGATGTAGTAGTAGATATAGATAAAATCAATTAAAAAAAACATGCAGCCCGGGGGCCAGATCAGGCCCCTGCGGGGCTTCCATCAGGCCCGCACTGGAACTGGCCATCTCCTGCTTCCAGTTCTGTTGCTGCTGCTGCATCATAGCTTTCTTCGCCAGACTCTCAATCACTCAGCCATTTCATGTTTTCCCCTGGGTCCTAGATTCAGAACTCTGAGCATGAGATTTCTGTGGTGAATGTCAGTAAATCAAAAGTAAGCTTGCAGCTTACAGATACACACCTGAACAGCATTCTCAGGATTCCAACAGCACAGACATTTTGAAGCAATAATTCAGAGCAAGAGGTGTCAGTTATCAGAGATTGTTAAATAAACAAAATATTGCAACAGTGCAAAATGTTTTAAGCCTGTTACATCTCCGCTACCTGGCTTTACATTTTATGACACACATGGCCCAGCCCAACAAGGTCTCATTTTATGTCAGATCTGGCCCTCATAACAAATGAGTTTGACACCCGTGCTCTACATGGCTTGGGGCTGGGGCATCTGAAGGTCCATCTTCTCCCTCATGTTCCTGCCTGGGAATTAAAGACTACAGAGAAAGGCCCTCCTGACAATCCCAGCAATCAAAGAAGCTCATCCGATGGGCACAGGAGACAGCGTCTTTTCGGTGGCAGCCCCACAATTATGGAAGATAATTGTGTCCCCAGGGAGGTAAACCTGGCCTCCTCATTTTTGATCTTCAGGAGGCAGCTGAAGATGGTTTTCTTTAGGACTGCATTTGAGTAATTGACTTGTAAATCTGGTTTTCAAATGGATTTTGTGTGTGTGTGTGTGTGTGTGTACTTATCTACATTGTAAGTGAGCTCCATATGGAAGTAAGGCAGCTAACAAATGTTTCAAATAAATAAATATTTGCTTTCTGAATACCTTCTGATTTTTAGAACACCCTTACAATCCATCTACTGTGATGGAGTACTATATACATCCCTATCCTTCAGACTTATCAGGTCTAGTCCTATCACCATTTATTCAGAGGGAAATCCAGTTTCACTGGGACTTAAAGACCAATCCTATGTAATGGGTGGAAATTCCACCTAATGGGTGGAAATTACAAGAGCATTGATACTGGCTAAATATCAGGAAAAACTTCCTAACTATATGAGTGGTTGAGTAGTGGAACAGACTGCCTCAGGAGGTGGTGAATGCTCCTTCACTGGACGTTTCCAAGCGGAGGCTGGATGACCACCTTTTGGGGATGCTGTAGGGCTATCTTTCGGCTGTGGTCCTGCAGAGTGCAGGGGGTTGGACTAGATGACCCGTAAGGTCCCTTCCAACTCTTAACATTCTATGATTCTATGATTCTATGTATATCTGCTCAATGAAGCTTACTATTAAGGGTCCATTTGACAACAGCCCTAGCCTTAATCAGTGTTCATGAGAATTTTAGCTTTGTTGAGACTAGGAGACCGGAGATTCTCTGCCATTGCAAACAGTGGGCCCTGCTGAGCCGTGATAACTGAGCACCTTCGAGGCCCATTGATTCAATTGAGGAGGAGGAGAAAAAGAAGAAGAGGAGGAGGTGGAGGAGGAGATTGGATTTATACCCCATCCTTCACTTAGAGCCTCAGAGTGGTTTACAATATCCTATCCCTCCACTCCCCACAACAGACACCCTGTGAGACAGGTGGGGCTGAGAGAGCTCTTTCAAGAACTGCTCTTGAGAGAACAGCTCCATGAGAACTTGTGACTGACCCAAGGTCACACCAGCAGCTGCATGTGAAGGCGTGGGGACTCAAATCCGGATCTCCCAGACTAGAGTCTGTGCTCCTAACCACTACACCAAATATAACACATGTAACACCCTGAAATCAATGGGATTTAAAAGAGGCTGGATCCATCTCCAGCCTACCTCTGGGTCTTTCCTCAAGAGCAGGGGTCTCCAGTCTTGTAGTGCTGACACGGTGTGTTGGGAGCAGCCACAAAACAGCTGCCACAAAATGGCTGCCACAGGAGGTGGAGCCAAGAACAAAATGGCTGCCACAGCTGACCGTCAAGTCACACAATGACGATCCTTATGTTGGAATGCCAGCGGCTGCCAAAGCAACATTTTTAAAAGTCAGTGCAGCCAATCCAACTCTAATGGCCAATCAAAAGCAGGGCACAAGGGCCAATCAAAAGCAGGGCACAAGCCCCACCCAGCCTGACCCATTTCCTAAAAACACTTGGTGGGCACCAGGAAAGATATTAAGGACTGAGTACAATTTTTGCAAACAAAACCCCTTAGCTTATTTTCATCCCTTCTTCTGACTTAACCTACTTCCACAAAAGGGTCTTTCAAAAAGCCTCATTTTCGAGGCACACTGTTACAAACATTTTGTAATGCCATCACTACTTTTTGGAATCTGAGGGGGGACCTACAGACAAGAGGCATGTTCAGCTAGTGGAAGAAATGCTAGCCACGCACAATACCCCCCCCCCCCGCCGCCCCCTGCTGTTTTGTTGTGTTAAGAAGACATTCAAGACTGACCTTATTTACTTTCAGAAACTCTGATGAAGGAGAAAAGCACAAAGGAAGATATCAAAACAGAATCTCGAGTGAAGCATTGTGTACGGTTTACCTGCAGACCCCCTCTGCCCTTTTAAAAGCTCAATTGGTAGCACAGCTCGTGAATACTGAGTCAAACATGCTGGATATATTTAGGGTCCAACAGCACCTTTAAGACCAACAAGGGTTTCTTCAAGGGATGAGGTTTCGTGTGCAAGACACACTTTATCAAATACATTAGAATGGCAGGCAAGGTTCAAGCTTACAGACAGAAAATGAACAACAAATTAACATGCAGCATGAAGAAGAAGAAGAAGAGAGAAGAAGAGATTGGATTTATATCCCGCCCTTCACTTGGAGTCTCAGAGCGGCTTACAGACTCCTTCCCCTTCCCACAACAGACACCCTGTGAGGTAGGTGAGGCTGAGAGAGCTCTTTCGAGAACTGTCCTTCAGAGATCAGCTGTGACAGAACGATGGCTTGCCCAAGGTCATCCAGCAGCTGCAAGTGGAGAAGTGGGGAATCAAACCCGGTTCGCCCAGATTAGAGTCTGTGCACTTAACCGCTACAACAAACTGATCAAGATATGCAAAGTGACACTAAATAACAAGTTAAGGTTATAAGGTCAACAGTTGCAAAGTAATAAATATGCCAGACTAGCAGATAAATGTCTAAAGGTGTATTTTCTAATTGTGGGAAGTGACTGGGAATCTTCATTCTCTCCTCTCAGGCATGGAGGGCACTTACTGACCAACTGACCAACTGGATCTATGCTGGACAGATAACACAGATACTCTGTCTCATGGTCTCCTAAACATATTTACTTACTTAACTTACTTAAATGCAGGGCTCATTTCTTAGCAGGAGCTCCTCTGCATATTAGGCCACACACCCCTGATGTAGCCAATCCTCCAAGAGCTTGCAGTAGCCCCTGTAAGAAGAGCTCTGTAAGCTCTTGGAGGATTGGCTACAGTACAGGTGTGTGGCCTAATATGCAAAGGAGCTCCTGCTATGAAATGAGCCCTGCTTAAATTATACTATTAGTTTAACCTATGAGTTTTGAGAAGTGCCCCATTCAAATCTGCATAAACCAGGCTGACAAAACATCTTAAAACCATTTTCTACCAGCTATAATATATGAACTTTTTCACAACAGTCAAAGCACCTTAGCCAAAAGTCTCCCTCATTTTTCTCCTGCTTATGCACATACCATCCCACCCAGGGATGGAAGAATCCACAGATCTTTCACATTTGAGAAAAGGGGGTATTCTGATAAACACTTTGCCATAGTATTGATTTTTCCCAGAAGGACGTAGGCATAACCTCTCTAAATAGGGCACCTTCCTGTAACGACTATTCAGTCCTAAATATATGAACTTCTAATAGTGACACTGGTGCAAAACTATTCTTTTTACAAACAGCCGAGAGTATGGGAAATTATCGCAAACACACCACCACATCTATATCTATATCCTTGTGGACCCTGATTGGGTGGGAAGGAAGTATAAAAATGTTCTAAATAAATAAACAAAAGTTCTATCTATCTATCAGGGGTCATTTCGAGCAGGAGCTTGGGGGAGCGCAGCTCCGGGAGTTGATGCCAGCCCCCCCCCCCCCCGGCGGGGGAATGCCTGCTTGTGTCCTGGCTGCAGCAAAATGACCCCGTCCCCTGGAAAGGTCCTTGTTCCTCCGACCAGCCTTCTGAAGGCTTCAGCCACCACTGAAGCTATCCTCCCAGAATAGTGGTATTTCTGAGACTTGGATTAGTAGCTGTCCCCTCTCTGCCAGCTCTTTCTTTCTTTCTTTCTTTCTTTCTCTCTCTCTCTCTCTCTCTCTCTCTCTCTCTCGCGCCTCCTGACATACTTCCGGTGATGTCAGGTGGTTTAGCATATGCAAATAAGTTATGCTAATGAGTTATGCTAATGAGCTCCTGCACCTCTTTTTCTACAGTGACCCCTGCTCTCTCTCTCTCATCATCTCTCTCCCCCCCTTGCTCTATCTATCTATCTACCTATCATCTATCTATCTACACACCATGTACCAAGAAAGTAATAGTAAATAGAGTGAGGGCAAAGGACTCAATTTGTAGCACACCTCGTTGGAAACAAGTCCTGAGGAAACTGATGGGACTTCTTTTTGTATAAACAGGGTTAAGATTAGTCTGAAAATATTAGGTACCTGTAACATGGCTGGAGGGGCAGAATGCCACTGACCAAAATCCAGGAGCCCCTTGACACACTGTGCGACTGATTTGGTTTCATTGTCTGTTTTACTATGTGACAAGTAGTAGAGGTAGAAAGCCAGGTTCTGAGTCATAACTGGGTTCATCCGAGAAGACACAAACAGGTGGATAAATTGCCATTCCCTGAGTCCCATCATTATGACTGCTGTAAAGACAACTGGTTTTTCTGCCGATAATTCCGGGACGAAAGGGGAAAAGACCGAGCTACATTTTAGAACTCTGTCTAGCTGCCGCAAGAGACTTCACCTTCACTTGCTTCCTTTCCCTTTGCCTGGCGATAGTTTTGTATTTTAATACCATTTTTTATTAACCTAACACAAACACCGCTTGCACGCGTACGGCTTTCCTCGCTAGCGGCTTCCATATCAAATGTCGCACTAAATTATATTTCCCCTAATAGAGGACAACCTGTACGCTATGTGAAGGAAGGGGAACAGCTCGTAGGATAACATAGGAATCACAGAACATCCTGTTACCGTGTGACAACTGCAGTGCGGAGACAAATCCTGCCGTACCCTACAATGTTGTACCAAGGAAATAATCTAGATAATTTATCATGCTTTGTTTTTGGGAGGCGGGGAGCATAGCACTTGTCACCTTTCCTGAACCTCGCTCTGTCCCTTGTCAAAATATCGCACTATGCCATTCACTGGAAGTGAACTTATTGCTAAATACCCATTAGATTCCCAGGAGATGCCTCGCATTAATTGTTTAGCGAAAGCACCCTTAGGCTATCACTAGGGAAGGGCATTAAATGCAGAAAAAGAGGCGTTGACAGAGATCCCTGTAGAACAAGCTCCATCTACCCGCATAAAAACTTCCCTAAGAAAGACAGGGGGAAGGGGGGAAGGTACTAGAAGCCCGAATGGTCATTTCAGGGTCAGTATCTTTCTTCTACCCTGGAAATACAAACACAATTAAACTGGGGGTGGGGGGAGAGGGAGGGGGAGAATCGACAGAGATAGCTCAGGAATGGTAAGCGAGATTTTAAAAAATGCATTTGGACCGGAGGTGTCTGTTGTGTGGCTGACAAGGACAAAAAAAGATGAAGGAAAGTTAGAGGGCCCAGGCGTTTGCAAGACCAGTGCAAAAGAAGATTGAGGGGAAATGCGGGCAAAAAGAGATGAGCGTGGAGAATCTAAAATGGTTCAAGGATTGTTCTTGGGGGAGGGGAGGGTAAATGCTCGAGGGCTTAAGATCGAGATGCCAGGCAAAATCGGCAAATAAACATGGTAAGGAATTTAAGGCACAAAGTTCTTGCCCTCCAAAAAAAGTGAACAGGACTCTAGGAGCACGTGAAAGACTGACAAAGTTTTATTCCAGCAGTTTGTTTTGTGGACTAGCAACTGCTTCATTGCATCTGGTGGGAAAGGGCTCTAGTTCATGGAAGCTTCTGTCACAATAATATCTTGTTAGTCTTTCAGGTACCACAAGACTCCTGATTGTTTTTTGCCATGGGAAGTTGAGACGGGGCCCTCCTCTTGGTCTATTTTCAAGTGACCCACGTTTTTGTCCTTGTACTTTCTTTGCTCCTTGATATTGCTTTGAACCACAGGTTTTTCTCTGTTGAGAACCTGTTCTTCAGGAGGTTGGGTCCTCAGTGCTTATGGTAAGAAAAGAAGCAAAGCCAAATCAACCCGTCATTACTACTAGATGAAGCGAAGGGCAATGTTTCAACTCTGTTTTAAAATATTTTTCTCTCTCTGCCGGTATTGCTGCAGTGGGGCCACTAGAGGGACCACTAGTTAAAGAAGACGCAAAAAATGTAACTTTTCCCACCGTATTTTTTTTTTAAAGCCAATGAATGGAAGAAGGAGGAAATAAACTCATAATGACTTCAATACTCCGAGTTCTTTTAAGAAGATGAGTGTAAGAGAGCAGTGGTTATCAGAGGAGAAACAGTGACTATATAAAATAAAAAAAGATAAAACAAATCATTTCCAGAATCTCAAGATTTCAGTCGAAAAGCTTCTATTTTTTTAAAAAAAGGTTTTTTCAAAGGTGCAAACCAAATGAATGAGGTAGTTTTCTTCAGAGAATCACAGAGTTGGAAAGGACCTCCAGGGTCATCTAGTCCAACCCCCTGCACAATGCAGGACATTCACAAATACCCCCCCCCCCACACACACACACATACACAGGGACCCCTGTTCCATGCCCAGAAGATTACAAAAAAAACTTCCAGGATCTCCAGCCGAACTGGCCTGGAGAAAAACTGCTGCCTGACCCAAAAGTAGCGATCAATATCTATGAGAACAACAGCTATGGAACAAGTTAAGAGCAGAGAATCATATAGCTGTGACAACACACTCTCCTATTAAAGCATATGCATCAGCAATTTCAAAAACATACAAAAATATTGCAAAATGTAATTAGTTTAATATAATAGGTGATGGGGGTCCAAAGTCATCAACAACGAAACATCCGGTAGATACATTCGTTTCCAAAAGTCTTCATCAGGTGTGGACCAACAATTAGAATATCTTCAAACGTAATAAAAGTACTTCTACTATATCTGGCTGATTCAACAGTGGCAATTTTTCAACTCACAGCATATCTGGAACACTCCTAAGTTAATGCATCTTGCTCAAAGGTTTTACAGTGTAATGCATCATACACCTAACCATCATTTGAAAGGCTTTAATAGGAGAGTGTGTTGTCACAGCTATATGATTCTCTGCCCAAAGTGGCAATCGGCATTTCCCTGGGCGTGTAAGAGAGGGCCACGAGAACTAAGCCCTGAGGCAACCCTTCCTGCCCTCCCTCTCATGATCTGCCCAAGTTCACAGAATCAGCATGGCTGTCAGATGGCCACCTAGCCTGTTTGAATACCTCCAAAGAAGGAGAGCCCACCACCTCCTGAGGAAGCCGGTTCCACCGAGGAACTGCTCTAACTGTTGGGAAGTTCTTCCTCATGTTTAGCCGGAAACACTTTGATAAACATAAAACCGGAAGCTTTGTTCTGGCTGATGGGCCTGGTTAGCTGGAATCTAAAAGCTGTTTATTTATAATTTTATGCATATATCAGGAGAACAGTTTACTACAGTTTAGCATTATGAACCAAAGTGTTCGCCTGCACTGTTCTCGAAGCCTATTCTTAGCTGAGTTAGGACAACAGAACCCTAAATGACAGCTGAAAAAGTTAATAGATGGTCTACTTTTAAAACGATCGATCAGTTAAATAAATCATGTTGGAATGACTGTTCGTATGAACTCAATATCTCCATCTGGACATCCTGTAGGATATTCTGAGATTGAAAAAGGAGGCGATGAGGCAGCTGACAAATGAACAGAAGTTCCTATGCATTAGAGAAATAGTAAAAATCACACGCAGCCCTTCTACTCTACCTTCTACTTAGGACAGAAAGGTATCTTTAGTAGCCTCTTTCTTGAGCCTCTTTCTTGTACCAGAAAGAAAATTCCTTTAAAATGAAAGGAAAAAAAAATGCTTTTTAATTCCCAGCTGCAGTGATTTGGTTTTGCTCTGATTAGAAGAACCCCCTGCATAAATACCCCTGGGACATTTTCCTTGCCATGTGAAAGGCATTTACTGAAGAGCAGGCCCTGTGTGGTGGTGGTGTTCAGTCGCACTGTCGAGTCCGACTCGTTGCAACCCCATGGACCACATCACGCCAGGCCCTCCTGTCTTCTGTCATGCTTCCGGAATTCGCCCAATTTCATGTTTGCTGCATTGCTAGCACTGTCTGACCATCTCATCCTTTGCTGCCCCCATGGGCGTCAACTATGGGGGGGGCTCGAGGGCTCAAGCCTCCCCCGAAATTTCCCGGGGGGGGGGGCTCAGCCACCCCCGGCAAAATGGAGCACCGTCACCGTCTCTCCTTCCCCTCCACCCCCGGCCTGCCCTCCTGCCTCCCTGGGGCGGGGGGGGGAGAGAGAGGTGGCGGGGACATGGTCCCACTCGCGCGCGGGGCAGTCAGCTGGCCAGCTGGCTGCCGCCGCCGCCGAGACTGCGCCTGCCTCCCTGGGGCAGGGGGGAGGAGTGGCGGGGACATGGTCCCATGCGCGCGTGCGCGCACGAGAGAGCCCCCCCCGGATTTAAAAAGTCTACGCCCCTGGCTGCCCCCTCCTTCTTTGACCTTCCATCTTTCCCAGCATCAGGGTCTTCTCCAGTGAATACTCCTTTCTCATCTGGTGGCCAAAGTATTTGAGCTTCAGCTTCAGGATCTGGCCTTCCAGGGAACAGTCAGGGTTGATTTCCTTTAGGATTGACTGATTGGATCTCCTTGCAGTCCAAGGGACTCTCAAGAGTCTTCTCCAGCACCATAATTTAAAAGCATCTATTCTTCGGCACTTGGCCTTCTTTATAGTCCAACTCTCACAGCCATATATTACTACTGGAAAAACCATTGCTTTGACCATACAGACTTTTGCTGGCAGGGTGATGTCTCTATGTTTGATTATGCTGTCTAGGTTTGCCATCGCTTTCCTCCCAAGGAGGAGGCGTTTTTTAATTTTATGGCAGCAGTCATCATCTGCAGTAATCTTCACTGCAGGAGCGTGAAGTCTGTCACTGCGTCCACAACTTCCCCTTCTCTTTGCCAAGGAGTGATGGGGCCGGATGCCGTGAGCTTAGTTTTTTTTAATGTTGAGTTTCCAGCAGGCCCTGTACAGATATGAAATTGTTTCAGAGGGTCCAATCAGGTGGTTGGAGACAGGAGCAGTTTTAGATAAAGGTCAATCAGGGCACTTGCCCTGGGCCCCACACTGGGTGGGGGCCCCCAAACAGCCACAACCCTGCACCCAATTGAGAGTAGTCAACCACATCTGCTGCCACTGACACCAACCTCAAATGGGGTTTAAAGCACCTGGTTTACAGTGGTGGCCTTGCACTGGGCTAGAGCCACCCACATAAGAGAACATAAGAGAAGCTCATGTTGGATCAGGCCAGTGGCCCATCCAGCCCAACACTCCATCACACAGTGGCCAAAAACAGCAGGTGACCTCTGGAGGTCCACCAGTGGGGGCAGGACACTAGAAGCCCTCCCACTGCTGCCCCCACCAAGCAACAAGAATAAAGAGCATCACTTGCCCCAGATCGAGAGTTCCTATCTATAGCTTGTGGCTAATAGTCTCTTTGGAGGATTTGTGTGTGTGTGTTCTGTTTGCTTGCATGCCTGAAAGTCCTGGTGACTTCTGGAGACCCCTACTGCGGCTAGGATGTTTTTAGAAAGGTGGCTTGATAGTTGCCTGTCTCTGTGTCCCAGCCCTGGTATCCTTGGAGATCTCCCATCCAAGTACTCGCCAAAGTCAGCCCTGCTTAGCTTCCAAGATCTGATGAGATCAGGCTTGCCTGGGCTATCCAGGTCAGGGGCTAGAACCACCCCTTGATTGGACCTGCTGGGGGGAGGGATAACAGGTGGCAGTGATTCTGGGCTCCCATTCTGGACTTCTGCCCCCAAATCACTAAGACTGCCCTGGGTGAGGACCACTAGCCCCAGTCTTTCCCAGGCAATTGGCACACCCTGGCATGGCACCAATTCCATTAAAAAGGCTCATTAGATTGTCTTCTGCCCACATGGTTGGGTCATTTCCACTTTATCCCATCCTTGTGGGAATTTGTCATACATAAGTGATTTCCAAGGGGGGAGGGCAGCATGGTATAACCCAATCTCATCAGATCTTGGAAGCTCAGCAGGAACAGTACCTGGAAGGGAGACCACCAAAGAAGACTCTGCAGAGGAAGGCAATGGCCAACCACCTCTGCTTCTCACTTGCCTTGAAAACCTCTTGCTGGGGTCGCCGTAAGTCAGTACTTGGATGGGAGACCACCAAGGATGGCTCTGCAGAGGAAAGCAATGGCAAACCACCTCTGCTTCTCACTTGCCTGGAAGGCCCCTTGCTGGGGTCGCCATAAGTCAGTACTTGGATGGGAGACCACCAAGGAAGGCTCTGCAGAGGAAGGCAATGGCCAACCACCTCTGCTTCTCACTTGCCTTGAAAACCTCTTGCTGGGGTCGCCATAAGTCAGTACTTGGATGGGAGACCACCAAGGAAGGTTCCACAGAGGAAGGCAATGGCAAACCGCCTCTGCTTCTCACTTGCCTTGAAAACCTCTTGCTGGGGTGGCTGTAAGTTGGCTGTGATGTGACCTCGATTTACACGCACCAGTGGTTTCCCGGTTAGAGAACATTCAAAAAGGAACCCTGACTAATGCACTGAAGTTCTATGCTCAAGTCATTTGCATCCAGGTGCGGCGATCTGGAAAGGACCCACTGGGTTGAATCCAAAGTTGAGGGTTGGCCAAGGAAGAGTATGTAATTTTCACCAATTCCCTGGTCTACTGCAGACACTCTCCTACTCATCATCTTCCACATTATTCCCGAGAGTTCCCTGATCCCCAGAAACAGGATCTTGGGGAGTTCAGTGGAATGCGATGGGAAGGGGGAGGGGAGAAAGATCCATATGGTGGTGGGATTCTGCATGTGACCCTCTGGAACCAACCCAATGTCCTCAATCGCTACTCCATGTGCTGTGGTGTACATTCACCAGCGTGGACAGAGCTCCGTTGAGACTTACACTGAGTCCTCTACATACATACCGCTGTATGTACATAGGCATGGACTATGGCTTTGGTTTTTAATTTGTCTACATCTATGCAGCCTAAGTTCTGATCTAGATGGGCCAGGGTAGCCTGATCTTGTCAGATCTCAGAAGCGAAGCAGGATCGGCCCTGGTTAGTATTTGAATTGGAGACTGACTGGAAATTCTAAGGTTCCTATGCTTATGAAAAGAAGAAGAGAAGAGACTTGATTTATACCCCACCCGTCACTACTTGAAGGAGTCTCAGAGTGGCTTATAATCCCCTTTCCCTTCCCCTCCCCACAAGAGAGACCCTGGGAGGTCAGTGGAGCTGAGAGAGCTCTCTCGAGGACTGCTCTTGAGAGAACAGCCCTGACAGATCTTATGACTGACTCAAGGTCACATCAGCAGCTGCGAGTGGAGGAGTGGGGAATCAAACCGGGCTCTCTCAGATTAGAGTCCGCGCTCCTAACCACTACGCCAACCTAGAAACCAATGGCAAATGACCTCTTTAGTCTATTGCCTTGAAAAATCTACAGGGTTGCCATAAATGGGTTGTGATTTGATGGCACATTACTCATAGAGCCTGAATGGATATTCATCAGCAGAGTTTGCCAAACAGATGCATCTTCTCCATCCAGTTCTATGGAATGCCAAATACAAGCTGCATAATTCAGGTCAACTGGACGATTTTTATTGATAGTCTACTTTTCTCAGTGAGACGCGAGGCAGATTAGACAGCGTAAATCAATGCAATCAGTAGGATGAGACATCGGATAAGCCACGTGACAGGACTAGGGATGGCAGAAGTCTGAACAAAGCATAAGTATTACACGTGACACGTTGAAGAAGCAGTACATCATATTACATATGTGGAAATATAATGCGCCAAGAAAAAGAGAATGAGCACAGCAAGAGAGAACAGATACTACAGTGGTTAGGAGCACAAACTCTAATCTGAGAGAACCGGGTTTGAGTCCCCCGCTCCTCCACATGCAGCTGCTGGATGACCTTGGGCCAGTCACAAGTTCATTCAGAGCTGTTCTCTCAAGGACAGCTCTGGAAAGAGCTCTCTCAGCCCCACCTACCTCACAGGGTGTCTGGTGTGGGGAGGGAAATTGTAAGCTGCTCTGAGACTCCTTTGGGTAGTGAATGGTGGGGTATAAAACCAATCTCCTCCTCCTCCTCTTCTTCTTCTTCTTCCAGTGAGGTGGAAGTGGGGATTTGAATCTGAGCCTCCCAGATTCTAGTCCGACACTGTAATCACTACGTCAGTTCAGGGACTGTACACTTATCCTTTCCCCCAAAGTCCTATAGCAGAAGTTCCCAACTTTATTAAGCCTAAATGCACCTTAGGAATTTTGAGGCATTTTGAGGAATTTTGAGGAATTTTGAGGTGAGCTCTACCACAAAATGGCTGCCATGGGGGAAGTGCTATGCCTGTCTCAAAATGGCTGCCAAAGGGGCAGGATGATTTACAAGATGTCGGCAAGCTCCATAAAATGCTGCCAGGTTCAAATGTCTTCCCCTAGTAGAAACAGCTGCTTCCAAAATGACATGTCCTACAGACACAACAGTGAAGGACTTGTCTAATGCACCTCCGGTGCAGAAGAGGAAAGCTGAGTTAGGCTCATTAGTTTGGAGAAGGGAAACTGTTTGGCTTCAGTTTCCAAAGAAAGGGGGTGTCAGATAATGCTGCCATATCCTGCCCGGGAGGTGGGATGAGTGAACCCTTGATGTCGGATCTGTGGAATGTTATGTTATACTTCTCTGGCATGCTTATCGCTCTTCGAGTTGCTCTGACCTTGGGAGACTGTTAGTACCTGTCCATGTATCTCTTCTGTCTGACTCTAATTCTTCCCACTTTTTCCCTGGGAACTGAAAACCAGTATTTTAAGTGCCTTTTCTCTGACATGGTGATTGGTTGCAATGCACTACCGGACCCCTTTCTGAAGTCTGTATAATTGTCCTGCTTGGGGCTGTGTCAGCCATTACTAACACAAGAAGTGCAGATGACCATAGCAGACCTTTCTCAATAAAGCCTTCCTGTTTAAGGACCCTTGTTGGTGACCGACTCATTTGCTCCCAGTTTGGGAAGGGGCCACGGCTCAGTGCCGGAGCATCTACTTGGCAGGCAGAAGGTCCCAGGTTCAATCCCTGGCATCTCCCGTCTAAAGGATCCGGTTGGAGGCAATGTGACAGACCTCCTGCTGAGACCCCGGATAGCCACTGCCAGTCTGAGCAGACAATACTGAGCTTGATGGACCAGTGGTCTGACTCAGTTCAAACTCAGCTTCATGCGTTGATGAGTTCAGTCTTGCAAGGAAATATTTCCAAGCCCAGAAATCTGCCTGCTTTCCTAGTCAGTCAGCCGGTCAGGAGCGACCTAAAACCCTCATTTTTCCCCCTCTTCCTGTTAAGACCCTTGGATTTGGCCTCCAAGCCTAAAGAAGTGAGGGCCAAATACGTGTGTTAGGGAGGGTGTGGGTGCCGTTCTCTTATCTTGTCTGAAAAGACACGGGTAAGAATCTTAGAAACTGCAATTCGTTTTAAATTCAAGCTAGAGAGAAGAAGAAACGACAGGTATGCATATTTACATTTAATCTCTTTGACATATGCTAATGCCCTCCGTACATTTGTGATTCTTGTTTACTTAATCATTTTGAGAATAATTATGCTAATCGTAAAAAGGGGGTTTAAAAGCCAGTTTGGTGTAGTAGTTAAGTGCACAGACTCTAATCTGGGAGAACCAGGTTTGATTCCACACTCCTCCACTTGCAGCTGCTGGATGACCTTGGGCAAGCCATAGCTCTGTGCCAGCTGTTCTGTCAAGGACAGTTGTCTCAGAGCTCTCTCAGCCCCATCATTCTTTGTCTTCTATCTGGTTGCATTATTTGCAATTGCATTGAAGACAGTCTGAGCAAGTTATGGGGAGGGGGGAAATAAAAGTCTGAAAACCCCATTTTTCTTTTAATGTAAGGGACACATCTGACGAATATGGATATATGTACATGATTTCTGTAGTTACTAATGAGTTTAACTTGTCTGCGCGGGAAGTTCTTGATATTTATCAATGATTTTAGCCTGTTTTTGCCTTTGGCTATACGAATAAATTTGATTGATTTTTTTTTTTTTACAAGAAGCAAAAAGAAAACAATGGAAAGCATAGCTCCTTAGGAGGAAGTACCCTTGTCTACATTAACCAGTTTGGTTACCATCAAATGAGTGGTGGCTTAGGAGTCACAGCAGGTTTGGATGCAGAGGGCATGAACGGTCCAGACAGAAATACTGGAGGAACCACATGGCTGGTTGGTCTGAGAAATCCATTGACCTCTGTCCAGTCTGCCTGTCAGAAGGGCCAACCCTGTTCTCAACAGCAAACAAACAAACAAATACGGTGGATGTGGTTTTGGGTCTCCAGGGTCTCCAGGTGGCAACGAACCCAGCTAGGGTTGCCAGTTCCAGGTTGAGAAACTCCTTGAGTTTGGGGGATTGAGCCTGGAGAGGACAGGGACCTCAGTGGGGTACAGCGCCATAGAGTTCACCCTCCAAAGCATCTGTTTTCTCCAGGGAAACTGATCTCTGTCATCTGAAGATGAGCTGTAAATCCACCTAATCCTTGGACTACAGCTGATGACTACAGAGATCAGTATCCCTGGAGTAAATGGCAGCTTCAGAGGGTGGACTCTATGGCACTGAGTGCCAGTTTGGTGTAGTGTTTAAGAGTGGCAGGCTCTAATCTGGGAGAACGGGATTTGATTCCCCGCTCGAAATTTAACCACAGCAAAAATCACAAGGCCGACATCAGCGAACAATTTAGCTGCAAGCCAGTTCATTTTCAAATGTGAATTATACTCCATGTATCCCAGGCAATGCCTGTGTCAACTGTATAAACATGCCAAATAATATCTAATTTTCCAGATTTACCATTCTTATTCCTTGTTCGTCCTTTTTATTACTATATTTACTATACTTGGCTAGATTTGAGTCCAAGAGCACCTTAGGAAGCATCAAGATTTTGGTGGTCTGAGCTTTCGAGAATCAAGTTTCCCATTATTTGATACCTTTGTTAGTCAAAGCAGGGAGCTTTGAAGCTCAAAATTATGCACCCCGAAAATCTTGTTGGTCTTTAAGGTTCTTCTGCGCTCGAAGTAAGCTGTTCTACTGTAGACCCTTACAACCACCTCCTACAATCATCTTTTTAAAAAATTTATGCGCGTGCCTGGAAGTCATGGCTGACTTCTGGTGACCCCTAGTGGGGCTTGGAGGCAAAGGCCATTCAGAGAGGTGCCTGCCTCTGGCCTCCTGGCCCTGGTATTCTTTGGAGGTCTCCCATCCGAGTACTTGTCAAGACTGGCCCTGCTTAGCTTCTGAAATCTGACGAGATCAGGCTTGTCTGGGCTATCCAAGTCAGGGTCCTTCTACAATCATCTTGATGGGCCACTTAGACTTCCCCTAACTTGGTATAACTCACCAGGTAATACGCACATTACCTGACCCACCAATATGTTCTGTGCATTGCTCAGTGCTAAATATTAGTCAGAGCGGTTGCTCTGCTCCAGAATCCTCTACGAAGTGTGAAATCTTCGGACTTGGGACAACTCCCTCTCTAAGCTGTGGAGTCCTGGGCGCCCCCCTGGAGCCTAGGGAGACTCCCTCCAACTTAAGCTTTTCTCCTTCAAATACTGACCTCTAGATGGTGGCATAGGTGTCAACTTCAGGGGGGCTGGGGAGCTGGAGCCCCCCCAAAAAAAAACTTTTCCAGGACATGCTGAGCCTCCCCCCGGAGACAATGGCCTGTAATGTCTCTGGCCCAGCCCCAGCCCAGGGCTGCTATACAGAGGTAGGCAATGGCAAACCACCTGTTTGTCTGCCCTGACCTGAATGGCCCAGGTTAGCCCAACCACATCAGATCTTGGAAGCTAAGCAGGATCAGCCCCAGTTAGTACTTGGAGGGGAAGCCACCAAGGAAGCCGGGGCAGCTACACAGAGGCAGGCAAGGGCAAACCACCTCTGCTCCTTTCTTGCCTTGAAAACCCCTTGAGAGGTCTCCATGAATCAGCTGTGATTTGACAGCAAAAAAAAAAATCTAGCAGATTGCTTTTCCTGTACCACCATGAGATGCTGGAAATGACATATAGACCTAAATAAATAAATAAAGCCAGTCAGTCAGTCAGTCCAGGGTTGCGACACAGAGTCAGGCAATGGCAAACTACCTCTGTTCATCTGCCTTGACCTAGATGGACCAGGCTAACCCGACCTTGTCAGATCTCAGAAGCTAAGCAGGATCGGCCCCAGTTAGTACTTGGAGGGGAGGTCACCAAGGAAGCCCAGGGCTGCTATGCAGAGGCAGGCAATGGCAAACCACCGCTGCTCCACTCCTGCCTTGAGAACCCCATGAGGGGTCTCCATAAGTCAGCCATGACTTGACAGCAAAAAAAAAAATCATCTAGCAGATTGCTTTTCCAATACCACCATGAGATGCTGGAAACAACACATAGACCTGAATGAATGAATGAATGAATGAATGAATGAATGAAGTCCAGGGTTGCCACACAGAGGCAAGCAATGACAAACCACCTCTGGCCCTGAAAACCGCACAGGATCCCCATAAGTCATCCATGACTTGACGGCACTTTCCACCGCCACCACCAAATGAATAAAGGACGTGGGCAACAAAAGGCAATGAATATTGAGAGAGAGATCCGTTGTAAGTGCAAATGGTGTATTTGGTTCCGGGGAGCTGATTATTGATCCTTCCAGCTCCCGGGGCTCATCCAATGGGGCCATGGTTGATGACAATTGTTTGCTTCCACACTGTTGTAGGCAGAAGGAGGGTAAATAAGCTATCAGCATGGAGCTGCACGGCAGGCTGGCATTCCGTGGGAGCGTGTTTTCCTGCAGCAGACTCCACCGGATGACAGCGACAATCAAGCGTGGCTCCAGGCAGCTGCTTTGCTGCAGGCCACATTCAATTATGTCGGACTGCATTAGTCCCCGGCGAAGCTGTCACCTTCCTGTCTGCGAAGCGAGAGCAGGGACAAGCTCGAGAATCCTCGGTGGTTCTTATCTGCCGTTACGGGGAGCCGGGCAAAGCGGTGCGGCGAAAGGGGGAGGCCCTCGGTGTGTCGCCTGCTGCTCCCGGCGTTTGTTTCGCCGCCAAAACTGAAGGGCAAAAATGAACTCGGGGTGTTTTTTTTGAAAAACGGCATGTGGGATTTGAACGATCGGTGGCTTTCTCTTTTGCCCCCCTGATGGGCATCTTCAGTGAGGTTCTGAGGTGGACAGTGAGGTTCTTGTTTTTTGGGGTTCCTTTCAGGGTGGCTTTGGGGGGTTTTCTTTCCCCCACAGGTAGCTTCATGATCCTTCTCAAGAGAGGATCTGACTGCACATACGGCAAGAGGAAACTCGAAGGGGCACAACCTCTGTATGATGGTTTCCCCGAAGAATCCCTTGACATTTCTCGCGGTAGCAAGCCCCACAGGTATCTCTGGTTTGGGGTGTGTGTGTCTGTATCCTCAACCATGAGTCCTTTGGGTTTGAGGCTGAATGACAGCCCTTGGGGATCCCTAACGGGATATGGAGGCTTTTGTTGCCAAAAGCGGGTCCGTTTGTTTCTGTCCTACAGCTGCCGTAGCTAGAAGATGGCTGCTCAGTGACCCATGCACAATGCGCCCGGAAGCTCCCACTCTTGGACAGACTCAGAGGTGCAGACCACCACGGGAGGAGGAGGCTCCAGGACTAGAGAGCTCCCCTAAGAGAGCTCCATACAGCTGCCCTCTTTGAGTTGCCCTCCCCTCCCTTGAGCTTAGAAAAATGTACGGATGTAACCCAGGTCCGTGTTTATGCTCAAAAGAGCTGCTGAACGGGTATGCATTAGAGCAAATTATTCTCCCAGACCCTTCCAGGCATAAAATCAGGAGTGAAATAGGGCATACATTTTTAAAAAAAAAAAATGTGCAACCCCATAAAGAGTGTGTGTTGTTTTAGGTTAAAAAATGGGGTGGGTGTGTGCTCCATACGAATATTAGCATGGTTCGGAAATTCGAGTATTTCACTGTCAAATTTCAGGTTTGTGGGATTCTCACCCAATCTTCTCATGGGAAGAGCAAAAGATGTGTGCCCAAACAAGGAAAAGCCACAGGTCTGTTGTAGCAGTGTGCGCTAGGCGTGTGAGACCAAGCCCTATGAGGAAAGGCTGAGGGACTTGGGAATGTTCAGTCCAGAGAAGAGGTGGTTGTGTGGGAACAGGATGGCTCTCTTTAAGTGTTTGAAGGGCTGTCCCTTAGAGGAGGGCAGGAAGCTGTTCCAGTTGGCGGCAGAGGCGAGGACTCGCAAGAATGGATTTCTATTAAGGGCCAGAAGGTACTGGCTGGATATGCGGAAAAACTTTTTGACAGTCAGAGTTGTGCAACAGTGGAATCAGCTGCCTGGGGAGGTGGTGAGCTCCCCCTCCTTGGCAGTCTTTAAGCAGTGGCCGGACAAACACTTGTCAGCGGTGCTGTAGGCTGATCCTGCATTGAGCAGGGGGTTGGACTAGATGGCCTGTAAGGGCCCCTTCCGACTCTGTGATCCTATGATTTTGTTCTATGAATTACAACCCCAGACCAATGCACAGTTCCAAATTTTCATTTTAAATGGGCTCTGGCATGCATGGAGGCAAAGTGTTTTGGGTTTTCTTAAAAAAACAAAAACATTCATTGGCTTTCTCAAGCACGAGAGCCGATATGAAGGCAAGTTTTCACAAATGAGCTCAACATCAATGAATATTCAGTAGTCACATCCACTGTCAATCATTCGAGTCAACACGACGTATGTTCCAGTCCGTATTTACCCTGCATAGCCAAAGCTTTGGAATCTGGGATTGCACGTAGCTTTCTGAAGTTGGGAAAGTTGCTCGTTCAAATACTTGCATGAGCCACATCTGCTGAAAATTTACAAACTGTCTCCCTCTTAAATGGGGAATCCCGCATGCACATAAATGCAATGAAGTTATTCTCAGTCAAGGAGAGAGGTCCATTCGTCGTTGCATCTGAGTAGGGGATGCCATTGCGCACACCCCCATTTTGAATAGACGAGGAGGGTCCCATGGGGTGGGGCTGGGGCAGACCACCTCACGCCCAGCCAATAGGAGGAGGCACTGGATCAGCTTGTTAAACCTGCTCCACCTCCATTTCAGCTGCTACACATATTGGGAACCTCCCAAGCATGCACGTGTTGTCTGAACATGGCAAAGCATGTATTCTGCTTTGGGTGTGTGCAGACTGACCACCAGATTGCTCAGGATTCTGGTTCATGTATACTGAAGTTGCGCTTGTTGTTGTTCAGTCGCACAGTCGAGTCTGATTCTTCGCAACCCCATGGACCACATCCCACCAGGCCCTCCTGTCTTCTGTTGTGCTCCGGAGTTTGCTTAATTTCATGTTTGTCGCATCGATAACCTTGTCTAACCATCTCATCCTTTGTCATCCCCTTCTTCTTTGACCTTCAATCTTTCCCAGCATCAGGGTCTTCTCCATTGAGTGCTCCCTTCTCATTTGGTGGCCAAAGTATCTGAGCTTCAGCTTCAGGATCTGGCCTTCCAGGGAACGGTCAAGGTTGATTTCCTTTAGGAATGACTGATTTGATCTCCAAAGCTGCATACACATGCAAAATGTGTGCACGGCCCCTGTTCATTTGTTTAAAACATTTCTATGCCACCTTTCTACTCAAATAGGGTCCCCAAGGCAGTGTGTCCAGACAACATGGTAACTGTGTGTGTTGGGAGCATCGTTTGTAGTATACCCTTATCACTGAAATAATACTACTGATATCAGGATTAGGGAATTCCTGGAGATTTGGAGGTGGAGCTTGGAGACAGCAGAATTTGGGGAGCGTAAGGAGCTCAGTGGAAGGATGTGATGCTATTGAGTCTGCTCTCGGAAGTTGCTACTTTCTCCAGGGGAACTGGTCCATCTAGAGATCAGTTGTGATTCTGGGAGAAATCCAGCCCCCACTTGTGAGAATATTGAATGTTGCGATGGTACTGCCCACTTTGAAAATGATATTGTAAATTGAATATGCTGAGACTGTCTTTCAGTGATATCCTTCAAGTTATTGGTTCCAACTTGAGCAAGCCATGTTGGTGAAACGCAGAGCATATTGAGGAAGCTGGCCATCCCATAGTTCTTCTTTTGGAACTGCTCAAGTGTTCCTCTTTTGGAACTGTTGGAGTAGATATCGTCTGGATGCCCGTTTCCCCCCCCCCCCCTTATACGGTGAAGTATACCGCTCATTAGGAGGGACTGAGCACTTTGGAGCGTTTTGGACTTTGTGAGCCATACACAGGACTTAGGTTAAATCGTTTATGCCCTAATTATGAATTGTGTATTGTATGAATAATTTGGTTTAGGATTTGGAAATTGTATAAATGGGGTGCTAGTCTATACATGAATTATTCTTCAATTAGCATTATTTGATTTTTGAAATGGTTATTGACGCCACGCACAGTTAATGTTTTTGCATTTACATACATACTCTGTGTCTCGCTATTATATTGGATTCCCACTTGGAGGTTGGCTACTCCGCTTGAAATACTTCCACAGTGTCCGTTCACACAGTCATCAATTGTATGAGGGCTTCCAGTGTCCTGGCCCCACTGCTGGACCTCCTGAGGGCACCTGGTATTTTTGGCCACTATGTGACAGGAGTGTTGGACTGGATGGGCCATTGGCCTGATCCGGCATTGGCTTCTCTTATGTTCTTATGTATGGTATTAAAGCACAGAGTATTCAAGTATTCAAGCACAGAGGCACTCCAATACGGATGCATGTGTGAACCAACCCTTGTGTTCAATTTTTTTTTTACCGTCAAGTCATAGCTGATTTATGGTGGCCCCTGGTGGAGCTTTCAAGGCAAGAGACATTCAGAGGTGGGTTGCCATTGCCTGCCTCCACGTTTCTTAGTGTTTCTTGGAGGTCCATCAGTGGCTATTAGCCACAAGGTATAGATAGGATCTCTCGGTCTGGGGCAAGTGATGCTCTGTATTCTTGGTGCTGGGGGGGGGCGGAACAGTGGGAGGGCTTCTAGTGTCCTCCTGGCCCCACTTGGTGGACCTCCTGAGGGCACCTGGCATTTTTGGCCACTGTGTGACACAGAGTGTTGGACTGGAGGGACCATTGGCCTGATCCAACATTGGCTTCTCTTATGTTCTTATGTTCTTATTCAAATATTAGCCAGGGTTGACCTTGCTTAGCTTCCGAGATCTGAGGAGATCAGGCTAGCCTGGGCTATCCCGGTCAGAACCCATGTTCAAAATACTGCCTTGTTATTCAGCTATTGGATTTTTACTACACTGGTGCTCAGAAACATGCCGCTGATACATGATGCACACTAGCAGCCCAAGAGTTGAGAACTGCACACTTATTAAAAATAGAAATAAATGCTTGAATGTCTCTGTCTTTCTTTAATGTTATCTGCATTTGGTTTTTTTTTTTCAAAAGCCTACATATCAATACTTTGTAGACATGAATAGCTTATACATCAGTCAACAAGCAGGCAAGCTCAAAGCTACACGTACATCAAAGAGCACAAAATGGATTGATTCGAAAAGGGAAAAAATGTAAGGGGGAGAAATGACTTTTGAATATGTAATCGGAAATACGGTCAGGTTTTGCCCACTGAAATTTTGGGAGTGATTTCACCATTCTGCTCCAATGGAAGGGCCAATTAATTAATACAGTGCCTGACTTAAGGAACTTGGCTTGTCATAAGTAAAAGGGAAACTAACTGAGATGTATGCGGAGATAGTGATATTTTTTTTAAAAAAAAATTCTTTACAAGAGCCAGTTTAAAAAAGGTTAAAATTACAAATGCTTTGGAGCCTTTGAAAAGTTGGCAGAAGAAGTCTAGCTTCCTAAGAGAAGCCAATGTTGGATTAGGCCAATGGCCCATCCAGTCCAACACCCTGTCACAAAGTGGCCAAAAATACCAGGTGCCATCAGAAGGTCCACCATAAGAACATAAGAGAAGCCAATGTTGGATCAGGCCAATGGCCCATCCAGTCCAACACCCTGTCACAAAGTGGCCAAAAATACCAGGTGCCATCAGAAGGTCCACCATAAGAACATAAGAGAAGCCAATGTTGGATCAGGCCAATGGCCCATCCAGTCCAACACTCTGTCACACAGTGGCCAAAATATACCAGGTGCCATCAGGAGGTCCATTGGAGTGCTAGTTCTCTGGACATAGGTCATTTTTTTCACACCTGACAAGAAGGATCCATCTTGTTTTAAACCAACCCAAAGATTTAAACAGTCACCGGTCCACCTTAAGTGATCCCAAGAACATAGCTCTAGTTAAAGGTCTCCCACCTTTTTTTTGGGGGGGGGTACTTTTACATTTTTGTCTGTGTTTGTGTGCAGCCGTGCCCATGCCTGGAAGTATGGTGACCTCTAGCAACTCCTACTGGGGCACATTCAGAGAAGTGGCTTCTCCAGCCACTGATCTCTTGGCCCTGGTATTCTCTGGAAGTCTCCCATCCAAATATTTGTCAGGGTCAGCTCCGCATAGCTTTGGAGATCTGATAAGATTGGCCTTGCCTGGGCTATCCAGGCCACGGCAAGTCCCCCACCATTTTGAGCCTGCAGGCACCTTTGGAATTCTGACATGGAGTGGTGGGCACTGGGCACCGACCCTAAAATGGCTGCCGAAGGAGGCGGAGCCAATCACAAAACACCAGAGAGAAAACAGTCATTCTTAACTCTAATAGTAACTTTTCAACCAACAATTTCAGACTGAAGCTCTTGTTTAACAGGATGCCTTTTAAAGAATAGATCGGCTAAAAATATTTTCTTGCATACACACACTTACCTGAGGATCTTTGTACTCTGCTGGCAGCTGCTCCCAAAATAGCTTTAAAAAAAATCTGCACAGAGGATCAGATCTCCGGTAGCCGATCGGAAGCACTGCTTATGGTGAGGCAACCCCATAGGATTTTCAAGGCAAAAGATGAACAAAGTTAGTTGGCTGTTTCCTGCCTCTGCATAGCAACCCTGGACTTCCTTAGTGGTCTCCCATCCAAATACTATCCAGTGCCGACCCTGCTTTGCTTTCAAGAGCTGAAAAGATCAGTCTAGCCAGGGCCATCCAGGACAGGGAAGAGGTGGATTTGCCATAGTCTGCCTCTGCATAGCAACCCTGGACTTCCTTAGTGGTCTCCCATCCAAACACTGACCAGGGCTGACCCTGCTTAGCTTCTGAGATCTGATGAGGCTGGGCTATCCTGGGCCATCCAGCTCAGGGCAGAGAGAGTTTGTCATTGCCTGCCTTTGCATAGCAACCCTGGACTTCTCTTGGTGGTCTCCCATCCAAGTACTAACCAGGGCTGACCCTGCTTCACTTCCAAGGTCTGAAAAGTTCAGGCTAGCCAGGGACATCCAGGTGAGGGGGAGGTACATTTGACATCGCCTGCCTCTGTGTAGTAATCCTGAACTGCCTTGGTGGTCTCCCATCCAAATTCTGACCAGGGTTGACCCTCCTTGGCTTCCAAGATTCGATGAGATCACCTACCCTGGGCCCATCCAGGTCAAGGCTCTCTGTACATTTATATGTATAAATAAAAATACTATGATGAGTTATACAGGATTTAGTTAGAACACACACTCACACATAAAAAGCTGTGGGACTTGTGTCATGGCTAAACTCCCAGACAATCTTATGTGGTTTGATAAGATTCCTGCCCCTACAAATTTTGTTTCGATATGGTTTCCTATGTTGGAATACTTCATCTTACAACAGGATACCCTCAAAGCAATGGATGATCTTTGGTTATAGTATTGATTCACAATGATCTTCAGTAGACTTAACATGTACGCTTCGGAGTACAACTACATGCTGGATTTACAACTGGTATCTTGTCTTACTCATAGGCGTAGAGTATGGGGGGGCTCGAGGGCTTGAGCCATCCCGGGAAAACGGAGCGCCTGCTGCCGTGCCTCCCTGGGTCCTTCCGAGGCCCGGCGGCTGCTGCTGGAGAGGGAGAGGGAAGGGGTGGCGGGGGGGGGGGAGGCACCGGCAGCAGCGGCTGGCGGGCCTCAGAAGGGCCCGGGGAGGCAGGGCAGTTTCCCGGAGGGGGGGGGAGAACATCGTCCCAGCGCGCGCACTAAGGAGCCCCCCCCCCCAGGATTTCCAAAACTCTACGCCCCTGGTCTTACTTATCTGTCAAAAATGTTCTGGTTATTGTTACTTCATTGCAGTCTTTGATTCACTTGCTGTTCTACCTGTTAGTTATTATAGCTTTTTGAAAGCCTCTCTTTTTGTAATGTTGATCAAAAGTTCAAAATCTCAATCAACCATATTGTACATTTAAAAAAAAAACATACTCACACCATGTGTTTGGGTTGGCTTTTTTAAAAAACAAAAACCAAAAAAACCCAACCTAACCTTTCAGCCTAGGCCAAACGGGAACGGATGGAGACCGCCGCCTGCCATCGCCGCTTAAGGAAAGCATTCAGATGTCAAAGGAGAAAAGATGAGTTCTCAGCTTTCTCCGAAACACCAGCAAGCCCTATTTCCCCAAACATGCAAAAGTATATATTTAGACTGAGACCCACTGCTGTCTATTCAGCTGTCTCATCGTATTTAGATTTTGGGAGCCCGCGAGATGACTTCTTCTCCTTTTTTTAAAATAACCACTTGTTTCTCCCTTTCTTTGCTATTTTCCTCTCTCCCCCCCTCCCTCCCCAGCTTGTCACAGCAATAAAGTTGGCAGCGGCTCCGGGGAGTCCGCTGCAAAGCACAATGCCCTGGGCTATGGGAGACGGAGCCCTCAATAACTGATATGAAAGGCCCTTAATTAAGCACTTAGCATTTCAAGGCAGTTATCACGGCTCGCCCCCCAGCCCTGAGCTGGCAGTCCGTCACCACCGATAGGCCACCTAGACGGCTAACGTGAGTTGAGTCGAGTCTTTTGTACTGGAGGCGAGGCGCCCCGAGGCACAGCCTGCTCCGGTGACCCTCCCAGATATACTTTCTCTGCCGGAAGGAATGGGATATCGGATGTGACAACACTGCAGACGGGAAAGAATGATATTTCTGGTGGTTCCCCCCCCCCTTTCTCCAAATGCCCTCTAAAGATCAGGGAGCGCGGAGGAAGCGAGAATGAAGGCGGCGTTTTCTCGGCTCCACCGACCCAGCCGAATCGGACCTGGCTGAATGAATGCCGAATGAATGCCGAATGTATGCATGACTAGGAACATGTTACCGGAACAGAGGAGGGTGGCCATTTAGGTGGCAGTCGGGGATCTCCTGCTGTGGCAATTGATCTCCAGGCAGCCAAAAAACCACGGGAGAAAATGGCCACTTTGAAGGGAGGTCTCAATGGCATTATACCCAGCTAAGGTCCCTCCTCTCCTCAAACTCCTTCTTTCCCCAGGTTCCACCCCCAGATCTCCAGGTATTTCCCTACCCAGAGATGGCATCCATAAAACAGAGGGGAGAACATCAGGCCCGTAGCTACGGTGGGGCTTTGGGGGGCTCCACCCCCTTTCTTAAGGGCACAGCTTCACAAGAATTTCTCCTGTAAATGCTTTTTTCAACCATTTTAAACATTTTTCTAAATGTGTGCGCTCCTTTAAGCAGAGTGGGGTGCTGTAGTTGACTAATTCCTGCACTAAGGAAGGGGGTTGGAGGAGGTGACCTCTAGGATCCCTTCTAACTCTGTGTCAAGAAACTGGTCTCCTTTAAGAGAGTGTTTCTGCCTAAGTGTTAGTGTTCTTGTCTATAAAAGTTATCAAATCCCCCTGCCGCTGCTGCCGCCACTGCTGGCTTGTTCTCAGGATTGCTGCTTAGGCTGGCAGAAGTGATTGCAGCAGCTGAGAACTGTCATCTGAAGTGGTTGACAGCTTGCAGTTTAGAGATCTATCCTGGGGACAGCTTTCTATTGGCTACATGGCTTTTTCTTTCTGCAATGAGAACTTGAAAACACCCCCCCCCCCGGAAAAAAAATTGCCCCACAAGCCACAAAATCCTGGCTACGGGCTTGGGGAACGTCCATTTACCAGAATGCACATTGGTGTGTGTGTGAAGTGCTACCAAGCTGCAGTCAACTTATGGTGACCTTAGCAAGGGTCCTTGGGAAGAGTCACCAGAAAAGACAATCATGCTAGGAAAAGTTGAAGGCAGTGTGAAAAGAGGGAGGCCCAACATGAGATGGACTGACTCCATCAAGGAAGCCACGGCCCTCCCTCTGCAAGACCTCTGCAAGGCTGTGAATGACAGGACATTTTGGAAGCCATTCTCTCATAGGACGTTCTGGGCAGGGGTGGGGGGGTAATTCATAGAATCATAGAGTTGGAAGGGACCTCCAGGGTCACCCCCTGCACAATGCAGGGAATTCACAAATACCTCCCTCTCCACACCTGCAGTGGACCGCTGACAAAAAAAACCCTCCTCCAGGATTGCTTCCTGACCCCAAAGTGGCAATCAGCATTTCCCTCGGCATTTAAAAAGGGGCCAAAAAAACTAAGCACTGACGCAACCCTTCCTGCCTCACATGGTCGTCATAAATCAGAAGAGACAATGTAAATAGCACAGAGAGAGAGAGAGAGAGAGAGAGAGCGAGCAAGAGGCATTCAAGGCAAGTGAGAGAAGCAGAGAGAGTTTGCCATTGCTTTCCTCTTCAGAGTCTTCCTTGGTGGTCTCCCATCTAAGCCCTGAACCTGCTTAGCTTCTGAGATCTGAAGAGATCGGGGCTATACTGTGCCACCTTCCCAACTGACTTATGGCGACCCCAGCAAGGGGCTTTCAAAGAAACTGAGAAGCAGAGGTGGTCTGCCACTGTCTGCCTGTGCAGAGTTGTCCTAGGTGGCCCTCCATCCAAGCACTGACCCTGTTAACTTCCAAGATCTGATGAGTTCAACCTGGACCATGCCACTTCCCTCCTTTAGTTTACGCATACGGACATATGTAAGCACCATCAAGGCTCAACTGACTCATAGCGACCCCAGCCAAGGGGCTTTCAAGACCAGTGAGAAGCAGAGGTGGTTGGCCGTTGCCTTCCTCGGCTGAGCCATCCTTGGTGGTCTCCCTTCCAAATACTGACCCTGCTTAGCTTCTGAGATCCGATGAGATCAGGCTATATCGAGCCACCTTCCCTCCCTTAGTTTTTATATATGTACACATGTAAGTGCCACCAAGTCACAACTGACTTGCGACCACCCCAGCAAGGGGCTTTCAAGGCCAGTGAGAAGCAGAGGTGGCTGGCCATTGCCTTCTTCTGCAAAGTCTTCCTTGGTGGTCTCCCATCCATGACTTATGGCGAGCACAGCAAGGGGCTTTCCAGGCAAGTGAAAAGCAGAGGTGGCTGGCCATTGCCTTCCTCTGCAGAGCCTTCCTTGGTGGTCTCCCATCCATGACTTATGGCGAGCACAGCAAGGGGCTTTCCAGGCAAGTGAGAAGCAGAGGTGGCTGGCCATTGCCTTCCTCTGCAGAGCCTTCCTTGGTGGTCTCCCATCCATGACTTATGGCGAGCACAGCAAGGGGCTTTCCAGGCAAGTGAGAAGCAGAGGTGGCTGGCCATTGCCTTCCTCTGCAGAGCCTTCCTTGGTGGTCTCCCATCCATGACTTACGGCGAGCACAGCAAGGGGCTTTCCAGGCAAGTGAGAAGCAGAGGTGGCTGGCCATTGCCTTCCTCTGCAGAGCCTTCCTTGGTGGTCTCCCATCCATGACTTATGGCGAGCACAGCAAGGGGCTTTCCAGGCAAGTGAGAAGCAGAGGTGGCTGGCCATTGCCTTCCTCTGCAGAGCCTTCCTTGGTGGTCTCCCATCCATGACTTATGGTGAGCACAGCAAGGGGCTTTCCAGGCAAGTGAGAAGCAGAGGTGGCTGGCCATTGCCTTCCTCTGCAGAGCCTTCCTTGGTGGTCTCCCATCCATGACTTATGGCAAGCACAGCAAGGGGCTTTCCAGGCAAGTGAGAAGCAGAGGTGGCTGGCCATTGCCTTCCTCTGCAGAGCCTTCCTTGGTGGTCTCCCATCCATGACTTATGGCGAGCACAGCAAGGGGCTTTCCAGGCAAGTGAGAAGCAGAGGTGGCTGGCCATTGCCTTCCTCTGCAGAGCCTTCCTTGGTGGTCTCCCATCCATGACTTATGGCGAGCACAGCAAGGGGCTTTCCAGACAAGTGAGAAGCAGAGGTGGCTGGCCATTGCCTTCCTCTGCAGAGCCTTCCTTGGTGGTCTCCCATCCATGACTTATGGCGAGCACAGCAAGGGGCTTTCCAGACAAGTGAGAAGCAGAGGTGGCTGGCCATTGCCTTCCTCTGCAGAGCCTTCCTTGGTGGTCTCCCATCCATGACTTATGGCGAGCACAGCAAGGGGCTTTCCAGGCAAGTGAGAAGCAGAGGTGGCTGGCCATTGCCTTCCTCTGCAGAGCCTTCCTTGGTGGTCTCCCATCCATGACTTATGGCGAGCACAGCAAGGGGCTTTCCAGGCAAGTGAGAAGCAGAGGTGGCTGGCCATTGCCTTCCTCTGCAGAGCCTTCCTTGGTGGTCTCCCATCCATGACTTATGGCGAGCACAGCAAGGGGCTTTCAAGGCAAGTGAGAAGCAGAGGTGGTTGGCCATTGCCTTCCTCTGTAAAGTCTTCCTTGGTGGTCTCCCATCCAAGTACTAACCCTGCTTAGCTTCTCCCCGCAAGGGGCTTTCAAGGCAAGTGAGAAGCAGAGGTGGTTTGCCATTGCCTTCCTCTGCAGAGCCTTCCTTGGTGGTCTCCCATCCAAGTACCGACTTATGGCGAACCCAGCAAGGGGCTTTCAAGGCAAGTGAGAAGCAGAGGTGGTTGCCATTGCCTTCCTCTGCAGAGCCTTCCTTGGTGGTCTCTCTTGCAAGGGCTGAGCCTGCTTAGCTTTCAAGATCTGATGTGACTGGGCTGCCCCACGCCACTTTCCCTCTCTTTTTTGTGTAGGGGGAAGAAAAAGAAAGTTCGCTGGGCAAGGAAAACTTCCTTCTCCTAATCCTCTGGGCACGGGAGCGTAAAACGTTGGGTGGCAAAGAGATGTTTATCTTTGCATTAAGGAGATGGGGGAGGCTTGGGCGACATTAAAGTGGAAAGGGTTAATGGAATGAACTATAGATTAAATTGTAAAGCAATCAAAACGGGTGGTGGAGGAGAAGGGGAACACGCTCAGGCACCAAAGTCTTTATAGCAGACAACCATCTTCTGGTGTTTGGGTCTATGTCAAGCCATGGATGTGGAAAATTAAAGCCATACTGAGGAGGGAAATGAACCATGTCTAATACATCCCGAGCAATAAAATGTTTTCACTAGGACTGTAAAACCGTGGCTTACATTAGGAAGGAGAAAATCAAACGGTATGTCAATTCCACATCATGGGACATGAAGTGTCCACAAAAATTTATATTACTATTTAGAAGGGTTTCATTCTGGTGTTTTATTGTGATTAGATGCGCCCTTCGCCATAGCTTTCGACTGGTATGAAAATGATTGGAACTCCTTTTTTTAGCATTTATTTTACATCCATTACCTGTTCTATTACTTTTTATTATTTTATTGTGCTGGTGTAGAGGGTTTTGCAGAGTTTCCATTATAACGTAGCATTAAGTCAATTTATTTGTGTATTACACGCTGTATAATTGCACCTTTTTTTCCGGAACAATTTGGATTTCATTATCCAACAAATCAGTGTTACATTTCAGAAAGCTCATGTTCAGGGCTCGGACGGGTTGGCGAACGATGACAGCTGAGGTTAAGTTTGCATCATGGGTTTTTTTTGGGGGGGGGGGGGTCGGGGGGGAGGTAAGGCCAGGAAATCTGCTGAACCATTCGTCCAATCACAGAAGGTCAAATTGAAGCCTGTTAGAATTGACGGGAGGGGGGGGGGCGGCGGAGAAAAGAATTAACTGAGAATAGCGTACATCAATATTGCAAGCTCAGAAATCTAGGTGAACGAGTAATTATAGAATGAGAGAAAAAAGTTCAGGGAAAGAAGATACAACGTAAAGGGAACCTCTCAAATGCAACTTTGTTTCAGACAGTGCTGGCTTCCAAGAAATCATCAGTACATCACATACTAGTGTATGTGTGGCGTAGTGGTTAAGAGTGGCGGACTCTAATCTAGAGAACTGGTTTTGATTCCCCACTCCTCCACATGCAGCCAGCTGGGTGACTTTGGGTCAGTCACATGTCTCTCAGAGCTGTTCTCTCAAGGGCAGTCCTCAAAAGAGCTCTCTCAGCCCCACCTACCTCACAGGATGTCTGTTGTGGGAACAGGAAGGGAAGGAGATTGTAAGCCGTTTTGAGGCTTCTTTAGGTAGAGAAAAGAAGGGTAAAAAAACCAACTCTCCTCCTCTTCTTCTTTTCCTTCTCCTTTTTCTTTCCTTTCCTTTCCTTTCCTCTTCTCTTCCTTCTCCTCCTCCTCATTCTCTTCCTCCTCCTCCTCCTCCTTCTATTTCACTTTTGGCCTCTTAATGGCTAAGAAACTTAAAAATAACAACTCAATACTATGTTAGTCTGCTACAGTTAAATGAACCATCTTGTGGCATCGTAAAGACTTCTTTTCATCTGCCATCGAGTTGCGGCTGACCGAATGACCCATCCCCCAAAACAACGGTGGTTTGTGGGGGGCTGCTAATAGCACAATTGCCCGAATTGCGGTTTGCGAACCAATGAACCAGCCTGGTTCATTACAAAATTCGTTTCATAATTCGGTTTGTGCCCATCCCTAATGGCTGTGCACAGCCTTAAAGGAGCTGTAGTCTTTGCCATGCATCGTTTAATTACTTGACTTAATCGTCCCACGACTCTGGGGGAGAACCACGTTTGGCACAGCTGCAAAAGTGGCTGTAAGGCAGAAAGAGATGAGACTCCACAACAAACTTCCCATGCCGCCACAAAGCTGGTTGGCACACTGTTTGACTCAGATGGTAGCAAGGCAAAAACACTCAGTTCAGGACTGATTGTGGCTGTCCAGGATTACATGTGTGCCTGCTGGATAGGTTTGCTGTGAAGTCTGCAGCCTCCCTAGTTCATCTGCTTCTACTACATCAGGCCGCCAACCCTACGAACGCAGCTCTGAACTGCACAGAAAGATAGTTGAGATTATCATTTCTGGTGTCCATCTTGACCCAAAATGGGCTTTGACTGGCATGACAGGGAATCTTTTAAAAATCTTAAATACCACTTTAAAGTCTAATAGTGAAGCATGCCTCATTCTTAGGAACAGCTTTGGTTTTTTAAAGGCCCATCCTGAAAAAACCCTTCTCGATAACCGGAGAGTCTATTGATACTCGGACTGTTTGTGATATGAGTTTATCAAGGTTTATTGCCATGTCAAGTTAAGTTTAGCCTTTCCCGAAAAAAAGTGGATTTCTCCTGGCATCCAGGGAAGAAGGGAGGTTGTTCGTATAGATTGCTCAGCTACTTTTTAGAGGGGAGAATCCATTTCCGCTCGCATCAATGGCATCACAAGGATGGGCGGGATAGAAATCCCAAGCAAAAATTGCAATCGGCGGTGGAGTTTGCTGGCACTTAGCTGACTTGGATTTCCGTTCTCTGCTTTTGTAGTTCAACTGGCATAAACTGTAATTATGTACCCAAGTGATACATAGGGTCGCCAGCTGTAGGTTGGGAAATTCCTTGGGATTTTGGGAGTGGAGCTTGGGGAGGGACCTCAGAGGGTTCTGACGCCATAGAGTCCATCCTCTAAGGCAGTTTTCTCCAGGGGAACTGATCTCTGTCATCTGGAGATCAGTTGTGATTCTAGGAGGTCACCTGGAGGCTAGTAGCCCAATAACTGGGGACGAAAAAGAAGAGGAGGAGGAGGAGGAGGAGGAGGAGGAAATGATGATTGGATTAATATTCCACCCTTCACTACCCAAAAGAGTTTCAGAGTGGCTTACAAACTCCTTTCCCTTCCCCTCCCCAGAACAGACACCCTGTGGGGTAGGTGGGGCTGAGAGAGCTCTTTTGAGAACTGCTCTTTCCAGAACAGAACGGAGAGAACTTGTGACTAACCCAAGGTCACACCAGCAGCTGCATGGGGGGGAGTGAAGAATCAAACCTGGTTCTCGCAGATTAGAGTCCACACTCCTAACCACTACACCAGACTGTCTCTAGTGGGTTTCACTGTGGAATGTCTCTATCACACTGTTACGTGTATTTTGTAGTTGAGTGTTTCCAACTCTTCTGCCCTGTGAATATACCCAAAGCTACTGTGTCTCAACGAGTGGTCTCAACCAGGAGTCCGTTAGGCTTGTCAGCTCTGAGTTGGGAAAGATCTGGAGACTTGGAGGTGGCATTTGGGGAGGGACCTCAGGACCTCCAGAAACAGCCATTTCCTCCAGGGGACCTGATCTCTGTTGTCTGGAGATCAGTTATAATACCGGGAGATCTCCAGTCCCCACCTGGAGGTTGGCAACCCTCCTCTGAGTGGGCAGCAATCAACAAAGTGGGGACTAAGTCATGGATGCAGCTGAGATCTGATCCCTGTTTCTGTGGAGTTAAGACCTACTGAACGCTGTGGGGTTTCCTTCTGAGTACATGTGGCTAGGCTCAAGAGACATGGCTTTAATTGGGTTGGGAATGAGGATGAAGAAGTTTCAGCTAAGGGCTCAACAGGAGACGGGTCTTTACTAAAGACGCTCCATTTCTTGCTGCAGAAACTCATTCTTGTCTGGGGCACCTATCCCAATGAGATGGTTTCCTTTGCAGTAGAAAATAACAGTGGGTGCTATGCTTTTAAGAGCTCAAAGAGCTCACTCTCTGAAGAGGTATATGTGTAATGTCACAATGCAAGAGAAGGGAGGGAGGGAGGAGGGAAGGAAGGAGGGAGGGAAGGAGGGAGGGAGGAGGGAAGGAGGGAAGGAGGGAGGGGGGAAGGAAGGAAGGAAGGAGGGAGGGAGGAAGGAGGGAAGAAAGGAGGGAGGGAGGAAGGAGGGAAGGAAGGAGAGAGGGAGGGAGGGAGGGAAGAAGGAAGGAATTGAAGTGTGGAAGGTAGGAAGGAACTGAAGTGTATCTTATAAAAGTAGAGAAATATCAAAAATACTACAGTGGTCCTTGTCATAAATACTGTTTCATTCAGATCTTTCCCCATCTCCTGTGCTTCCCCCCCCCCCCCAATTAATCATTAGTTAAATAAATAAAGGAATAGCCTCAAAAATCACCCCTTATATGAACTCTTTTTTCCTTCTCTTTTTTGCTGTGAAGTCACAGCTGATGAATGGCAATCCCATAGGGTATTCCAGGCAAGAGTGGCGGTTTGCCATTGCCTGCCTCTCTGTCGTGATTCTGGACTTCCTTGGTGGTCTCCCACCTGAATACTAACCAGGGCCGACTCTGCTTAGCTTCCGAGATCTGATGAAATCAGGCTAGCCTGGACCATCCAGGGCAGAGATAGTTTGCCGTTGTCTGCCTCTGCCTAGCAACCCTGGACTTCCTTGGTGATCCACCATCCAAATAACCAACCCTACTTAGCTTCTAAGATCTAATGAGATCGGGCTAGCTTGGCCTTTTCATATCAGGGCATATGAACTCTAATTCCGGCTAAATACATCCAAAGATTACAACCCGTTGCAGTATGATCTCTCCCTTCCACACAGTAAGTAGAACTTTGTTCATGTTTACATCAGGGGAAAGCAAAACAATGCTCCCCATAACATAATTCTGAGAAGCGAAGCTGACTGCGGGTGATAGGATATCGTTTGAAGTCCATACATCTCAGGAGCAGCAATAGACTTAAAAAACAACAGCAACAAAAAATCCTTCCTGCCCCACATCCCATGATCCCTCATTAGCTGAGTGCTTCTAGATGTAGTGGAGAAATTATCTAAAACTAAGGCTCAGCCGGGCTGGGAGACGTGTTTTCTCCCAACGAGAGAGAGGACGATTTCCGCATTTCCTGCAGTAAACGCACGTAGATGCTGCCTCTCTTGTGAGCAAGATGGAAGCTGACATGTCAGTCCAATTCGTTGTCAGAAATATACATCTGCATGAAGAGGGGAGAGTTAAAAATTTAATCTGCAGAGCTATTTGGAGAACGGATCGGCCTTGACAGGGCCTCCCAAATGTATTAGAAGAACAAGAAGAGCAGAGTTATGGGGGGAGAGAGGAGAGCTGTTGCCGGCAAACCAGATGAAACTAAGCTTTCTTGACAGAATCAGTTTGCCAAATGACTTTAAGATTGCACTGTGTCTTGTAGGATTTTTCCCCCTCCCCCTTAAACAGACTTTAATTTAAATTATAAAGCGAAAAAAAGAAAGTTCTTTAAACTTCAGAGATCGTCCCTTCGTCCAGGAAAAAAAAAGGTTGGTGGTAATAATCAGTTCGATCATGGAATGGTGGTAAATAAACTGGCCGGTGGTAATCCAGGATTTGGTGCAAGATTTTTAAAAAACTTTTGAAGTGATCGTAGGAAGATTTAAATAAAACAGAACAAAATAAAATAAAAGGCCTCTGTGTTTCATCCAGAGAATGGGCCTAATACTCCCAGATAGCTTGGAATTCCACTTATTACAGCCAGGTAGGGTTGCCAACTCCAGGCTGAGAAATTCCTGGAGAACTGGGGGCAGAGCCCCAATACCGATCCGAGTGGAAACCCATGGCTTGCTTCCATTGTGAGAACTGTCCACTGTTTGCTTCCTGTCTTTTAACCAGTTTTTAATTCGTAAGATTAAAAACCAATTTTTAATCCATCCTCTTATTCCATGGCTGCAATCATAAGCACAATTAGACCCGACATAGGCACGAATGCCGGGCGGATTTAAAGGGTGTGATCAGACAACATCTGGGAAGTGCCCCACAGCCATCGGCAACCTGTTCTGCTCTGCAGCAGAAGCAGAGTTAAAAGACACTGGGGAAGATCCAATAAGAAATGGGTTGTGATGGGCCATAGACGGACTTTCCCCCGTCTGATCACTCCAGCACACTCTCATGGTGTCGGGATAGTCTGATCAGGCCATCCCGACTCTGTGCCATTGTTCCCCCCCCCTTCATGGTATGCGTATCATCGCAAACTCCATAGGGAGCCCTCAGTGCAGAGGTGCTATTCATCAATCCCTCATTTAAGCACATGGAAAACAAACAGTACATCAAAAAACATGACTCACCCACAGTTGCATCTGATCACACATTGACCGACTGTGCCCACAGCTTCACAGAGCGGTGTGATCGTGCAACTCCGTGTCAAATTCTGCCGGAGGAAATAGCCTCATTTCCTCCCCCCCATTTTATCTGGTGCATGTGACCGCACCCCATGGCTGCTAAGTTTACTCACAAGTCTTTGGCGAGGCACTTTGCCAGCAGCCTTTTGAAAGTCAAAGTATATATAATGACTACCAGATCACTGTTGTCTACGTGCTTGTTCACTTTCTCAAAGAACTCCAAATTGTTGGTGGGGCATGACTTTCCTTCACAGAAGCCATGCTGATTTTCCCTCAGTGGGCTTTGTTAAGAACATAAGAGAAGCCAGTGTTGGATCAGGCCAGTGGCCCATCCAGTCCAACACTCTGTCACACAGTGGCCAAAAACACCAGGCGCCATCAGGAGGTCCAGCAGCGGGGCCAGGACACTAGAAGCCCCTCCCAGTGTTGTTCCTCAGTGTGACTAATAATTCTTTGATTACAGTTTCTACTTGTTTGCCTGGGAGAGACGTAAGGCTAATTAGCTTGTAGTTTCCAGGTTTCCCTCTGGACCCCTTGTTTAAAATAGTTAGCATACAAACACCTGAAGCTGCTTGTGATGAGTTGGGGTGGCAGAAGCGAGCCTGTCAGTGCGTGGCACAATTTGCCTTTAGCCATTCCTGAGGTAAAACATGACGGTGCTCCTGAGGGACTCTTGGTAGAACCTGGTTATAACCTTGTCCACCTGCCTTAATACCAAAGAGGAGAACAGAGACTGAACACAACAAGAAAAAGCTGAGGGAGTGAGGGGGTGGAGAAAACAGTGGAGGATCAGAACTAACTAGAGACAAATGTTAACTTAGAGACAGATTGAGTTAGGGAGCTAGTTTCCTTGTGTGTGCGCATGTTTGTGTGTGTGAAGTGCCATCAAATTGCTTCTGACTTGTGGCGACTCTACAAATTAACGGCCTCCAAAACTATTGGGCTAAATGCAATATATATCTCAATTGCCTTGGAAACACAGAAGCTTTATGTAGTATCCCCAATCCTCCATGTTTCCCAGTTAAGGGGGAAATGCTGTTCAAACAAATTACAAAGATGACCTGACTCCAATGGTAACGAGAGAAAGAAATTTTAACTTACGAAAATAGAAGCACATCTTACATGACATATTCATGGAAGTGCGTTTAACATTGTGGACAGATTAACTTCATAAAGGTTAACTTGCTACAGCTCCAAGCCCAGGTATGAGAGAGACGGTCCTATATAAGGCGAAACAGAAGGCAAGCAAGGACTAAAGAGGCTCAACATCTAACCGATGAGAGGGTGTACCCGAATGAGAGAATGCTCTTAATCCTTTCCCTCCTAGATCCTCTTGCATGCAGAGTTGCAATGAACATGACAAGAGAAAGTTGAGGGAGTGGGGGAGGGGGAAACAGGATCAAGACCAACTTGAGACAAATGTAACATAGAGACAGATTGAGTTAGGGACACTTTTTCAAATACATTGGAATGGAAGGTAGTGTTCAAACTTATTGATGGAGGCTGAACAGCAAATTAACATGTAACATGATGAAGATGCTTTAAGATACCCTAAGACAAAACTAAATAGCAAGCTAAGGTTATAAGGTCAACGGTTGTTTTGATTTAATTAAGGGGGGGAAAGGACAGCAAAGCAACAAATATGTCAAAATAGGGGATAAATGTGTAAAGGCATCTTTTCTAATTGTGGGAAGTAAACTCAGACACACCCATTCGTCTCCTCTCAGGCATGGAGGTAATTTACCAGCATTTTTTCTTTCTTTTTTGAGGTGGGTACAGTGGTATGTCAGCAAGACATCCCAATATTCCTTGCATTACACTCCCTATTCTAATATACTATTCTGAAAAAGAAATACACTAAAATACAGAGTATGTATAGTACTTGCTGAGAATACATACCGTATGTAAGGACTGAATGAGTTAACATCTGTAATCCGTATGTGTATGTGTGTGTGTATGAAGTGCCATCAAATGTGTGACTAAAAGGTGACTGAATGCAGTTACTAAAAAGTGAATAAAAAGTGCCAAAAAGCAGTTAGTTTCTTCCACAGGTTTCCTAACCTCATCAGTTACACAAGAGCCTTTTCAAATCCACAGACCTCTGCCTGCCCCATAACTTCCAAATAACCTTGAACCATCAACCAGTGTGTGCTACCCTAGGACAGCACAGTAAACAGTCCACATCCACCAGAAGTGACCAGAGACTGGAGAGAGCAAGACTCTTGACCCATCTGAGGAACCCGTAAACCCCTCACTGACCCAAACAACCATTAAATGGCTGTTCCCCGTTGCTCCTCCCCCTCTCTCTGAAGGTTCCGAGGGCCCTGATTGGCCATCACTGGCTTTCTTTCCAGACCACCAGGGTATGAAGGGGATTTTCGGAGATTTACCTAAATCATCAACTATACCGGGGTCCCCAGCTTCTTTGAGCCTGCAGGCATCTTGGAATTCCAGCATCTCGGACAAAATGGCTGCTGCGTGGGGGGTGGAACCAGCCACAAAATGGCTGCCACAGCTTCCCTTCAGTCACACAGTGAAGATCCTCGTGCTGTTATGGTAGCTGCTGCCAAAGCAACTTTGTTAAAAATCTGCAGAGGCCATCAAAATCTCCACTGGGAAGTCCTGGGCAAAAGCCCCACCCGGCCAAACCTACTTTATAAAAACATTTGATGAGCAGCCTGGGGAGGTGTTGGTGGGGCACCACACAGGGGACCACTGAACTATATTGTCTTTTAGCATGCTGAGATCTCTCTGTTCACCAAGGCTTTTAATGCCTGAATTGCAGCTCTGGTTTTACTAGGGTTGCCATTCCCCGGTTGGGGGTGGGAGAGTCCCTGGTTTTTGGGGGTACTGCCTGCCCCCGGCCAGCTGACCGGTGGAAGGAAATCCCCCTCCAAACAGCAGCATTGTCAAAAATAAACATGACATGCCTAAGTCACTCAGAAGTGAACCCGGCACGTCGGTGACATCGGGGGTGACGCTCTGGTTTTTGGGCAAAACACTATGGTTTGAGGCTGATTTTACCATAGAGTTTTGCCCCAAAACCAGAGTGTCACCCCTGATGTCACAGACATGCCTCAGTCAGTTTTGGGTGATGTAGGCACATTGCGCAACATCACTTCCCACTCCCGGAATGCCCTCCCATCCCTTTCGATCAACTTGGCAACTCTAGATTTTACCCATTTCATGGATCAGATTTGATCAGCTGCTATCCATATGAAAGTAAATCTAATTTTTCTGTTTTAATTCCATGGGGTTTTTTTACATCCAGAGTTGCTTTTTGAACATACAGGTGTTGGCATTATTGTTTCAGATCTGCCAGAAAAGCTACACCATGAATTTTACAGCCCTTCATTCACACCAGGAAGCTCTTAATGATGCAAGAAATCGGCCGGCTTCAGCAGGTTTTCCTTCCTCAAGGTAGCACACTGGAGGCTGTGTGCATTTGACCATTCCAGGTAATTGGTTCTGACAGCTCGGTGAACCCACAGCAGTGGTAGTTGCCCTCATGCTGACCAAGCCCATGTTCCGTACACATGTCTGGAACACAGCGATATCTAGGCCAGCAACTTTGTTAAGGTTTTGGAGATGGATCTTTAGCGGCCGCAGATTTCTACAGTTTCTACTAGGTGTTTTTTTGTGTGTCTGTGGTATTCTTGTACACACCACAGTGAACTGGTTCATTGCTACACTTGGGAGCAAAACAATGCTATTTTAGTAGGGGGGGGGGGACAAGTTGTGATAATAGAAGTGCCACCATCTGCTTTCTATGAAGATAATTTCAGAAGTTAGTCATGTTGGCCCGTGGTAGAACAGCTACACCAATTTCTCACAAGGAGCTGTGGCACCGTCACTCCTCCCTTTTCCCCAGTTCCATTGGTCAATTTCCCATTAAGTGCCGTGTGACCGCATTTTGATCCGCAGCTTTGCGTGATTTTTCTTGCAGCTTCTAGAATAGGACCGAGAAGCCGCGGGGAAAATCATGCGAAGTCATGGATCAAAATGCAGCTGTGCAACAATTAGTGGGCAATTGACCAGTGGAACTGTGGGAAAGGGAGGACTGACGGTGCCACAACTCCTTGTGAGAAATCAGTTCTAGCTCTGAGTCCAGTAGTACCTTAGAGACCATCAAGGTTTTCAGGGTATAAGTTTTCAAGAGTCAAAGCTCTTTAGTGCTACTGGACTAAGGTGCTACCGGACTTGAAGCTAGCTGTTCTACTGTGGGCCAACATGACTACGCTCTGAAATCCACTTTCTCTATCTGAAGGTTCATGAATATTAAACTTCAGGATCCCTCCGTCCGGAGTAGAAACCGCATATGCCAAGATCAAATGGGCAACTCTACCATGTCCTCGGTTTATCCCCAAATGATAACTCCACTGATAACAACTTGCTGGTGATCCCGGGCCCTAGGAATGTTGGGCTGTCCTCGACCAGGGCCAGGGCCTTCTCAGTCCTGGCCACCACCTGGTGGAACTCTCTGCTGAATGACACCTGGGCCCTGCAAGACCCTGTGCAATTCCATGGGGCCTGTAAGACAGAGATGTTCTGCCAGGCTTTTGGTTGAGGCAGCAGGCACCCTGAGGTTCCTGTCACCCACCTACTGGTCATCCATCCATTCCCTTCCCCCCCACCACCAAATGGTCGGGCAGCCCAGAGCGGGAACAGAAAATTATAAATCGCCATCTGGGATCTTTTACTCTGATTTTATCTTATTCACTGTACACGGATATTTTGTCCTATGGCATTTTGCCTTTTGTACATCGCCTAGAGCCTGACATAAACCAAGATAGGGCAAATAAGAAGAAGAGGAGGAAAAGGAGGAAGAAGAAGAAGAGGAAGAGGAGAAAAAGGAAGAAGATGAGGAGGAGGAAGAAGAAGAGGAAGAGGAGGAAGAAGAAGCCCAGCATAGCAACCCTGTGAAAATCAGACCAGGAACTTCTGGCCACAAAGAGCCTGTGCTGTATAGCAGTTAAGAGCATTGACTTGAATCTGGAAGGCCCAGGTTCGAATCCCCATTTGTGCCCTGGAATCTCACTGGGTGGCCTTGGGCCAGTCACACTCTCTCAGCCTAATCTATCTCACAGGGTTGTTGTGAGGATGAAAATGGAGGAGAGGAGAATGACGTTAGCTGTGTTGGGACCCCGCTGGGAAGAAAGTGTTGGCAAAGTCCAGGAAACAATCCAATCCACGCTTTGGAGTTTGCTTTCAATGAATTTACTGCAACAGGGTTTTTGCAAAAAAGGGAATAACCGATGGCAGGCCACTAATGTAACAGAGAGAGCTTCAGAGCCCAAGCTAGGGTTACCAACCTCCTGCTATTACAATTGATCTCCAGACAATCAAGATCAATTCCCCTGGAGAAAATGGCTGCTTTGGAGGCTGGACTCTTTGGTATTATACCCGGGGGGGGGGGGGCAAACTGTGGCTCGGGAGCCACATGTGGCTTTTTCACACATATTCTGTGACTCCCAGTGGGACAGCTGGGGAAGCAAAGGGGAGGCATACTTCCCCTCCCTCCCTCCCTCCCATCTATTTGCTCTCTTTGTTTCTCTCTCTCTCTCTCTCGCTTTCTTTCTGCCTCTTTCATTCTTTCTTTCCATCTCTCTAGAAAAATCAATATTATTAGCAAACAAATAAATATTGTTATCAATATCTATTTTTACCCCTTTTGTTTTTATTTTTGGCAGTCTCATTTAACGTTAATGAAAAGCAAATCTGCATATTTAAAAAAAAATAAAAACACGTGTGTGATATTTGTTCCTGTCTTACGGCTCTCAAACATCTGATGTTTATTCCGTGTGGCTCTTATTCTTAGCAAGTTTGGCCACCCCTGTATTATACCCTGCTGAGGTCCCTCCCCAAACCCCACCTTCTCCAGGGTCCACCCCCAAATCTCCAGGTATTTCCCCACCCAGAGGTGGCAGCCCTAGCTCAAGCACTAACGCATACTAACACACAGTGGAGAGAGAAAACCACAAGAGGCAGGCTGAACTGCAAGAGAAAAACATTCAATAAACTCTAAACACTACCCAATGCTCCACAGCGCCCCCTAGGGTACAAGTGGACTAAACTACTCTCTCGGCAATTTTTTACAGTAATTAAACTCTTAGCAGGCTGTTGCTTCTCCAACAGAAAGATGGGTCATAGATGAATTAAATAAATAATAAATAATTAGACTGAACCTCTTCGTTATTACTTCAGTGCTGTCTCCGTGTTTATGGTGCACACTCTCTTTATGTTCCCTAAATAACTTTGCTGAAGCCAAGTTTATTTTCCATCCAGGCCTCCAGATATTTAGTATGCCAATATGTTCAATATAACTCTGAAATTAATTTACCAACCTCTAGGTCAGTACAAAAAGTGAGCGACTCGCGGAAAGTAGAATCAAACGATAACATATACCACAAAAAATTACTACGGAACGTTTGTGACTATTCTTACAAATCTGTCATAGATTATCTCATATCAACTTCATATACATAGATACAGAGTAAGTAATATTGTGAGTAAATCAGTCAACACACCAGTGTTCCCTCTAAGCTGTGGAGTCTCGTGAGCAAAACTTCCACTTTGTGAGCGACTGGCATTAAAATTGTGAGCGAGCGATTCAGCTGCTGCATAAATTAGTTTGCTCTGGAGCCCTCCTGCCTGAGCTGAGACAAAAATGTGTGAGCCGGAGTCTAAAAAACTGTGAGCTAGCTCACACTAGCTCAGCTTAGAGGGAACATTGCAGAACACACTGAGTTCTCTGTTAAAGTCAAAGTACTTTGTGTTGTTAGAAGCTAACAGAATGGAGGTGTCTTTCCGTCTGTCTGCTGCCTGCTTTATGAGAGAATACACGGTCAAATCTCATTGAATTTAGAAGTCTATGGAGGAGAAGCCAAAAGGATTATTTTCTAACAGTACAAAGCACTTTGACTTTGTTTGAGAACTCAGTGCGTTCATTGACTTACTCAGAATCTTACTTACTGTCTATATGTGAATATGAATTCGATATGAGATAATATATGACGGATTTGTAAGAATAATCACCAAAGTTTCATAGTGATTTTCCAAGGTAAATGTTTTCATTTGAACCTCTAGGTAGATTGGTTCCCCTGGAGAAAATGGGTACTTTGGAAGAAGAAGAAAAGGAGGAGGAGGAGGAGGAGATTGGATTTATACCCTGCTCTCAGAGTCTCAGTGTGGCTTACAAACTCTTTCCCCTCCCTCTCCCCACAACAGACACCCTACCCTGTGAGGTAGGTGGGGCTGAGAGAGCTCTGACAGAAACTGCTCCTTCTTCAAGAACAGCTCTGACAGAACTACGGCTTGCCCAAGGTCATCCAGCAGCTGCAAGTGGAGGAGTGGGGAATCAAAACTGGTTCTCCCAGATTAGAGTCCACACACTTAACCACTACACCAGTCTGGAAGGAGGTCTCTATCCTGATGAGGTCCTCCCCCTCCCCAAACTCCACCCTCTCCAGGACTTCATCCCCCCCAAAAAATCTCTAAGTATTCCCAACCCACAGCTGGCAACTCTACTCAGAAGCCAACCATCATGGAACAGAGTCGTAACAAACTGAAAGGTAAACAAAATGTTATAGATGTCACATTTAAGATAAGTAGATCGACTGCATGTTTACAGTCCGTTTGACTATCATTAGCATTCTCTGTGATGCCAAGTGTATGCAGAATATGTTGTATTTGTCAAATAGAACCGGTTATATGCATTATGTATATTTGAACAACTTGACGTTTTTCAGACCCTTCATTGTAGCTCTGCCATATGCAATTAATTAACATTTTCAAAACCTTCCATCTTGCAAAATCTATACCCCGCGTTGCTGAAACCGCTGTTTCCCCACCATTCTTTCAACTTGAAATATTTATTAATTTTTAAAATGTTTTCGTTAAAATATGCATACCCCTCTTATCCTCACGGCTCAAGGCACTCCATATACACTCCACAGATTTACTGTAACTCTTTGCAGCACAATGTAGGCATTTGGCTGAATTTTCTTTCTTTCTTTTTCATCTTGTAAGTGGAATCTTCTGCATCTGCGTTTGCAATGACAGAACTGCCAAGAACCGTTAAAAACCCGTTGCTGTCTTCAACCGTATGCTAGGTAGAACATCTCTGCCATGCAGGCCCTGCGAAATTACAGCAAATCCTACAGGGCCCTGATGTTAACAGGCAGAGAGCTCCACCAAGTCAGAGACAGGGCTGAGAAGGGCCTTATAGGTCAAGACCAAAGCCTTGAACCCGACCTGGTACTCAACTTGGAGCCGGTGCAGTTAGTGAAGCACAGGTTGTCTTTATAACTTCCAGATCAGTCTCAAGGGCATCCCTGTGTAGAGTGAGTTACAGTAATCAAGAAGAAGAAGGAGAAGAAAAAGAAGGAGAAGAGGGGGAGGAGATTGGATTTATAGCCTGTCCTTCACTACCTGACAGAGTCTCAGAGCGGTTTACAAACTCCTTTCCCTTCCCCTCCCCACAACAGGCACCCTGGGAGGTAGGTGGGGCTGAGAGAGCTCTGACAGAAACTGCTCTTTTTCAAGAACAGCTGTGCCAGAACTACAGCTTGCTCAAGGTCATCCAGCCAGGTGCAAGTGGAGGAGTGGGGAATCAAACCTGGTTCTCCCAGATTAAAGTCTGTGCACTTAACCACTACACCAAACTGGCTCTCAAGTCTAGAGGTGGCTATTGCATGGATTACCGCAGTTAGGTCGGGGCGAGACTTGCCTGAGCTGACAATGTTGGAAAAACAGGAACCTGGTAACATTTGTGCCTGGAATGGACCGGTCCCACACTGGTCTGAAGAGTGGACACAGAATCGGGGGTGGGCTGATGAGCATGTCTGGGAAAATAATAGGGTTGAGGCAGAAACGATTGCCATCTAGGTCCTTCTGTGCATTAAGGGTGTGTTAATCATTGTCAATTGTTGAGACATTGCCTAATTTTTTTAAGTGGGGAAAAGGTCAGTCTAGTACCCTTTTGTCATGCTTGGAAGCGTCTTCAGGCTGTGGAATTTTACTGGAACCCCATGGAACTGAATTAGGGGTTCCCTTATGGACATCTGCATGCTCTGGTCTCAGTCCATTATTAATAGATCTGCAAAACGGAGTTAGTGACAAATAGGAGGGGATTTCTTCACAAACCTGAAAGAAGTCCCCAGTTTCCAGAAAAATCTGAAATAAAAAAAGGGTGGGAAGATTACAATCGCTCAAAATAAGAGAGACAATGCCTGAAGCTTTAAGGCAAGACTAAAATCACTAAGCGCTCAGTTCCAGTTTTGGAGGTGGTTCGTCAACTACAACAATTTTGCTGAGCCATGGTTTCTGTAACCTGGAGACCAAAATGGCTCTGGAAAATTTCCTGTCTCCCTCTCTGTCAACTCCCCAATGGAAGAAGACTTGCTCAAAACAGGCCCAGTGGTGACCACCAGAGACTCACTGCCCGTGCAACTGGGCCCATACAACTGGGCCTTGCCCGGAAGTGGCCATCTTATAAAGGCCCAGGTCAGTGACCGCTATTGCGCAACTGGATCAGGCTTTTCCTGGAAGAGACTGCCAGGGCAAGGGAAGGAGGGAAAGCTGAAGACAAAGGGACAGATAAAGGTAGGTTGGCTGGCTGAGTGGAAAGAAGAAAATGAAACAGGGAGGGGGGAGAGGCTGTGGAGGCTGCCAGGTTAGCGAAAGAGGAAATAGTGGGTGAGGGGTAGGGATGGGCACAAACTGAGCTACAAAGCAAAATTCATCACAAATTTTGCCCTGTTTGTGGTTTGCAAACAGACGTTTGTGGCAGGTCAACCATCACAACCTTCTACACACTTTTAGAGCAGTTTGTGCAGTTCATGGAGGTTCATAGATGGAGCAGGAAGCAGGGGTTTAAAGGGACTCTGAGTCCCTTTAAACCTCTGCTTTCTGTTCCCCACAAAAGCCACAAAAACAGCTGAGAGGCGGGGAGGTACTCCCAGCTGCTCACCTGTTTGGGGCTGTCTTGTGCAGTCCCTTTAAAATGGAAAGGGACTGCACAATATAGCATGAAAAAGAGCACAGCTCTTTCCGACTGTCTTCTGCAGTCCCTGTAAAGTTTAAAGGGACTGCACAAGACTGCCCCAAACAGGTAAGCAGCAGGGAGCGCCTCCCCACCACGCAGCTGTTTGGGGGGGGGGGGGGGCTTGGGCAAACCCTGTTTAAAGGGATTGTGGTAGCTTTCAACGGGGTGTGCAGGGCCACGAACCATGCACCAGTTCAGTTCACGAACAAAACTCCTGGTTCGGTTAGTGGCTTGTTTTGTGGTTCAGCCACAAACCGCGAACCGAACTGAATTTTCCCAGTTTGCGCCCATCCCTAGTGAGGAGATATGTGGGAGAAATAAGGTGCTCCCTGCAGGTCCTTGAGGGTCTCCCTCTTCTTTGTACATGAAGATAATTTTGGCTGCTCCCAGAGGCAACAAGAATAACACACATTGTAAAGAAACAACTTTTGAATATAATCCAAGAGAATGACGTCACTAAAGTACAAATGAACCCATTGGCAGCGTTAGAGGGTCAGTTGCTTGCTCTTAAATGTCCTTTGTAATCTCTTCCACCCCCACCCCCCAAACGTATGGGAACACTCAGATACTGAGCAGAACTTTGGTGTCCTGGATTTAGACTCTCCACTGATTTTTGTGTGCTCAAATCGCTAATTACTCCATGCCTAAAGCCACGGCCAACATTTTTAAATCTTTCATAATGCACTTAACTAGAACATATCCACGCATCCCCAGCCACGTGCTTATGAAAATTTACCCGCTACCTATTCAGCAGTTTCTTTCCAGATTGGCTGCAAGTCGTCTTCTGAACTTGTCCAAAAATATCAAACCTAACCATGCGCAGTGGTTTCATCTTCTTAAGCCTCTCGTTTAAATGTTGTTCATTTAAGAGTGAAGAGGAAACCCCTCATATTGCAAAAAAACCCCTCCCCCGCTTATTTTTTGTTGCAGCTTTTTAAAAGGTTCGTAGTAAAAACAAATAGAAAAGAAGTGGCAAACGAGATGAAAACGGTTGACTTCGGCAAGGGCGTCCTTTTTAGTGTGCATCCTAAAGTCCACGGTGATTGGTCAAAAGCTTAATTCGGTTCGTCTTGCTTTCCTAAATTCCTAAATTCCTAAGTCCTAAATTCATTCCCCACCCCACCCCCAGTATACTGTTCTTTAATTGTGTGCATTTTCAGATTCAAGCTCCGGAAGAAGGAGGGTCAACAGGTCGGTGGAATATGGGTTTCGGGTTCCAGCAGAAACACTACAGTAGCAGGAACTATTTGGGTAGTGTTACTTGGTGGTGGGAAGTGTCATCAAGTCACAGCCAACTTGAGGCCACCCTGTAGGGTTTTCAAGGCAAGAGATGAACAGGGGTGGCCACTGCCTGTCTCTGCATAGCAGCCCTGGCAAATCATGTGGTAGTAAATTCTTTGAAAGCAAAACTCCAAAGTGTAGAAACTTAGCATATATCTATATGGGGTTGCCAGGTCCAGTTTATTCCCCAGTGGGAAACTGGGGGGGGGGCATTCCCAGAGGGGGTGGGACATCCCCAACATGATGATGTCACTTTGGGGACATCCTCACCCCAAGCCCCACCCTCAAGAACGATCACCCACAGCCACCCCTCTCCCTCCCCTCCTGTGAGATTTAAAGGGCCCGCAGATCAGATGAAGGGCCTTTTAAATCTTGCAGTAGGGGAGGAAAAGGGGGCAGCTGCTGGTCACATGCCTGAACTCCAAGCAGCAATGCTGCTTGGAATTCAGGCACATGGGGCCGATCCCCGCTGGCCAGAAGCATTTAAAGGGATTTTTTAAATGCTTCCAGCCAGCGGGGGCCCTGCACACCTGAATTCCAAGTGGCGAATCAAGCCAGCTGCTACCAGATCTCCAGATGGGGCGGGGCCCAGGCTGTGGGTTATCAGCCCCCCCCCCAGCCCAGGGCCCCAGGCATTTGCCCCAGTGCCCCCATGGTTTATTTATTTATTTTTCGCATTTCTACCCCGCCTTTCCAGACAACTGGCTACGACCACCCCTGCTCAAACATTGCTTTTCCCCTCCCCAAAAATTAAATGGTTAATTACTAATTCCTCTACATTGATAACTCAACAAAAATAATTAAATAAAGACTGTCTGTAATGCTAGTTGTGTTGCTTATGACTATAAATGAAAAACTACCACGTGCTTAGAATATCGTACATAAAATCATTCTTAATAAACAGAAAGTTAATTAAAAAAAGCATTTTTCAAAGAACCATAAGGGACTAGTTCATAATAGGCATGGCATAAGTCCAGCCTAATAATACTAGTCTTGTGAAATCAATTCAGTGAAGAAATCCACGCACTGATCTTTATGTAATAAATCCAGTCCAGCAGTTCACTGGATAAATCCAGTCCAATAGTCCAAAAGGAAGGAACGAGGTGTCTGGATTACTTGAGGTTCGTTTCAAGTTATAGAACTTTTCTTTAGCCAAAATGCAAGAGGACTGATATCAAGACTATCTATGAAACATTACAAACATTATTAAAGATTTAACTTTAAAAAACTAGTCATACACACACACACACACACACACCATTTTTGCTAAGAGAAAAAGAAGAAGAGATTAGATTTATACCCCGCCCTTTACCACCCAAGGGAGTCTCAGAGCGGCTTACAAACTCCTTTCCCTTCCCCTCCCCACAACAGACACCCTGTGAGGTAGGTGGGGCTGAGAGAGCTCTGACAGAAGCTGCTCTTTTTCAAGAACAGCTGTGCCAGAACTATGGCTTGCCCAAGGTCGTCCAGCAGGTGCAAGTGGAGGAGCAGGAAAGCAAACCCGGTTCTCTCTGATTAGAGTCCCCTCTCCTAACCACTACACCAGACTGGCTCCTAAGCAGGTCACTCACCAATTCTGTATCAAGAAGTCACATATGAAGCTCCAAAGATGTTTACAAAGACGCTAAATTCAGCATAGTCTCAGGTTAATAAGTTTACAGAAAGAGTGTGTAAAGAAATGCTGTTAGTTAAAGGTTGACTACTATACCTGTCGTGGTAAAAAGGGATGAGCATATCAAATAGAATTACCAGTTAAAGGGACACATTCAGTATACAAGCATCCAGGTAGTCAGCTGTGTTGGTCTGAAGCAGTAGAACAAAGTTCGAGTCCAGTGGCACCCTTAAGACCAACAAAGGTTTATGCACGGTATGAGCTTTCGTGTATAAAGCACACTTTTTGAAATACAGTGGAATGGGATTCTAAGGTTCAAACTTACAGACGGGCTGAGCAGCAAATTAACAGGTAACATGATGCAGGCCTTTTAAGCTATGCAAAAACAGAATTAAATAACAAGCCAAGCTTATAAAGTCAACATACAAGAACATTATTACAGATCACAATATAAATATCTCAAATCACAACCTAGTTCCAATGGTTGATTAAGTCCGATTTGTTCAAGAGTCTGAAGTCTAAATGTCCAGAACATTTCTCTATGTAAAAGTTCCTTTTGTGCATTGATTGTGTTTCTAATCACTTCTACACTGACAACAGCAAACATCCGAGGATCTCAAAAAATGATAAGCAGAAGTGCCAATATCAAGAGGGATTCCTTTTTAAAAAATCTTGCCTCAATCTCCACCAGCTCTCTGATGCTTTTTGCTGCCAAAACTGTCATTGCCCCGCACTGGAAAACGACAATGGCACCCACACTTTCACAATGGCATAAAAAGCTGTGGGATGTATATGTCATGGCTAAACTCTCGGACAATCTTATGCGGTGTGGTAAGATTCCTGCCCGTACTAATTTTGTTTCAACATGGTTTCCTATTTTGGAATACTTGTTCGTTGGTTATGGTAATGATTCACAATGATCTTCAATAGACTTAACATGTACGCTTTTGAGTACAGCTGCATGCTGGATTTACAACCGGTATCTTATATCTTACTCATCTGTCAAAAATGTTCCAGTTATTGTTACTTCATTGCACAGTATTTGATTCGCTTGCTGTTCTACCTGTTAGTTGTTACAGCTTTCTGAAAGCCTCTATTTTTGTAATGTTCATCAAATTTTCAAAATCTCAATAAACTATATTGTGTATATATAAAAAAAATCTTTGCCCCAGAATTTCATGCCATTCTTCAATGAAAGAAAACGCTGCACCTGTAAATATGAAAAACCGAATGCTTTGGGCAACTCTTCTGAGCACGCCGCCCATGTTGCGAATGTTACAGAGGAGGTTGTTTGGATTCCATGCTGGGTGTTTTGTGAGTGTCATTCTCCCCCTCCCTCCTCTCGGAAAGCGGGTCCGGGAGATAATCATTCCTGTCTGCGTGGCATGCCAATCTGATCAATAGACTGCTCAAGCATGGGCGGCCAGCTCTGCCCAGACCCACCATTTGCCACCTAATTAGCAGCTGCTCAGAGATGGGAAACAGGTGCAGATCCAGGCGCCGGCCAGGGAAGACTGCCTGTAATTAACAAGGAAAAAAGGGGTCAGATATTGGGAAGAATATCAAACCAGGGCCGCTGGGGACGCCACGCTGGCCTCCGAGGCCCAGTCACCTGAGATCTTAGGCATGCTAATGTAAATTATGCACGCTTTCAAACAACACGGTTGCATAATGAGTTGGCAGCCAGGCGGTGACGGGTGTTTTTCACCGGCTTAGTCCGACTGTGGAAAGCGGAACGGATTTCAATATTCTCACCATGTTGCCTTTTCGCTTGGCAAACAGCAACAGCCTGCCATGGGGAGATACAGATTAAGGGGAGGGGGAAAAATTACCCATTAACTTCCCCCTCCTTTCCTAAAGAACGGATTACCTTTTACTAACAAGTGCCTCTCAGTGGGAATTTCCTGATGCTAAATAGTCGTTATCTTTGTTTTGGGACAGTCGCTGTCCTGATAATTAGCCCTCCTTATTGCATTTTGTAAAGTTGATACCTGGGGGCACAGTCCATTGGGAAGACACAACAGCCTTGCGTTGCTTCATTCCAATGGGCGGGCAGACGAGAAATGCTCTAGGCACATGGGGTGTGGAGATGTGTGGGTTTCTTTTTGAAACAATGGCCTTGAGGATAAATCCACCTTGCTTCACTCGGCACCTGGCAGGAAAGGGAAAGCAGCTGCATAGGATGTGCTGACGGAGTTGGGTTGCCAGTTTCCCCTGGCCATCGGCAGGGTGCAGGGAGGGCAGGGTCCCCAGGTCCACATGGTGAGACTCTTGGACCGATTTCCCACAAGCAGCTGCTCTGGACCACCTCTTCTCTTTCCCCCAATTGCATTAGTCAATTTCCCACTACTTGCCACGTGGCTGTGTTTTGACCCGCAGTATCCCCCGATTTCCCCGTGTCTTCACAATCTCAAAAAACAAAAATCATGAAGACCTGGGGGAAATCAGGGGGTGCTGAGGGTCAGAATGCGGCCGCATGGCAAGTAGTGGGAAACTGACTAATGCAATCGGGGGAAAGAGAAGAGCTTGCCTGGAGCAGCTGCTTGTGGGAAATCAGTCTTGGAGAGTTTATGTGTAGAGCCTGGGGAGGACAGGGACCTCAGTGGGGTACAATGCCAGAGAATCCACCCTTCAAAGCATCATTTTTCTCCAGGGAAACTGATCTCCCTAGTCTGCAGATGAGTTGGAATTCTGGGAGATCCTTAGGCCCCACCTGGAAGGTGGCATCCCTCAGAAGGAGTTTCTACTTCTGTCATGACACTCCTGAGAGCTATTCTATAATGGAAACAGGGCTGTTCTATAACCGAATCCCCTGACTTGGATAGCCCAGGCTAGCCCAATCTCATGAGATCTGGGAAACTAAGCAGGGTCAGCCCTGGTCAGTACATGGATGGGAGACTACCAAGGAAGACTGAGGCTATTATGAAAAGGCAGGCAATGACAAACTACTAGGGATGGGCACGAGCCAGGAAAATGCGATTCAGTTTGCGGTTCACGGCATGCCTGGTTCATGAACCATGAACAATCACAAACTTTTAGCCATCAAATGAACTGGTTCAGTTTGTTAGGTTCATGATATGGTATAATAGCCCTTCAGTGTGCTAGAAGCATTAAACTTGCAGGAGATCTCTGGCTGTCTATCCTCTGCCTGCCTTCCAAGTTTAGTGAGGACTGGATTTATGGGGTCCGAGGTACAGCCCACAAATAAAGTGCCCCCAGGAAAGTGTTTCTGGGGAAATGACAGGCACAGGTTCAGAGGTTCAGGGGGGATATAGAATGGATCATGTGCATGCTAGAGACATCAAAGTCATAGGGGACCTACCCCGGGTGCTCCTCTACATGCCGGCCAAGTTCTTGCCCCCTGTTGCTTTGAAGTTTGATAAACATTTAGATTGAGTGGAGACAGTTTGTCTGGAAATATATCTGTTCATGAACCACCACAAACAGCTTGAAAGTTCGTGGAAAGTTCGTGCCATTAACCTGCCATGAACTTCAGTTTGCAAACCACGAACTGACCAAAAATTCATCACGAACTTTAGTTGGTGAGCCGGTTCTTGCCCATCCCTACAAACTACCTCTAAATGTCTCTCACCTTGAAAACCCTACAGGGTTGCCACAAGTTGTACTATGGCTTGACAGAATAGTTTAGTTTTATAAAGGGAAAGGGAAAGAGACAGTGGATTATTCCACTGTATCTAGATGTATTATCAGGGCAGAAGAAGAAGAAGAAGAAGAAGAGATTGGATTTATATCCCGCCCTTCACTCACTTAAGAGTCTCAGAGCGGCTTACAAACTCCTTTCCCCTCCCCTCCCCACAACAGACACCCTGTGAGGTAGGTGGGGCTGAGAGAGCTCTTTCCCAAGCTGTCCTTGAGGGAACAGCTGGTCCAGAGCTATGGCTTGCCCAAGGTCATCCAGCCAGGTGCCAGTGGAGGAGTGGGGAATCAAACCCGGTTCTCCCAGATTAGAGTCCGCGCACTTAACCACTACACCAAACTGGCTCTACACCAAACCACTACACCAAACTGAAGCAATGAGTGTGGCTGCATGAACACATGAAACTGCCCTATACTGAATCAGACCATCAGTCCATCATCCGTATTGTCTACTGTGACTACTGTCTACTGGCAGCAGCTTTGCGGAGGTCTTTCAGGTCTTTTCTAACTGGAGATGCCAGGGATTGAACCTGGGACCTTCCACATGCCAAGCAGATGTTCTAAGACTGAGTCATGGCCATTTCCAAACAGGGTTCAGCCTGTTTTGTGAGTGTTCCTTCTTTGAAGGCCAATATCCCCGATGACTTCTGTAGCTGAGATCAGTATTGACATGGCCTCCACTCCACTCCACTCCCCACTGACCCACAGCTCCATTCTTACCCTTGCTTGGAGGAATGGAGACAGGGATGCCAGGCTTCCTACTATAGCATGAGGCCTCCAGTCAATTGCCTCTGGTGCCCACCAGCCCCTTTAGCACCAATGGGAGGAACTGGGGGAAGAAGAGTCCTGGCGTACTGGCACGGTGCCAGCACAGCTACATCACTTCCCATTTCAACAGGAAGTAACACAGGATGCTCTAGCATCCTGTACAAACTCTATGGTAAAACTGTAGAGCTTTGGTAAAACTATAGAGTTTTCACAAGGGAAAAGAAGAAGAAAGAGAAGAGATTGTATTTACACCCCACCCCACATACAATCTCCTTCCCCTTCCCCTCCCTACAACACACCCCCTGTGAGGTCGGTGGGGCTGAGAGAGCTCTCCCGAGAACTTCCCTTGGGAGAACAGCTCTGAAAGAACTTATGACTGACCCAAGGTCACACAAAGTGCTAGATCATCGCCCTGGGAAGGGAAATAATCATGCTGGTGTGCCAGCTCTGGGTTGGGAAAATCCTGGAGGTTTGGGGACGGTGGCATCTGATGAGGGCAGGAGCCTCAATAAGGTATAACGCCATGGACTCTACTCTCCAAAGCAGCCATTTTGTCCAGGGGAACTTATCTTTGTAGCCTGGAGATCAATTGTAATACCAGATCTCCAGGCCCCATCTGGAGGTTGGAAACTCTAGGATCCACTGCACACACCCCCATTGCTCCTGGGGGTTGCAGTGTGTGGCCTAGCAACCCTAAATGGAAAGTACCTTTTCTTTTTCTCTGCCACTCATGATACTGTATTATAATCTGCTCCATTCCGGAACGGATAAAGGTGTCTCATGAATGTTTTCAATAAAAAGAAATACTCTGCCCAAATGGAAAGAGAAATCCAGGCCTCTAAGGGTTGTGCAGCTTCAAGTGTTGTAAAAATTGGTGTGTGTGTGTGGGGGGGGGGGGAGGCGGTTCATTCTTCATCTGTCTTCTGCAAATTTGGCTTAGTCTCTATAAGTAGAGCCGGTTCGGTGAAGTGGTTTAGGAGTGCAGAAGATAATCTGGGAGAACCGGGTTTGATTCCCCACTCTTCCGCATGTAGCTGCTGGTGTGACTTTGGGTCAGTCATAAGTTCTGTCAGAGCTGTTCTCCCAAGGGCAGTCCTCGACAGGGCTCTCTCAGCCTCACCTACCTCCCAGGGCGTCTGTCGTGGGGAGGAGAAGGGAAAGGAGATTGTAAGCTGGTCTGAGACTCCTTCAGGTAGTGATGGGTGGAGTATAAACCCAATCTCCTCCTCCTCCAACACCGCCACCACCACCACCACCACTACTACTACTACTCAGGGCTCTTTTTCTAGCAGGAGCTCCTTTGCATATTAGGCCACACACCCCTAATGTAGCCAATCCTCCAAGAGCTTACAGAGCTCTTCTTACAGGGGCTACTGTAAGCTCTTGGAGGATTGGTTACATCAGGGGTGTGTGGGCTAATATGCAAAGGAGCTCCTGCTATGAAATGAACCCTGCTGCTGCTGCAGGTTGAGCATGAAATAGGATTGCCGCTCTTTTTTGGTCAAAAATTGTGACATGTCAAAGTCAATCTACTGAATATATTCAGCATGATTTTGCTTTGAGAGGAGCAAAATGAAAAATGTCTCCCTTGTCTGACAGGAAATTGTTTTCATTTTTCGTTTTTTTGTTTTTTAAAAAATGACCATTGTAATGGCAGAAAATTTTTAAGCACGTGCAGCGTTCCCCAGTGGAAGAGTTATTGCTTTCAAAAATGTATAGCTTTAAAAAAGAAATCTAATGATAGAGAACATTCCGGTTATTCCTCTGCTCAAAAAAGGGGGATATTGTCTCTTCTTTTTAAGAACCATCTCTCAAAGAATCTATGGAACTGGGGGGGGGGGAGGGAAACACACCGAAATAATAAAACATTCCAGTCTCCTGTTGCAGCAGTTGGCCGAGAGGTTGATATTTTTGGTTAGGCCGATAATTTTCTGGTTGAGCAGCGCCCCCGAGCACTGACTCCTGATTTCCGACCTGAAGCTAATTCAGCACATTATTCCCAAGCCATTGGCGCCATCTGCTCCACTATGTGTCGGCTGATGGGTGGGCAGTCAAGACCCCTGCAGATAGCGAAGTTCAGCTCTCCAGTCAAGAGAGAGGCAGACGCTGACAAAGGCCCTGGGAAAAGCCCAGAAGACTCCAATTTTATCATTCCAAAATCCTAACCCAATGTAGACGCTCCCAGATTTCCTAGGAAATCTCTTGATAAACCAATATATTTTCTTTTCTCCCCCCCCCCCCAAAAAAACCCCTACTGTATTTATCTTAGACATTTCAAACCTGCAATTCCCTCATGAGGTGGGTTGCAATGTTATCAGAAATACAGTCAATGTCCCAGCAGCAAACAGAAGAAACGACATAATTCAGTGGCCAATATTAGACTGGGCCTTGAATTCTTATTAGCCCTCTAAAGTCTCAGCCTGCTACAGAGCTGATCACCGAAACAGAAGCAGAAATAATTCAGTCTTCTATCGCCTCTGTGTGAACCCTGCCTCTTCCCTAGGGTTACCAACCTCCGGCCTGGTAGGTTTGCCAACTTCCAGGTAGTGCCAAAGACAATAGGAAACCCTTAGTGTACAAGTTGAGGTTGCAGTGGCGCAAGTGGTTAAGACGCTGAACTGCAGACCAGAAGGCCAGTAGTTCAGCAGTTCAAGACCCGAGTGCTGCATGACACCGTCCCTTTCTGTATTCTTGGTGCATGAGGGGGGGAGGCAACAGTGGGAGGGCTTCTAGTGTCCTGGCCCCACTGCTGGACCTCCTGATGGCACCTGGCAGTTTTGGCCACTGAGTGACACAAAGGGACTGGATGGGCCATTGGCCTGATCCAACATTGGTTTCTCTTATGTTCTTAAATCCACCTCCACCAGCATCTTCTGCTGGCAGTGCATAGGATTAAATCCATGATTTTAAGTGCAAAAGAAGTCTTGGGCACCTTCTTGATGACATCACAGAGAGCGTCCAATCCTCATTGCATGCTGCCGGTTTCTCATTCAAATCTGTGTTTTCATTTCAAATATTGACTATGGTGAATAAGGGGTTCAAAAAAACGTTTTGGCAATTGTTGCTGTTTTGGAAACCTAGGATTGACCACCCACCCTTAATTAGACAACTCTTTGAAGCTTGTATTTCGCGATTCCCCACAAAGAGGCCAGTATGAAACAGGAGTTGTGTTTGTGAGCCTCGTGGAAGTATAGAACGGAAGATGAGTCAGCTGACAACCTCCATCGCTTCCAGTTTTCAACAAGGTCAAATCACAGCAAGGACACTTGACGGCTGAAATATACGGAGTTCACTTGTTGAATGAATGAATGTGACTGTATCATCTGTTTATAAGAAACACTAAAAGACTGTTGAATTGATAGCATAGAAATCCAGCCAGTTTGGTGTAGTGGTTAAGTGCACGGACTCTAATCTGGGAGAACTGGGTTGGATTCCCCAGTCCTCCACTCACAGCTGCTGGATGACCTTGGGCAAGCCATAGTTCTGGGAGAGCTGTTCTTGGAAAAGAGCAGTTTCTGTCAGAGCTCTCTCAGCCCCACCTACCTCCAGGGTGTCTGTTGTGGGGAGGGGAAAGGAAAGGAGATTGTAAGCAGCTCTGAAACTCCCTTGGGTAGTGAAGGGTGGGGTATAAATCCAATCTCCTCCTCCTCCTCCTCCTCCTCCTCCTCCTTCTTCTATTGCATTACATAAATTTAGTTGTTTATATAAATTGCAATTTTTGTTATTTTTCATGGTGTGTATACTTGGTTTGACAACCTACCCTGTGATCTCTCTACTTTTGTCACCACCTGGAGGTTAGCAACCTTAGAAGGGAACTTAAAGAAACCCTGAATAAGAAGGACTTTCAGGGCAAGTAATCCCAAGATGTTTTTATTGTACCCAAATTGAAACAAAGTACTAGAAAGCGGCACGATGGTTCTAGAAAGCTGGGGTGGTGGTGGTAATGAACAGCCCTTTCGGAACGGTAACTGTAGGATTCGTGTCTAAATATCACAACGCTGTAGGGTCTCATGACTGTTTTATGATGTCCAACTTGAGACGGAAGTAATTTGTCCAAACCCGTGTCTCGTAAAATAATCCTGGAGCGTCTGGGAGGACTCTTGTCATCTCCGTGTCCCACCACGCAACCTGATAGATTGCCTTATTTTTTGTAATAGCAGAGTTTGCCTTAGGGTGTTCTCTTAATTAATCATGTCCAAATATTAACCGACATCAGCTCTTGGGTGTGAGCTGCGCTTCCCCCAGGGCGCTTCTTCTTTGGAAAGCTGAAGCCTCGCCTTGCTGAAAGCCAACGGGTTGAAATACTCCGAGAGATGTCACGATCACGTACGAGGCAGGAGTTCTGCAGCCATCGAGAGGCAAAGAGACAGAACTGTGCCTGGGGAGGTCTTGAATGGGAAATTGAGTTTTGCCTGTTTTGATGGCAATCGGCTCAAAGGGGAACAAATGCACACTTTGTCAGAGGCTGTTCTCAGCAATAACAATGTGGAATTCACTGCCGCAGGAAGTCGCGGCGGCCACAAGCATAGGCAGCTTCAAGAGGGGATTGGAGAAACATACAGCAGAGGTCCATCAGTGGCTATCAGTCACAAGGTCTAGATGGAGCATTATGTCTGGGGCAGTGAGGCTCTGAATTCTTGCTGCTGGGAGGGGCAACGGTGGGAGGGCTTCTGGAGTTCTGGCCCCACTGGTGGACCACCTGATGGCACTTGGGGTTTGGCCACTGTGTAACAGTGTTGGACTGGAAGGGCCATTGGACTGATCCAACATGGCTTCTTTTATGTTCTTATATGAAGCAGAGGTCCGTGAGTAGCTGTGAGCCACAAGGTATAGATGGAACACCCTGTCTAGGGGAGCGATTCTCTCTATTCTAGCTGCTTGGGGGGGGCACAGTGGGAGAGTTTCTGGAGTTACGGCCCCACGGGGGACCTCCTGATGGCACCTGGGTTTTGGCCACTGTATGACACAGAGCGCTGGAATGGATGGGCCATTGGCCCAATCCAACATGGCTTCTCTTATGTTCTTCTCTTATGTTCTAAGGTAACACCCAACTAGCTCGATGCATATTGGAAGTCTACTTGATGCCTTTTTGACTCCTACCATGCTGGCAATGTATTTCATGATTGATTCATTTACTGAGAAACTTTGTATTCCACTTTTCCAGGTGTGCTCGAGGCAACTTACAGGGAAAATAATAAAATAAAACCAAACAAGACCATGAAAACAGTGACTCAGTGCCCTGACCTGGGTAGCCCAGGTGAGATCAGTCTCGTCAGATCTCGGAAGCGAAGCAGGGCTGACCCTGGTATTTGGATGGGAGACCTCCAAAGAACACCAGGGCTGGGAGGCAGAGGCAGGCAACAGCAAGCCACCTCTCTGAAACATCCAAGCCCCACAAGGGGTCACCAGAAGTCAACCATGTCTTCCAGGTGTGCGTACACACACATATACACACATACACACACAATACATACAAAAAATGAGTTAGTGAAAACAAATTGCACCCATAAAGCCAACAAAATAAAGAAATAGCAACTCAATAAAACATACCAATAAAAACAAGTCAAGGCATGATGCCTAAAGAAACTAAGGGGGGGGGGGGTGCCAGGCGGGCCTCACAGGGGAGGGCATTAAAGAGATGGGGCACCACCCCAGAAAATGCCCTGTCTCTGGTTGCCATCCACATCACCTCCAAAGGCAGGGGCATAGAGAGCAGGGTTTGGTAAGAGGATCTTAGCTGGGGGGGGTAGACAATACCAGAGGAGATGGTTCTTCAAGTACCCTGGTCCCAAGCCATTTTAAAGGCCTTATAAGTAAGAACTCGAGCCAGGAAACCCATGGGCAGCCAGCATCAGGGCTATTTTGGGGCAGGAATGGAGTTCTGGCTGGCTCCTGAGTTGGCCATGCCCACAACCAAAACCTCTGGCATGTGTGGCTACAGACCATGCTGCCCTCCGCACGTTACACACAAGAGGGAAAGGGGGCATGTTAAAATGCCCTCTTTCCCTCTGGGGAGCCCTTGGGGATTTCCTTGTCAATTTCACTCCCCCCCCAAGTCAGCTGAGAGTGAAATTGACAAGGAAAAGGCTCTCTCTGCCTTCCCTTCTCTGGCTGTCATGTCTCAGCTGGAAAAGGGCAGGCAGGGAACCCCGGTACGTTGAAAATGCCTTTCTTTCTCTCCCCGATCTTTCAAATCCCAGGCACGTCAGCAGCGCCTTTTCCTGGCCGTTTGGTTTGGAGGGGGGGTGGGTAGATTAGAAAGGCGATGCTGAAGTGGGGTGGAGAAGCTTGGGGGGGGGGAAGAGGCAAGCTTCCATGCCTTCCCTGTGCTTTCCCAGCCATCGCCTAATACGCTAATGAGCAGTGCTGTCAGGGGTGTGGCCTAATATGCTAATAAGGTTTTTGCTATTGGGTGTGGGCTGACCCTACTTCGCTTCCAAGATCTGATGAGGCAGGGCTAGCCTGGGCTGTCCAGGTAATGGCTGGATTACTGTAACACACTCTGTTTGGGCTGACTTTGAAAACCGTTCACAAATTTCATTTAGTTCAAAATGTAGCAGCCAGGCTATTGTTAAGGGTGAGATACAGGGAACGTATCACCCCCATGTTGCAAGATGTATGCTGGCCAGAGCTTTTTTTGTAGAAAAACCCCAGCAGGAACTCATTAGCATAATATGTCACACCCAACAGCAGCAAAATGACAGGAGGGTAGGCACCAGGTATGCCGGAAGAGGGCAGGATTCCAAAGGTGAGGGGCCACCACCAGCAGAGCCCTATCTCGTACTGTCATCTGCCCCCCCTGCATGCTATGTGTGAATCAAAAGCTCAGTGTTGGGGTTAGTGTGCTGGACTGGGATCTGAGAGGCCCAGGTTCAAATCCTTCCTCTGCGATGGAAGCTTGTTGAATGACCTTTGGCCAATCACATAGAACCCGCCTAACCTATATAGGATTGTTATGAAGATAAAAATGAAGAAGGGGAGAATATTATAAGATGATTTGGATCCACACTGGGAAGACAAGTGGTGTATAAATAAAAAGATAAATAAAGCCAGTTTGGTGCAGTGCTTAAGTGTGCTGCCTCTAATCTGGGAGAACCGGGTTTGATTCCCCACTCCTCCACTTGCACCTGCTGGATGACCTGGGGCAAGCCATAGTTCTGACACAGCTGTTCTTGAAAAAGAGCAGTTTCTGCCAGAGCTCTCTCAGCCTCACCTACTTTACAGAGTGTCTGTTGTGGGGAGGGGAAGGGAAAGGAGTGTGTAAGCAGCTCTGAGACTCTGTCAGGTAGTGAAAGGTGGGGTATAAATGCAATCTCTTCCCTTCTTCTTCTAAATGCTTTAGCAGCAAAAGCCCTGGGGGAGATGATATGATCACAATCTTGAAGTACTTGAAGGGCTGTCATGTAGAGGATGGTGTGGAGTTGTTTTCTGTTGCCACAGAAGGTCAGACCAGAACCAAGGGGTTGGAATTAAAACAGAAGAGTTTTTGGCTAAACATCAGGAAGAACTTCTGGGAAGTTAGAGCGGTTCGTCAGTGGAACCGGCTTCCTCGGGAGGGGGTGGGCTCTCCTTCTTTGGAGGTTTTGAAGCAGAGCCTTGATGGCCATCTGACAGAAATGATGATTGTGTGAAGTTAGGCAGATCATGAGAGGGAGGGCAGGAAGGGTTGCATCAGTGCTTAGTTCTTGTGGCCACATTGGGGTCAGGAAAGAATTTTTCTCCAGGCCAGTTTGGCCAGGGATCCTGGAGGTTTTTTGTCATCTTCTGGACGTGGAATGGGTCACTGCATGTGTGGGGGGGGCAGGTACTTATGAATTTCCTGCACTGTGCAGGGGGTTGGACTGGATGACCCTGGAGGTCCTTTCCAACTCTATGATTCTATAAAATCAGCACATGTGCTTTCCAGAATCCACCTGTGATTTGAACGCTTTCCTGCTCCAAACAGCCTTCGGATGTCTGAAATGGCTCAGAAGCAGATGCCACAGGCTTCCCTATATCAGCCAAGGCTTATCAATCAATCTCAAACCATGCATTCACAGGAAGTCAGGGGTCCTGCCCCGAATATGAGAAACCCCCCAAATCCATCTAACTCGATGACAAACATTAAAAACAGAACCAGAATTGTGTTCCAGTTTTCTCTCGGGCCAATCTGTGTTGTATCCCACAATTCTGTCTTGCCGTTCTTGGCTGCTTTCTCTCGCCATCGCAACTGTCAAGCTGTGTTGCCGAGCGCTGCGAACAGCTGCCACAACCCACAAAGGGATTCACTTTCCGTGCCATCCTATGTGGAGCTACTCCAGTCTAAGCCAGTTGAAATCGAGGGACTTAGATATGAGTAACTGTGCACTGGATGGCATGGTCGATTTCCCACTCTGGGCAAAGTTGCTTTTTTTCCCTAGTCGATACATTACTGGCATGACTCACGAGGGGATTGCGAGACTTCATTAGCTCCCATTTTTAATGTTCACATGAAAGATGTGACAGGAGCGGGAAGCAGTGATGTGTTGTATTATTTTTATCCTTAACGGGCATCAAGACATCGCTGCCCCCTTCCCCCCCCAAAACCCCCGCATTCCTCCAAAAATGATAATCATGGCAAAAACATATAGATATTAATTAATCCACACTTGTGACGCCCTGTCCCCGAAGGAACATCCAAAGCCTCTTGTGCCAAAAATTTCCATGGGGCTGTTTAGCAGCATTCAAGATCCCCCCCTTCCCCCATTTCAATTCTTTGGAAAGGACCGAAACAAAATAATTTAGTAGCTCCGAATTTATTCGCAAGGAAGTTTTCGGTTGCCCTTTATATTATTCGCGATCTCTCCAGACAACGTTTCTTTACTTAGGAGCAGATGTTTGAAATCCTCCAGGAAGGGTGGTTTTTTTTTTTCTTTCCTTATATATAAGACTATGGAAATGAACTTGGCATGGGTACTGGTCTCCCAGGTGGAGGGAGTGTACAGAAGCCTCCTTAGAAGTCTCAGATCAAGGCTAGTCGGAGAGAGCAGCCGAGCCCAGCCACCAAAAGCTCACGCTTTGGTGACTGACAGGTACAGGCGCTTTCTGAAGCATAAAAAGGAATGCTAAATGATCTCACTGACAGAATAAATCTTCTATTTGTTTGGTCTGGACCAGATGTGCTACTGGGCTGACGCGGAAATGTCTGCTGATGCCAATCTCAGTTTAAATCACAATTTGGCAGCCGGTTCACGGGGGGGGGGGGTGTTTTTGTGTTTTTGTTTTAATTATTATTAAACTTGCAGCCCGCTTAATGCTTTCCAAATAATGGCGATGTTTGAAGTTAATTGGTGGCACAGGAGGATGTGTTGGCGGGATGTTGTGGTCGTCCACGGAAGCTTGGTGAGAAATAGGGGTGCCAGCTCCGGCTTGGGAAATACCTGGAGATTTTGAGGGTGGAGCCTGAGGAGGGTGGGGTTTGGGGAGGGGAGGGAGTTCGGTGGGTGTCAATGCCATGAGAGTCTACCCTCTAGAGTGGCCATTTTCTCCAGGTGAGCTGATCTCTGTCGCCTGGAAATTAGTTGTAATCCCAGGAGACCTCCAGCCATCTCCAGGAGGTTTTAGTCCCAAAACACAACACTGAGGCTGTAGCACTGCGTAAGGAGATACAAGTGGATCCCTAAAGTCCTAACGATAGTCTTACTGAAAATTATAATATAAACAGCTAACTTCTCAGCTAACCTCTAATACAGTCATACAAATCCAATATGGCCCATGCAGGACTCCTTATGTAAATTCCAACTTCCAAAAATTTCAGATACAATTCATACATAGAATACACCCATGGTTTTGTCCAAACTTCAAATACAGTCCAGCACATGAGAATACAGCCAAGTTCTTTTCTTATACAGCCAAAATCTTTGCTAGAATGGTCAGTGGCGATGAATGCCTAGATTCTCTTCATTTCAGATTTCCTTTCGTCAAGCCACTTCCCAGAAGAACCTGCCAAGTTCACAAAATCTCCTATTGACTGATGCATAGCAGTCAATTATGAGAGCAGGAAGTGATCCAGAATGAGCCAAGAAGGAAGTTAAAGCTGTACCTTACTCCAAAACCAGAACTCGGAGAGGAACAGACCAAATTTAGGAAGCCAGAAGCACTCTTCCTGCTACCGTTAACATATTGGTCACGTTTATTATTCTGACCAAACTTACTTAGTTGATATTAGCAGGTAAGATTGCCAGTTTCCGAGCAGGGCCTGGAAATCTCCTGGAATTATAACTGGTCTCCGGGCAACACAGAACAGCTCCCCTGGAGAACATCCCAACTTTGGTCAAATCTACATCTGACTTTCCCGCTGGAATCATCCTAGTTTAAAAAAAAAAAATCTATATCTGTTTCTTGTTTCCAACCATACTTGTTCTAGTTTAAAAATTACTGTTTACATTCATTAATTGCCCTCCTGTGGTCAAGCTAGCATTATACTGCTTTAAACAAATCCTGTTGCTTAGTACTCTTCAGACCCAGGGAGTGAAATTTGAAACCAGCGTGGAATGAGCATAGGAAAAGACAGCAGTCAAACTACTTCAGAGGGGAGGTGTAAATTGGGCCTTTGACGCCTACCAGGGTAATCTTGGACCATTAGGGCCTGCATGAACAAAAGCCACATGGGAAAGGGGCTCTAGTGGGTTGTCCTGAGCCAGAGGGTCCCCAGCTCCTGCTGGCAGTCCCCCCGGGATTAATTTAAATCAGCAGACGATGTTCAAGGCCCTGCTACCTGAGATCCTTCAGACTGGGCCTAACCTACCTCACGGGGTTGTTGTAGAGATAGAAAACTATGCATATGATCCCAAACTCCTAGGAGGAAATGTGGGATGAAAACGTTCTGAACCCGTTGCCCAACCCAGAGCCAGTTTGGTGCAGTGGTTAAGTGCACGGACTCTAATCTGGGAGAACCAGGTTCGATCCCCCACTCTCCACTTTTAGCTGCTGGGTGACCTCGGGCAAGCCATAGTTCTGTCAGAGCTGTTATCTCAAGGACAGTTCTGGAAAGAGCTCTCTCAGCTCCACCTACCTCACGGGGTGTCTGTTGTGGGGAGGGGAGGGGAAAGGAGTTTTAAGCCGCTCTGAGACTCCAAGTGAAGGGCGGGGTGTAAATCGAATCTCTTCTTCTTCTTCTTCCAGTAAATATGGTTGCCAACCTCCAGGTGGGTCTTGGAGATCTCCCTGAATTACAACTGATCTCCAAACCACAGAGATCAGCCCCCCCCCCCCACCAAATGGCTGCTTTGGTGGCTGGACTCTGGTAGCATTACACCCTGCTAAGGACTTTCCCCTCCCAGAAACCTGCCCTCCCCATGCTTCACCCCCAAATCCCCAGGAATTCCCCAACATGGAATTAGCAACGCTATCTGTGAGACTACCTTGCATTCTAGGTGTCAGTCTGGAAACACAATTTGCTGATAAGGAATTATTTTTCTTTTTTTTAAAAAAAATCCGTATTTTCAGGCTCCTTACTCACCTAAAAGAGAAAAAAGAACTTTCTTTCGCCCAGCTCCCTCTTTCTTCTAGTGATCATTTCCAACTCAGGAGTTGGACTGGCTCCATCTTAAATAATAATCTCCTTCTTTCCCTTTAAATTATTCTGCCTCTGAATCTAGGACAGCAAGAGGAAGTAAACTAAATAAATCAATAAAGCATGCGATCCCCAGGCTAAAAATGCCAGGAACGCACGTGGCGCAGGTGGAGGTGGTATCTGTGATCAATTATGGAGCTCCATAAACAACAGTGGGTGCATCATGCATTTGTGTGGAGTGGATCAGCCCTTTTCCCGAGGATTTATCTGAATATTCTGGGTTCTCAGGCAGCTGCAGGAAAGATGTCTTTAAAAACCTAAGAAGCCACAGAAATACCTCTTTCTACTGCTGGGTATAACAGCAGGTGTTTAGAGGCAAGAACAACTAATCTGGGGACGAACTTGAGAAACCATCTTCATCCTCATTTACAACAGACTTTCCCCAAATCTCCAAAGCCTTCCATGTTCATTGTGTTACCTCTAGGGTTTCCAGCTCTCCCATGGCCACCGGGGGGGGGGGGGGGGCGGGGGATATGGGAGAAGGGTTGCCAGATCCAGGTTGGGAAACACCAAGAGATTTGGGCGTGGAGCCTGGGGAGGACAGGTACCTCAGTGGGATACAGTGCCACAGAGTCCACCCCCCAAAGCCAGTTTGGTGTAGTGGTTAGGAGTGTGGACTCTAATCTGGAAGAACCGGGTTTGATTCTCCACTCCTCCACATACAGCTGCTGGTGTGATCTTGGGTCAGTCATAAGATCTTTCCGAGCTGTTCTCTCATGAGCCGTTCTTGAAAGAGCTCTCTCAGCCCCACCTACCTCACAGGGGGTCTGTTGTGGGGAAGGGAAGGGAAGGGAAAGGAGATTATAAACTGCTCTGAGACTCCTTCAGGGTAGTGAAGGGCGGGGTATAAATCCAGTCTCCTCCTCCTCCTCCTTTTTCACATCCATTTTCTCCAGGGGAACTGATCTCTGTAGTCTGGAGATGAGCTGGAATTCCAGGGGATCCCATCTGGAGGCTGGCTTTCCTCGTCAGCTCTCCATTTCTACAACCCTTTCAGGCGGTGCTGATGGAACATGTCCTCAAGTTGCAGCCAACTTAATGGTGACCTCATGAGGTTTTCAAAGGAAGAGACAGTCAGAGGTCATTTGCCGTGGCCTGCTTCTGCATAGTGACCCTGGTCCTCCCTTTTGGTCTCCCATGCAAGTAGCAACCAGGGCTGGCCCTGCATAGCTTGTGAGATCTGATGAAATTGGGCTATCCTGGGCCATCCAGGTCATGGTCATGAGGATAAGGGGTATTTTACAAGAAGAAGAGAAGGAGGAGGAGGAGGAGAAGATGACAACAGCTGTGGAACTGAAGGTTGCTTCATGAGGATAAGGGGTATTTTACAAGAAGAAGAAGAAGGGGAGGAAGAGGAGGAGAAGAAGAAGACGACAACAGCAGCTGTAGAACTGAAGGTTGCTTCATGAGGATAAGGGGTATTTTACAAGAAGAAGAAGAAGGAGAAGGAGAAGAAGAAGAGGAGGAGGAGGAGGAGAAGACAACAACAGCTGTGAAACTGAAGGTTGCTTCATGAGGATAAGGGGTATTTTACAAGAAGAGGAGGAGGAGAAGATTGGATTTATACCCTGCCCTTCATGACCCAAAGAAGTCTAAGAAGATGGCAGATTATCTAAGGACACCTGCGGTGTTTATAGCAGAAATGAGATTTACATTGGGCAGTTCCCCAGCTCAGTGTTACACAGCACCATCCTAAGCAGAGCTAAATCCTTCTAAGCCCTTTGACTTCAATAGACTTAGTATGGGGCCCTGACCTGGATAGCCCAGGCAAGTCTGATCTTGTCAGATCTCGGAAGCTAAGCAGGGTCGACTCTGGCAAGTACTTGGATGGGAGACCTCCTTGGAATACCAGTAGTTGGGAGGTGGGGGCAGGCTTTATTCAGACACCTCTTTGAAAATCTTCCAGGCCCCTAGTAGAGGTCAGTCACCAGAGGTCGCCATGACTTCCAGGTGCACACACAGTTACATGCACACACACACACACACACACAAAATACAAAAAAAAACCCAACCAAAAATAGACTTAGTATGGTGTAACTCTGTTACGGATTCTACTGTTAGCCATTATACTTTCCCACAGAGCTCTGCTGCTGAGTGCATGGCTACAGGGTGATTGCTTCACCAGGAAACTTTCTGCTGCAAAAATGGTGGGGAGCATATAGCTCCTTAGGAAGCTGTGCCCATTATCTGCCATAAGGAGACCATTCGCTCTCCTGTAGCAGGAGGCCTCCCAGCAGCTGGGTCCTCCCTCCTGCTCTTGCTCCTCTGAGCAGTGCTCCCCCCCCATGAAGATATGTTTGAGGAGGGGCCGTGGCTTAATGGTAGAGCATCTGCTCGGCATGCAGAAGGTCCCAGGTTCAATCCCCAGCATCTCTAGTTAAAAGTACCAAGTAGGAGGTGATGTGTAAGACCTCTTCCTGAGACCCTGGAGAGCAGCTGCCAGTACGAGTAAACAAATAGTGACATTGATGGACCAAGGGGTCTGATTCAGTAGAAGGCAGCTTCCAGAGTCCAGTGATGTTTGCAGTCTTCTAATCACAGCAATCTTCTCCTCATGAATGTTTAATGCAAATAACATCTCATCCCTTACGACTTAGTTTTGATGGAAAATCTGTGATAGAATTTAGATGTGTGTGTTGGGGAGAGATCCTGGAGATACGACTGTAGTTTTCATAAAAAGCCTCGTCCGTTTAGGTTTATAACCCGTCCAAGAGGATCCTGAAGACACCAATAATACAGGCAGTTAAATGGTGAGATAAACGTATGCAGGCCTATGGCCAGGATTCTTTCTGTTCAGGGTCACTTAAATTTTTAAGGGGGCAGTAAAATTACAGTCAGTTAAATTAATCGGAATGCTTGTTTTTAAAGCAGGAGACGCCCAGCCAATGCTCCCTCTACGCTGTGGAGTCTGGGGAGCAAAAATTCTACTTTGCGAGCTACTGGCATTAAAGTCGTGACCAAGCGATTCAGCTACTGCATCAATTAGTTTGCTCTGAAGCCATCCTTCCCGACCTAAGCCAAATCTCTGTGAGCTGGAGGCTAAAAAACTGTGAGCTAGCTCACACTAACTCAGCTTAGAGGGAACACTGCGCCCCAGCCTGTTTCTCGCTCTTCCAAGAATTCCACAGTGGGAGGGAGAGGGAAGCCGGAGGGCAAGCCACGGGGATGCCACCTGTGGGGGTCTCACCTCAAAAATATTTCTACCCAAAATGCACATATTTTAAAAATACAAAAATTACCCCCCCCCCCCCCGGTTTCTGGCATAGCTATTTGTGGGGCGGGCCTTATAATTAAGGAGGCGGGGGGCCCAAATGCCCCAAAGTAACTACGGGCCTGGTTGTATGTGTAAGTTAACCCTAATATGAAGCCGTCTGAGATCTACTACCCCAAGAGAAGCATTCCGGGAGCAGAAAGCTCTCTACAACCAGAAGTCCACTGAATACGATAGAATGTAAAACTGACTGGGGGGGGTGGGGGGAGATGGTGCTAATATCCAATTCATTTAAAGCAATCTTTCTCTGGTCTTCTTCCAAACACTACCAGAAAATACTTTATTGAAGAATGCCCAATTTGCTACGGGGTAGAAAGTGCCACCAAGTCGCTGCCAGTTTACGGTGATCCTGTAGGGTTTTCAAGGCAAGAGACGAGGAGAGGTGGTTTGCCATTTCCTTTGTGTAGCAATCCTGGATTTCCTTGGCAGTCTTCCTTCCAATACTAACCAGGGCTGACTCTGCTTAGTTTCTGAGATCTACCAATTCTGGCCCATCCATGTCAGGGTAAATAAATCCATGATCCAGTAGTAGTAGTAGTAGTAGTAGTAGTAGTAAGGAGGAGGAGGAGGAGGAGGTAGTAGTTGGATTTATACCCTGCCCTTCACTTGGAGTCTCAGAGCAGCTTACAATCTCCTTCCCTTCTTCTCCCCACAACAGACACCCTGTGAGATGGGTGGGGCTGAGAGAGCTCTGAGAGAACTGCTCGTGAGAGAACAGCCCTGAGAGAACTGATGCTTGCCCAAAGTCACCCAGCAGCTGCATGAGGAGAATTGGGTTCTCCCAGATTAGAATCTATGCTCCTAACCACTACACCAGATGATGATGATGATAAGCACTTGAAGAAAGCAATGGAAAGACACATTCTAGCTGCACCAGAACAGGCACTCAAAATGAATAGTATGAAAGCCAAGATTCAGAAGGCCAGCAATAACAGTATATGTCAGCTTCGTAAGGCAAAGGAAACAGTCGACCACAAGGTCAGGGGCTGCAGACAAATTGCTCAGACTGATTATAAAGAATGTCAGAGTTGTAGCACTGTGGCACTGGAATCTTTGCAAGATGTATGGCTTGACATCAGCCAGACATTCATGGGAGCACAAACCAGACAAGATCATGGAGAAAGATGGAGCAAAGATCCTTTGGGACTACTGATTGCAAAGAAATAAATTCCCAGAGCATAACACTGCTGATATCACAATTTTAGGAAAAATGAGAAAGAGGGTTTGGATCATTGACACTGCAATCCCAGAAGACAGCAGAATAGAAAAGAAAGAACAGGAGAAGACCACAAATACCAAGACCTACGAACAGAGTTAAAGTGCCTCTGGGAGAAGAAGGTGACCACCGTACCAGTTGCCCTTGGAGCCCTTGGAGCAGTAAACTCCTGGACATTCTGAGCACTGAACAAATAACACCAGCTCAGCTCCAGAAGACAGTGTTGCTTGGAAGAGCAAGAATCCTGCAAAAATACATCTGCAATTCCCAAGAACATGGCTGGATCTCGAATTTCAGAAACCATCTGCCAGTGAAATATCTGACTGACAACGGCTGGTGGCGGTGATGATGATGATGATTCCTGACTAGCATCAGAAGACTGGAAAAGGCTGTCAAGTCACAATTGACTTATGGTGATCCTGTAGGGTTTTCAAGGCAAGTTGGTGTGCGGCTGCAATAAAAAAGGCCAATGCTATGCTGGGGGTTATTAGGAAGGGAACTGAAAACAAATCAGTCAGTATCATAATGCCCCTGTATAAATTGATGGTGTGACCACATTTGGAATACTGTGTACAGTTCTGGTCGCCACACCTCAAGGAAGATATTATAGCATTGGAGAAAGTGCAGAGGAGGGCAACTAGAATGATAAAAGGGTTGGAACACTTTCCCTATTAGGGTTGCCAAGTCTGGGTTGGGAAATACCTGGAGACTTTGGGGGTGGAGCCAGGAGAGGGTGGGGTTTGGGGAGGGAGGGGCCTCAGCAGGGTACAATGCCATAGATTCCACCCTTCAAAGCAGCCATTTTCTCCAGGGAAGCTGCTCTCTGTCAGCTGGAGATCACTTTTAAAAGCGGGAGATCCCCAGGCCCCACCTGGAGGCTGGCAACCCTATTCCCTATGAAGAAAGGTGAAGCACTTGGGGCTCTTTAGCTTGGAAAAACGACGGCTGAGGGGTGACATGATCGAGGTTTATAAGATTATGCATGGGATAGAGCAGGTAGAGAAGGAAGTACTTTTCTCCCTTTCTCACAATACAAGAACTTGTGGGCACTCCATGAAATTGCTGAACAGTCAGGGTAGAACAGATAAAAGGAAGTACTTCTTCCCCCAAAGAGTGATTAACACGTGGAATTCACTGCCACAGGAAGTGGTGGTGGCTACAAGCATGGATGGCTTCAAGAGGGAATTGGATAAACATCTGGAGCAGAGGTCCATCAGTGGCTATTAGCCATGAGGTATAGATAGGAACTCTCAGTCTGGGGCAAGTGATGCTCTGTATTCTTGGTGCTTGATGGGGGGGCAACAGTGGGAGGGCTTCTAGTGTCCTGGCCCCACTGCTGGACCTCCTAATGGCACCTGGTGTTTTTGGCCACTGTGTGGCACAGAGTGTTGGACTGGATGGGCCATTGGCCTGATCCAACATTGGCTTCTCTTATGTTCTTATGACATTCAGAGGTGGTTTGCCATTGGACGCTTCTACATAGTGACCCAGGACTTCCTTGGTGGTCTCCTATCCAAGTACTAACCACCAGGCCTGACCCTGCTTGGCTCCAATATCTGATGAGATTCAGCTAGCCTGGATCATCCAGGTCATGGCCAGGTTGGTTATACTGGCTAAGGAGAGAGAGAGAGAGAGAGAGAGAGAGAGAGAATTGCCTTCTGTAGGTTGTAATCCATGGGGACAATATTGATTTCTAAATCTGGGTGACTGTTTTCACATTAGGCCAACATCACTATGCTCAAAGGGAAATTCAAAGTCATTTTAGGGGGTCCTCCTCAGGATGCATTTCAAAAGAGCTTTGACAATATTCAGCAACATTTGAAGCAAATTTAGAGGTGCCTCCTCAAGTGAAACATTTGAAGATCTTTGAAGGAAGCCACAAGAGGGTTTTGGTTAAATTCCTTAAAGGCATCCTTGCGAAAACATCTGCCGTGATATTGATGCAATAGTTTGGGGCAGAAGAAATGTAAGTTTTCTAGAAACGATCTTATAAATGAATGGTGTTATGTTAGATGTTATACTTTTATAAGTATATTTTATGAGTTTATAAGTTTTGTGAGTATATTAATAAATACAATTATTTATTCATGGCAATTAGCATTGGAATGTCAAAAAGGAGGGCAAAGACGGGGGAAATTGAATTTGCCTTTTACCAAAACCCTGGGAAAACAAAAAAAAATCTTCATTGGGAGACTAGAGCTGTCGGAGTTCTACAGACAAGGAGACATGGTGGAAAAGGCCCTACCTGTGGGTTGTGTTCAGACTGGCAGCTTGACCCAATATAGGCACATTTTACAAACAGATTAAATGGGTCTGTTCACACAGCCACATCTGTCAGGCGTCCCCCGGGCGTACTCACCCCGTCAGAAGACAACTTGGAGCTGGGTTAAAAAGCCACCGCCTCCAAAGTGGTGTTTTTGTGTCCCCACACATTCATCGTGCATGACCGGATGTGTGAACATGAGGGAGCGCGCGCAGAATGGATTTGGCAGTCTGAGCCTGCAGATCCAGTCTGCCACTGAAAATTTTGGGGATTTTTGGCGATGCATTCTGTGGCTGATGCCCTACAATAATGTGGATGCTTTACCACAGGATGTCTCTATAGGTCGCCTGCAGCAGGGTGTGCTGTGTGGCTGATAGGCCCCACAATACTTTCACCCGGTTCAATTAGAAATGGCACTGTATCGCGCCAAGCTGCCAGAGTGGTCACAGCCATGGTGATGCCTCACTTTACCTCAGGCAGGCAGACGGTCTAGATGGAAGACACCACATTTACCTCATTTACCACATTTACCTCAGGCAGTCAAGGAACCACAAAGCCGTGCCTCAGCCACGGACCTTTGCAGTTGGGGGAGTTCAAAGGGAAACAGGCTGTGTTTTAGATATTCTAGCTTCCAACCTCTTCGGGCTTTCGTCAGCACTGGCAAGATGTCTTCCCCATAATCTATACCAGTTGCCAGCCTCCCTGTGACACGCCTGACCATTCACATTTCTGTACAGTGTACTGCCTCACACAGACCATGCTGTGGTAACCTCATTTCTCTGAGATCTTTTTTTTTTTAAATCCTTTCTATCAAAAGAAAAAGAACAAGAGGGAAAAATTAAAATCCAGCAATTAAATAAAGTAGAGACAAAAATATAACAGTTGTGGTGGATCTACACATATGTTTCTATTTCCAAATATCTAAAAACAAGTCGCCCCTTATAGACTTTTTTCATGAAATATGAATTGATGACTTCTGGTTTTGAAGAATAAGGGGATGGGGAGATACAAAAAGGAGAGATTTATTATGCAGTTATAGATGGAAAATGAAAGATATTCCATTATTTTCTTTCTTTGGTGTAGTAGTTAAGTGTGCGGACTAATCTGGGAGAATCGAGTTTGATTCCTCATTCCTCCACTTGCAGCTGCTGGATGACCTTGGACAAGCCATAGTTCTGTCAGAGCTATTCTCTCAAGGAGAGTTCTGGAAAGAGCTCTCTCAGCCCCACCTACTTCAAGGTATCTGTTGTGGGGACAGGAAAGGAAAGGGGGTTGTAAATCACTCTGAGTGAAGGGTGGGGTATAAATCCAATCTCCTCCTCCTCTGCCTTCTTCTTCTTCAGTTTTTCTTATCTCTTTTTCTTTTTTTATTCCATTCTTTGGGGGGGGGGTTTCTGTTTTTTGTACGTTGTTTAAAAAATCTTAATAAAAATTAATAAAAATAAAAATTGGAGATAAAGACCAATGTCTAAAAATAAGTCCATACACAATTGTCATCTATATGTTGAGTGTTCAAATACTGATAAAATTGTAAGGCCCTCGGTCCATTGATTTACTTGAAGTGGGCTTTTATCTTTCCAACGTTGTAATACGCATCTCTTTAACTGTAGTAAGGGATTTAACTGAGATTATGAGGACTGCAGGCAGATCTCTCTGTTCCAAGAAAGGGTGCCGCTGGAGAAACAAGCAACCTGCAGCTGAAATCTGTGCCACTGTCTGAAGCCATGGATCAAATACCACCTTGAAACAATCCCTTGTTAATGTTAAATACAGGGCTTTTTTAATAGAAAAAGCCCAGCAGGAATCCATTAGCATAATAGGCCACACCCAACAGCAGAAACTCATTAGCCTATTAGGCCACACCCCTGACAGTGCAGCTCCCTCCCAGGATCGGCTTCCCCAAATGGAATTTAGTAAAAATTATATTACTTTCAAAACTTTACAAAATTGCACTTTGTCCAACATTCTCAACTTTATAATATACAAAAAGGATCCAGCATTCTCCTCAATGAGCACCCGGTTATAATTACATTACCAAACACTCGGCTACCTTCTGGAATCTCAGTATTTTAGATGCCCCTAAAGCAAATGGTATATATCCTAAATGAATTAACAGTGATGCAGAAAATACCAACGTAACAACAGTAAAAGAGCTTTGTTACAACTTTAGTTATTTATTGCACATACTCTGTTTTGGCTCCAAAGAGTGGCTTGCAGCCATTTAGTGGTCTCCCATTTAGGTAGCTTATAGATCCAAACTTGCTAAGCCTCAGCACTGGGTCTGCCTAATGTGCCTTCAGACTTTTCCAGGTCAGTTGAAATTCTACCAAGTGCTGAGGCGTAAGGCCACAAGAAAGCCCTAAGCCATATATGTCATTCTGAACTGCCACCCCCCCCCCTCCAGTTATCCCCAGAGAGGATAACTGGAACCCGAGGGAAGGAAGGCAGTTTTTGGATTGGCTTCCCCAGGCGCCCCACAGCTGCAGGGTGCCTGGGGAACCCAAGGAAGGGAGGCAGTTTAAACTGCCTTCCCTCCCTGGATCGGCTTGGCTTCCCCAGGTGCCCCAGGGCTTGCAAGGTGCCTGGGGAACCTGAGGTGGGAGAGGCTGTAGGTGTGGCCAACTTGGAAACCAGCTGGAACTCCGCTCCTGTGCGTTCCTGCCCCCAAATAGCCCTGGTTAAATATATTCTTGACCAATAGTACCTGACTCTTGTCTGGATTAAACCCATGAAGCTGCCTTATACTGAATAAGACCTTTGGTCCATCAAGATTATCATTGTCTACTCAGACTGGTAGTGGCTCTCCAGGGTCTCAGACAGAGGTCTTTCACATCAACTAGAGCCAGTTTGGTGTAGAGGTTAAGAGCAGTGGACTGTGATCTGGAGAACTGGGCTTGATTCCCCACTCCTCCACATGCAGCCAGCTGGGTGACCTTGGGCCACTCATAGTTCTGTCAGGGCTCTCTCAGCCCCTACTACCTCACAGGGTGTGGGGAGAGTAAGGGAAGGCAATTGTAAGCCACTCCGAGTCTCCTTCGGGTAGTGAAGGGCAGGGTATAAAACTACCACCTCCTCCTCCTCCTCCTCCTATTCTTCAGTTTGGTGTAGTGGTTAGGAGCACAGACTGTAGGGAGTGTGGACTCTAATCTGGGAGAACCAGGTTTGATTCCTCACTCCTCCGCATGCAGCAGCTGGTGAGACCTTGGGTCAGTCACAAGTTCTCTCAGAGCTGTTTTCTCAGGAGCAGTCTTCAAAAGAGCTCTCTCAGCCCCACCTACCTCACAGGGTGTCTGTTGTGGGGAGGGGAAGGAGAAGGAGATTGTAAGCTGCTTTGAGACTCCTTTGGGTAGTGAAGGGTGGGGTATGAATCCAATCTCTTCTTCTTTGCCTCCTCCTCCTTCTCCTCCTCCAAGGTCCACAGAGGACTGAGTGGATTTCAGCTCAGTCCTCCTCCCCTCCCCGCTTTCGCCATCAAGTCACAGCCAAATGATGGCTCCCCCAGGACCATGGTGTTCTCAAAGCGAAAGATGTTCAGGCATGTTGTCCCATTTCCTTCCTCTGCATAGTGACCCTGAGCTGCCTTGGTGGTCTCCCATCCAAGTCCTAACTAGAGCTAACCCTGCTAAGCTTCTGAGATCTGATAAGATCCACGTCAGGGCCGAGGCTCTTAGAGATAATAAAAATTTAAGAAAGATGTGCATGAACACAAGCTGCAAAACGTATCCAATTTTAAGATATTAACAAATCTCTAAATATGGGGCTCTGTTTGAGCTCGAGGCCCAGGCCAACTGGCTTTGCTGCCAACCCTGTCCCTGATTGGTCCTGCTAACACCAACACCATATGGCTGAGTGTAAATACTAAGTAGAAAAGGGTAAGAGTCCAGGAGCACCTTCAAGACTAACAAAATACGTGGCAGGGGAGGAGCTTTCATGAGTGACTGCTCACCTCTTCAGATACAGCAGTGACTCAGAAGTGAGCAGTGACTCACGAAAGCTCCTATCCTGCCACATATTTTGTTAGTCTTGAAGGTGCTCCTGGACTCCTGCTCATTTCTACTGTGACAGACAAACACGGCTGCCCATTGTAAATATTAAGATCATTGTAGATGTAAAAACAGAGGGAAGGCAGCTAGGCATAGTCTGATCTCCTCAGATCGCAGAAGGGAGATCTGGTAACTGGAAGGGAGACCACCAACGAAGACTCTGCGGAGAAAGGCAATGGCAAACCACTTCTACTTGGTCTAATCCACCTAACCTAATTCTCCACTCTGCCTACTGTCCAGGTCTTGGCTGTCTTCTTTGGCAGAGCTGTGGGGCACGGACTGAGTTTGGCTCCCTCGTTCACTGTAGGGGAGATCCAAGCCAAGAAATTCCAAGCAAAGCACAACCTCGGGAGGATTTCGACACTATCAAAGCCAGTTTTACAGCTTATAGTGAGGATTGGCTACGAACAAAGAGCACGATTTGCTATCGACTGGCCAACAAATGTCGTCAGTCAATGAAACTCCCTTTCAAGCAAACTCAATCCTTGATAGAGAACAGTTGGATTAGCCTGGAGCTTTTCCTGGGGCTGCTTCCTGCCGTCTGGAAAAGCCCGACGTATGGCAGGCATCGATGGGTCGGGCAAGTAACCTGGAAAGGATTTCCAACCCTAGAAGGAGACTTGTGTGAAAATGTTAGCTGGCAGCAGCAGTAGTAGAGTGCATCTGTTTCGTTCGGTCCTCTGCACGGGGTACATACCAGCTCAATGGAATATTTGGAGGTTGGCTGAGAAAGCAGGTACAGCCCCGAGAAAGGAAACAGATGCCTCAAGACAGGGCTAGTGTATAAAGTACTGAGTCCAGAGATGTGTTGCAGTGAAATTAGCTCATAAGTTTATTGATGGTACAATTCCAGGCTACTGGATGTGGCTCGGGGGTCTGCTGAAATACATGTCTAAACCACACCCCTGGCCTTGCCCAAACTCCCTGACAGGATCCGGTTCAAGGTGCTGGTGTTGACCTTTAAAGCCCTATATAGTCAGGGGCCTGCCTACCTAAGGGACTGCCTTTCCCCGTATATACCCCAGAGAACACTGCGTTCAGGCACACAACACCGCCTGACCATTCTCGGTTCCAGAGAGGCCAGATTGGCAACCACTAGAACCAGGGCCTTCTCAGTGGTGGCTCCTCACTGGTGGAACGAGCTCCCGGAGGACATCAGGGCCCTGCAGGACCTTTTGCAGTTCTGCAGGGCCTGCAAAGTGGAGCTCTTCCACCAGGCCTTTAATTAGGAGCCGCCACTGGGGCAGAGGGCCACTGGAAAGCGGCCAGTTGAAACTGCTCTGGCCCATGAGATCTGCTGGTGGAAGCTTCCTGGGATACATGGGCTGCTGCTCTTGCACTGGAGGTTTCTGTATTGCCCCATCTTCTCTGGTTTTACATTCGTTGTGTGCTCTGAATGTATTCTAACTGATGTACTTTTGTTGTTTTACTTTTAGTTAGCCGCCTAGAGCCGGCATTGGTGGTCAGGCGGGATATAAATCCAAATAAATAAATACTCCCTGATAGGATTACCCTGATAAGATTACATCCGCTCCCTGATAGGATTACTCCCTGATAGGATTAGTCATGAGTTACCTTAAACCATAGGTCCCCTAGTGGAACCTGGGTGCCGCTTGGTCTAGTTGGCCATTAGGACATAACACAGTGTCAGCACACCCTGAGGAGGGGGAGCTGCCAGGGCCCAGTGCTTCTGGGGGGGGGGCACTGCTGTTGACTGTACCACCGCTGTTGACTCCTCCCCCCCATTCACTTACTTGCTAGGCCAAATGGCCCTTGGTAATTGGAAGGGAGACCACCACGGAAGTCTCTGCAGAGGAAGGCAATGGCCAACCACCTCAACCTGGTCTAATCCGCCTAGCCTAATTCTCCACTCTGCCTACTGTCCAGGTCTTGGCTGTCTTCTTTGGCAGAGCTGTGGGGCACGGACTGAGTTTGGCTTCCTAGTTCACTGTAGGCGAGATCCAAGCCAAGAAACTCCAAGCAAAGCACAACCTCGGGAGGATTTTGACACAATCAGAGCCAATAAAGAACTTCGGTTTCTTTCACAAAGCAACCAGCCACACACAAACTTTATCCCTAATGTAGCTGTCCCCTTCCGTACAGCAAACTAAGCTCACTGGCTGGGCCAACCATCTGATTATCAGATTAATGGCTTGGCAGTTTCCTATTTATCTACTTGCAATTTCTTGCTTTTGAACTGCTAGGTTAGCAGGAACTGGGGCCAGAGACGGGAGCTCACTCCGTCATGCAGCACTCAGGTCTCGAACTGCTACACTACCGGTCTGCAGCTCAGCGTCTTAACCACTTGAGCCACTATACCTCGTGGCTAATAGAGGGACCTCTGCTTCCTCTCCATATTTCTTTAGTTCGGTGTGCCAACCAACCAAATTTGGCAACCATCCTAATTGGCCTTTGATTATTACCCACCAGCGTAATTGACAAAAGTATCCTTCTGCTGCGATCTGGGTAGGAGTTAACAGTAGGCTTAACCAGAACTTCCCTAATGTTATGATATAAACTACAATTGAAAATTATGTGTTCCAACGTTTCATCAGTTCCCATCCTACATACACAACTTTTCCTCAGTGACTTAATAAATCTGGCCTCCAATACAGCTGAGGGTAAGGCATTATACCTTAAAAGGGTAAAAATTCTTCTATGATTAGGTAAAGGTCAAAGTTTCCCTTGCTTGAAAGCCAGTCAAATCCAGTTCTAGGGGTGCGGTGCTCATCTCTGTTTCCAAGCCAAAGAGCCAGCACCGTCCAAAGACATTTCCATGGTCATGTGGTAAGCATGACTAGATGCTGAAGTACATGGAAGGCTGTTACCTCCCCACCAAAGGGGAGGTATTTGTCTATTTGCAGTTTCTTGCTTTCGAACTGCTAGGTTGGCAGGAGCTGGGGCCAGAGATGGGAGCTCACCCCGTCATGCGGCACTCGGGTTTCAAACTGCTGAACTACCGACCTTCTGGTCTGCAGTTCAGCATCTTAACCTCTGAGCCACCGCAGCCCCCTCTTCTATGATTACAGAGATCTAAATATTTGATGTAAGGTCTCAAAGTTATCTTGTTAAGTGCACTTACATCAAATACAGGGTTCCTAATCCCGCTCACATCCAACTGTCCTTCAACATCTAATATTCTCTGTTTTAGAACTGCTCTAGCCTGAGCATATCCCAAAGACAGTATAAACTGATTTGAAAAACCATGATAAACCAGCTTATCCTCTTTTTCCTCCAAGACGGAACAAAGTTATCTTGCTTGTTTGGTGTATAGAAACGATGTCCAGTTATTAGTGAAAGTTTGGTATCCATACCATAGTTTGGGGGACAAGAGAGACATCTTTCGACGTGCAAAAGGGATAGTTTAAGCTACCTTAAATCACTCAACCTGCAACCCATGTGAAATGTTAATTAAGCCACTTTCTCCCCCCTTATTCTCACCTCTGCTCTGCTGGCTTTAGAGAAAGCTCGTCTGCCAGGGTAACTCTCTACAGGTACCTCCAATTCTGTTTGAAGTCCGTGAGCTGGGCTTGGCTCATAACGTTCACAGTAGATTTACCTGAAAGATCAATACAAGCATGTTCAAAGCTAGATTGGCTTCATAGAGCCCGGGGTTTTATTAATTTATATAAACTTCCTAAAACTTTCACTATAAAGAAAAAGAAGGGGGGGGAGGGGAACCGATTCACATTGTACAGTCAGATAATGAAAATGGCACCGGGGGGAGGGGAGGTTTGCGCAAAGAATAGGACAGCATGGATGTATTCTCTGGAGTGACAGTTTCAGAATGGGCTTTCTTCTCAACGTGACCTCCTGTGTATAGCCAGCTCTGAGTTTAGAAATTCCTGGAGATTTGGGTATTGATCATAGGTGAGGGTGAAGTTTGGGGAGGGAGCTTGACAGGGATATGATATCACTCTAGGGCTTCTGTTTTTCTTAGACACTATGGTACACCATAGAGTCCGTCCTCCAAAGCTGCCATGGCCTCCAGGAGAACTGTTCTTTGCAGTCTGGAGAGCAGTTGTAATTCCAGGAGATCTCCTGGCCCCACCTGGAGGCTGGCAACCTCACCCCTGTGACAAGAGGCCAGATCTTCCCACCCCTGAATGATCTATTGGCCAGGCAAGATCGGGAATGATCCACAGTCAGAAAGCTAATTTCTGTTTAATTATAGCACAGAATTCACAGGGCTGTATCCCCTGCCCTGTTCAAGTTAAATCTGGAGTTTTCCTTCAGGGCAGGGATCCATTTTTTTCAGACAAAGATCCTCTTCCTCCAGTGGGAGGCTTCCCAAAACACACATCATTAAAACCAGGGCTTTTTTTCTGGGGGAAAACACCAGAATGGAGTTCTGAAACCTCTTCCACAAAATTCTTTTTAAAATGTTTAAAACTTCATGAGTTTTCAGCATACAGATTGAAAACTTCATTTCCCTCTTGAGAGTTCTGGCACCTCTTTATTTTTTTAAAGGCCTGATTAAAACAATTACAAAAACAGATTTTAAATACAACCCCCCCCCCTCCATAAAAACAGCAATTAAAACATTGGTTAGAGAGGAGGGATCCTTGAGGTTATGTCAAATGAAATGCAGAAGTTTTCACGCGCTGGCAGAGGACAGCAACAAAACGGGACAGATGAATTTCCCTGGGGAGAGAGTTCCAGAGCTTTGGCGCCATGACTGAGAAGGCCCTCTATTGGGTTGCCACCTCAGAAGGTGGAGGAACCCAAAGCAGGGCCTCCAGAGATTACCATAGTGGTCAGACAGGTTCCTAAGGGAGTAGGTAGTCCTTCTGGTATGTTGGTCCCAATATGGCTTTGAATGTCAAGAGCAGCTCTGGGTTGGGATTTACATGCAGATTTTGGGGGTGGAGCCTGAGAATCGTGGGGGTTGTGTAGGGGAGGGACTTCAGTGGGGTATAATTAGGGTTACCAGCTCCGGGTTGGGAAACCAGCACCCTCTATCCTTAAAATAGCCTCTTCGGGGTTTAATTTTAATAGGTATTCACTCAGGCTTTTTCTTTAACATAAAACAGAGCTTTATTTACAGAACCAAACAGAGGGGATGGGGGAGGTATTTACATTGGACACGTTGTTTCGGTAGCGGCTGACACATTTGACTTAGATGATACTTAGGCTGTAGGCTATATTGTTTGCTGTTTCCTTAACCGTACATAAGCTCCCTCAACACCTTCCTCAGTACACTCTCCTGTCCTGCTTAGGGGTTATCCTTTTGGCTTTGGTTTCCTGGCCCTTGAGTCCCAACTGGCCACCAACCAGCTGTCCAGACTCGGCCAGTCTCGGCCCTCCCTTAACCTCCTATCTCCGGTTCCTCAGGAGTGATGTATTTTAGGGTTGTGACCGCTTATGTGTTCTGATTTTACTAGTCTGGTCACTGTCCCGTGAACCAGACTATCCAGCACCCAGTTATCCGCTTAAACTGGTCTTTTTGGATTGCTCCCATAGAGCCACCGAGACACACTTCCAAGCTCTCACACCGCTATCCCCCAGAACTGTTCTCCACACAGCCTTTTTTTCCTCTCCCTCCCGGAACATTCTAAACTGTCAGGTGTGCCCGTTAACTGCCAATCATTGAGGGTTCCGAGCTAAATGGCCCCCTCCTCACTCAGTCATGTGACCCAGATTTTCATCCCGTCACAACTTCAATGGGGCATAATGCCATAGAATCCACCTTCCAAAGCAGCCCCTTTCTCTAGGGCAGGGGTGGGCAAACTTGCTCAGCGTAAGAGCCACCTAGAAAAGGGGTGGCCAACTTGCTTAACGTAAGAGCCGCATAGAATAAACATCAGATGTTTGAGAGCCACAAGACATGAACAAATATTACCTGATTTTATTGGAAAATAAGCAGATTTGCTTTTTATTAACATTAAATGAGACTGCCAAAAATAATAACAAAAGGGGTAAAAGCAGATATTGATAATGATATTAATTTGTCCAATGAAATTTTTTGCTAATGATATTTAGCTTCCCCGGCTGCCCTGCCGGGAGCCACATAATATATGTGAAAGAGCCGCACATGGCTCCCGAGCCACAGTTTGCCCACCACTGCTCTGGGGGAATGGATCATCTTCTGGAGAACAATTGTAATAGCAGGAGATCTCCAGGTGCCACCTGGAGGATGGCAACCCTAGTCAAGAGGTTGAGCAGCAGCAACCCTGCTGTGGCTTGCTGTTTCAGGGGGGGGGGCACATTCCTTGCCTCTCTTTCTCCCTAGCATGGCTGGATTAACCGATACACTAATAAAGCTGCGGGATAATTGGTATTCTACGTTGTTAACATGATCAACATATCTGAGTCCAGTGAGTGCTGATCCCCCCCACACACACACATTATGGGAGAGTTTAGCAGAGTAAAGGCAGAACTTTAAGAAACAGATCAACTTGCCGGAGTGTCTTTGATCTCTAAAGTGCCGGAATTATCTTAATCAACCGTGAATTTAGCAGTGGCTAAATGGCAGCCAAATTGAAAGTGGCACTGGGGCTTTGTTGATTTCGAGGTCCCTTCCCTTCTCTTTTCTCAAATGAAAGCATGCTTTTCAAATGCTACTTGCGAGGAAGGGATCTGCAGTTTGTCAACCCTCGGCTAAACAACAGGCTCCATCTTTCAGTACAGGGAACAGAATGCATGCTGAAGGAGGAAAATTCAACATAGAGTCAACCCAACAACGTTTTGCACAAAGAAACTAACAATACATGATGCTAGAGTATAGATGTGGCAATTAGGGTTCCCAACTCTGGGTTGGAATACCCAGAGATTTGTGGACTGGGGCCTGGGGAGGTCAGGGTTTGGGCAGGAAAGGGACTGCATTGGGTATAATTAGTTCAATAGAAGGAGGTGTTACTGCCCAAAAGAAAAGATGATGGTGGGACCCTACTCCCCAGAGGAGGAGACAGAGGTGTGGACTTCATTTTCCCCTCATTCATAATTTTCTCTGTCACCCAGGGGACAGGAAATCCCCATACTCATGACATCTACTGGTAAACCAAAACCATATGCTGGGCTGAGCTCTTCTTATCAGTTGTAGAGTCATAGAACCATAGAGTTGGAAGGTGCCAAACAGGCCATCTAGTCCAACCCCTTCATGAGACTGGCCTTTTTGTCTGTCACAGCTGCAGGTGTGTCTTGGGGGTTTTTTGGGGCCTTTCTTGGCAATCAACAATGCATTCTGGAGACTTCCAGTGAGGCGTACAGGCTAGGGTAGGAGGAAAATTACTCTTGTAGCATATGATTGTGTGTGTAAACAGAGGAGGGGCAAGTCCTCCTTAAGTGTGGGACCCGGTCCTGTGCTATCTGATTGACTGTAAGAACAAACCACCTCCTCCTGGCATCTCAGATGCTTTTTATTTTAACTCTATTGGCAAAGTTGATTCACCATATCCAAGCTGAGACATCTATTTATGAGCTCATTCCCCTAAATCCACAAGTTCTCCCCATGTCATTGGAACAATCACACAAAACATGATAAAACCCTGGAAAATTTGTGCTTTTGCTCATCCCATAGTATCATGTAGGGTGACATATAGTAGGGGTAATCTGGTGGGAGGGATCTTTTGTCATAACAATCCACTTGGATAAGCTTTAGGCAAGCTACTCTCCCCTGAACAGAAGTTTTCTCTCAATATTAAGAGGTTTTTGTCCCCCAACCCCAGTGTGTACAGCTACTTGTGGTGATATGGTCCTCATGGAATGCAAAACAATCCTCCGGTGCTGTATCATTGCAGTCTCAGAAAAAGTCGCAATTCCAGGCCCCCAAAATGTACCAGATTAACAAATCTCATACTCAGTTCTGTTACTGTGATTTCTGTGTACTGTGACAGTTACTTTGATTTCCCCTTTGTTTCTTATTCACAGTGAGGGGCATGCTCACCCAGGAGCACCCCATGCATGGAACCAGTGTTCCCTCTAGTGTGAGCCAGCTCACGGTTTTTTAGCCTCTGGTTCACACATTTTTGTCTGAGCTCAGGACGGATGGCTCCAGAGCAAACTAATTTATGCAGAAGCCAAATCACTCGCTCCCAACTTTAATGCCAGTAGCTATCAAAGTAAAATTTTTGCTCACAAGACTCCACAGCTTAGCGGGAGTATTGCATGGAATGACTGTGAATTGATTGCTTCCCAGCCTGAATCAGCCCTGGAATCCCCCGCCCCTTGCTCTTATTGTCCACCTCTACTCAGAACAGCAGGATAATTAAAAAAAAAAAAAACAGGCAGTGTAGTGTGCAGTGTTATATGACATCTGATAAAATCCGGAAGTGACCTAGGGTAGCTCTAGGGATCATCAAAAATTCTATGGTAAAACCATAGAGTATCCAATGATTCCTAGAGATACCCTAGGTCACTTCTGTGTTGTTATTTTTTTTACTGGAAGTGATGTAGCACCACAGCTATCTTCACCCGCAACCCTCCCACCACAATCCTTGCCCTAAGGTAATGTCTCACTCTTTGTTTGTCCCACACAGACCCTACAGTCTCCTCAAAAAGCAAGCAGCATGGTAAAGCTTTTGTCCCCTGACAAGCAGAACAGAATATCAGTCAAATTCCTGACAAAACTGACAGGTCGGTAAAGAACAGAACTTCCCCGCACATCTAACTTCGTATGCTTGACTTTCCCCGCTATATGTGATCGGAACAAACACAGCCTTTCCTCTGTCAGTCACCACAGTGCCATCAGATGTCATGAAATCTGAAAGGAACCATCAGAAGCCGCAGTGTTTACCAGTTTCTAGAAAGAGAGGAGGGGCGGGGAATCATAGCGAAAGTTTTCCTGCTGTTAATGAGACAGAGGTGACTGTAAACAATAAGATGCCTTATAGCTATTTTCAAACAAGAATCAAAGCTGTAATTAAATATAAAGCACTGACAATGAGAAAGCCTTTAATGTAACATAACTTGGCTTCCCATTCTCTCTGTATCAAACATGCTTTGCACAGACAAAACACGAAAAGTGGGAAAGAGCAGCAAGAAAGAAAAAGAGGCACTTGAAGGCTTTGTACGCTACTTAAGGATGTCAAGCCGGATCTTGGAGCTTCAGCTGTCAAAGTACGGTAACATGAATTAGAGTGCAATTGTTACACAAAAGCTAGAGGTCTCATTCCCTCGGTGGGGCAGGAGATCCTCCACTCCCTCCTCCCCTTCCTGGCTGCCACTCCGAGGAGCAGTGGGAGAAAAGTTTAAAGAACCCAAAGTGTTGTGTGTGGCAGTAAGTCACTTCCAGTTAAAAAAAAAGGAAGTGACACAGAGTAGCTCTAGGACTTACCAGAAACTCTATGGTAAAAAATGGAAGTGACATAGGGTAGCTCTTGGAATCACTGGAAACTCTATGGTCAAACTGCAGCATTCCACCAGTTTACGTAAATTTACAAGGTGGGGTAGGAAGGCTGCCTTTGAGAGAGGTTAATGACAACCCAATCCCAAAAAATAACATTCACTTTTGTGAGGATTGCTAAGCCTGGCACCCAGTGGGAGGGCTGTGGGTAGGGATATGAGGGGGGGGGGATGCCACATCACTTCCAGTAAAGAAGAAGAAGAAGAAGCAACATAAGGAGTTCTAGGAATCACCGGAAACTCTATGGTAAAACCAAACCACAAGTAGCTCTAGGAATCACTGGAAACTCTATGATAAATCCAAACCATAAGTAGCTCTCGAAATCACCGGAAACTCTACGGTAAAACCATAAAGTTTCCAGTGATTCCTAGAGCTACTTATGGTTTGGTAAAACCATAGAGTTTCCAGTGATTCCTAGAGCTTACTTACATCACTTCCTTTTTTTACTGGAAGTGATGTGGCATCAGCCCCCCCACCCCCACTCCCCATGTCCTTGCCTGCAACCCTCCTGCAGGGTGCCAGCCCTGGCAACCCTTACAAAAGCGAATATTAATGTTCAGGATTGGATTGTCATTAACTTCTCTCATAGGCAGCCTCCCTACCCCAACTTGTAAATTTACCTGAACTGATGGAATTCTGCACCTTGGTGATCCAGTAGGCCCACCTGACTTCCCTCTTCATCTATTCCTTGTTTCTGGCCAGCCTGACAGGCCACAAGGAAAGAGAGATTTTTCTGGGCTCCACTGGTGGTGTTATTGAGATACAGTACTTCTGGAATGAGCAACTCAGCATGCCTAGACATTGGGGGGGGGGGACTACATCATTCTAAGTGTGGATAGGTGTTATCTCTTTGAATGTGATGCCTCTCTTTGTCTTGACCTGGGAGCTGCCCTCTGACCCCTCCTCTGTCTCTCACTTTGTCTCTCTTCACATGGCCTTCCATGGAGAGACACGTGTCTGCAGATCTCTTCAATAGATAGGTAAAGGAAAAGGTTTCCCTCGCTCGAAAGCCAGTCGGATCCGAATCTAGGAATGCGGTGCTCATCTCTGTTTCCAAGCCGAAGAGCCAGTGCTGTCCAAAGACGTTTCCGTGGCCATGTGGCCGGCATGACTAGATGCCGAGGCGCACGGAACGCTGTTTACCTTCTCACCAAAGCGGTACCTATTTGTCTACTTGCAATTTCATGCTTTCGAACTGCTGGGTTGGCAGGAGCTGGGGCCAGAGACAGGAGCTCACTCCGTCATGCAGCACTCGGGTCTTGAACTGCTGAACTACTGACCTTCTGGTCTGCAGTTCAGCATCTTAACCACTTGAGCCACTGCAGCATTGCTTCTATAGATACAATACCTTATACTCCCATACATGTGATACTGGATTAACTGTCCATTTGTGATAGCGAAAGTTCTCTTCAGACTAGGCTTCTTTCTCTTCCTTTGACGCCAACCTGAATGTGAACTGGGTCTATTTGAATAAATGTCAAGTTTACTTCTTCTTTTTTTGCAGGGTACTTAATGGGAGATTTATTGTCTGAACTCAGTATCACGCCTGTATGACTGGGCCAAACTCTGCTAAATTAACCAACGATCCCAGTAAGTACAACTGCAAGTTTTCTGGTGCATCCCCAGTTTCAGCTGTCACCTTATTCCCATGCTGCCATCTGTCGTTTTTTGTAAGTTCTTGTTGCTTGCCTAATTGGGACACGAGTTTTAGTCAATCGGAGGGGCTCTAATTAATTAATCTACTAAGCATTGCAAGCCTTTAAAAAACATCCACGTCATTTGAACACAGTTTGAAGCTTTGGGGCTCACCTAATTGAAAGCTACTTTCCATCAGGAGAACTCGCCGGTTGCCCGATCAATGCTGGCCAGACATTCCCTTAACGTGTGGCTCGTTATCGCCCATGTGTCTTGGACTGCTGTATTTTGTAGAACTTTTTAAAAAAATATCATAGAGATCTCCCGGATGGATTTTTGCACACCAACTTCGTGCCATTTTGATTGACAGGCGAACCGCATCGCGGCAGAAAGAGTAACACGCAAAATGTTACATGGGCCCTTAGTGGGCAATTTCGGGAAATTATTGAAATGTGCCTCTTATAAAGGGTTTGATTTTGTAAGTCAAAGAGAGGCGTAACAGGCCCAGTACTGATTAGTGTGGGTGACCGCAGTATTCTGGGAATCTTTTTGATTTTCCTTGGCTTTTCCTTGGTTTCCCTCAGGCCCTTTGGACTAAGCAAGTAAAGATAGCGGAGACACCCTCGGCGTTCGGGGAAACTCTGTGACATTTTAAAGGCTGTCGGGGCCTAGTCTGCTAATATCTAAACTCATTAAAATCAAATTGTAATTGTGGGAGCTTGTTCACTGGAATTCTAATCAGCCTCGGAGCTGAACACTTCTACTGTTGCTACGCTAACGGCAGTTCACGGGACGTGAGAGGGCCATTTCCCCCCAGAAATTACACCCCTCGTTGTTCTTACAACCATCTCTCTTGTCAGGGGCATCAGGTTTTGAAATCCCCGGAGGGGGGGCTCATGCGCACGCAAAGCACGCGTGCGCTCTGAAACGATGCTGCCGCCACCTCTCTCTCCGCCCCCCGGCCACTCTTCCCTTCTTTCCTCTCCCTCCCAGGGCTCCAGGCGAATGCCCAACGTGATAGCCGGGTGATGCTATCACATTGGGCATTTGCCCGGAGCCCTGGGAGGGAGAGGGAAGGAGGGAGGGAGGGAGGAGTGGGTACAGGGGAGCGGGGGGGGGAGAGAAAGAAGCTCTGGCAGTGGTGGCCAGCCGGCTGGCCAGCCGGCCGGCCAGCCGGTGGGCCTAGGAAGGGCCCGGGGAGGCAGGGAGGGAGAGGCGGCAGCAGGCGCGCTGTTTCACCAGGGGGCTCAATCCCCCCCCCCAGAAAACTTTGGGGGTGGCCCGAGCCCTCGAGCCCCCCCCCCGTAGTCTACGTCTGTGTCTCTTGTATTAGAAATGTACCTGATAATGTGAGATGAGGACCAGAAATCAGGGAAATGCGCAGGAGTTTCTGCTCTCTCCTAGTAAGATTTCTGTTGATGGAAGAACTTGGCTGGGAAGCCTATTCAAAATGTCGTGACTTAGGGTGGGAGTGGCCTATCTCAAATAGAAGAAGAGGAGGAGGAGGAGATTGGATTTATACCCCGCCCTTCACTACCCAAAGGAGTCTCAGAGCAATTTACAATCTCCTTTCCCTTCCCCTCCCCTCAACAGACACCCTGTGAGGTAGGTGGGGCTGAGACTAGGACTGCCAGGTCCCTCGAGGGGGGTTCCCGCCAAAATAGCCCCCAATCCACCAGTCTGGATCAGGCCGGGGGGGGGGACTCTGCCCCTAAAGTGCCCGGTTCTGAACGATGTGCCTGGCGTGATGATGTCACTTCTGGGTGATGTCATCATATTGGGCACATTGCCGGCCGACACTCTAGCAATCAGCCTGAAAACTCTTTGATACCATAGAGTTTCCAGGCTGATTGCTAGAGCGTCAGCCGGTGATGTGCCCAATGTGATTACATCACTTTTGGATGACATCATCATGCTGCGCCGTGTGCTTTGTGCACGTGTGAATGTCCTGGGATGGGATTAACTCTCCCCCACTGCTCAACATACGTGATTTGCCAACCCTAGCTGAGAGAGCTCTTTTGAGAAGCACTTGTGAGAGAACAGCTCTGAGAGAACTTTTAACTGATCCCAGGTCAGTTACACTACACCCAACTGGCAGTCATGGTGGGGGCAGGGGAGCCAACTTCATGAGGGTAAATTCTTGGAGATTTGGGAGTGGAACCTAGGAAAGGTGGGGTTTGTGTAGGAGAGGGACCTCAGCAAATTCCATAGAGCTCATCCTATGAAGCAGCCATTTTCTCTAGGGGAACTGATCTTTGTAGTCTGGAGATCTGTTGCAGTTCTGGAAGATCTCCAAGCCCCACCTGGATATTGGTGATCCTAGATGGGGGGACTCTCTGTGCAGTATAAGTGTATAGATCAGTTGTCATAGTCTCACAGGGTAAGGACTAATGAATTCCATAACTGGGCCATGGCTCCTCAGAGTCATACAAATGTAATGTCTCCCAGACCCAGATGCACAAAGAAGTGTCCTAATTTGGTAGGTCGCGGATGATTGGATGTGTATCTACCGCTTTATCCTCATAACAAACCTGCGAAGTAGGTTAGGTCAAGAGAGACTGTGTGGCCCAAGGTCCTCATTCATGGCTTCCATGGGGATTTGATCGCAGGTTTCAACCCAACAGCTTAACCTCAACACCACACTGATTAAGGTAATCCTTCTTCACCCAAAAAGTAACACCTGCAATTCACTGCCACAGGAAGTGTTGGCAACTACAAGCATAGACAGCTTCAAGAGGGGACTGGATCAACTACTCACCCAGCTTCAAAATGAGGACTTTTGCGCATAGTGGAAGCATCAATTTTATTTTTCTGTGAAGTCCCAGCTGATTTATGGTGACCCTGTGGGGTTTTCAAGGTTAGAGATCTTCAGAGGTGGTTTGCCATTGCCTGCTTCTGTGTCATGACCCTGGTATTCCTTGGAGGCCTCTCATCCAAATACTAACCAGCGCCGACCCTACTTAGCTTCCAAGATCTGATGAGCAGGGATGAGCATAAACTAGAAAAATATGGTTCAGTTCGTGGTTCATGGCTGAACCATGAACCAAACCGGGAGGTTCGTTCGTGAACCAAACCAGTTTGTGGTCCGTGGTCCTGCTAACCCCATTGAAAAAGATCACAGTCCCTTTAAGTAGGTTTTGGACAAATCTCGAAAAACAGCTGAGTGGTGAGGAGCACCTTGCTCCCTGCTGCTCAGCATTTTGGGCTGTCTTTAAAGAGACTGCAGAAGACAGCCTAACACACTTGTGCAGCGGGGAGTGCTTCCCTGCCATGCAGCTGGTTTTTTGCACTGTCTTGTGCAGTCCCTTTAAACTTTAAAGGGACTGCAAAAGACAACCCAAAGGCAACTGAGCATCGGGGAGTGCTTCCCCACTGTGACGTTGTTTTTAAGGCTGATTTCTTCAGTCCTTTTAAAGTTTAAAGGGACTGCACAAGACAGCACAAAAACAGCTGCATGGCAGATGGTGCCTCCTCACTGCTCACCTGTATTTGCGGCTCTTTCAGGGAACAGAAAGCAGGAGTTTAAAAGGACTCAGAGGCCCTTTAAGCCTCTGCTTCCTGCTCCACCCACAAACCACCACAACCTGTATGAACTGCTCTAAAAATTCAAGGATGTTCGTGATGGTAGACCCATCGCGAACTTTTATTCCCAAACCACGAACATGGCAAAATTCACAATGAATTTTGTTTTATGGTTCAGCTCATGCCCATCCCTACCAAAGAGATCAAGCTAGCCTGGGCAGAAGCACTGATCCACACACCCAACTGTTGCCTTTCCAGTCCATGCACCCATCCCATGTTTCAGCCATTCTTTCAGGATCACATTCTTTCAGGATTCCTTGACCCATGCAACATGATCCACACTCTCTGCTGTGCTTTGTAGATGACCTCAGATGCTCTTGAAATATCAGCTTACAAACATCAAGGGTATGTTGATCACAACTTACTGTCACGTCCCTTGCCAGCAAGCAAGTCCAGATAGAAAACAGCATATTTTCAAAGTCTGGAGGAGGAAGCTGCTCCCAAGAATCCCATCTCTTTAATGCTATCATGATTTCAATGTTGTGTTAGCTGCCGTATGGCTCCGGCAGAGGCCTACCTAGTATATCCACAGCTTCGTTTTGCAGGTGCCATTTACTGTACTGGCGAATTAGTCTGGGACACCATGAGAAAAATCGGTAGAGATTAACTTCTCTTCCTTTTTTTCAAAAAGACACGCTTTTATGGGTAGCCATGCTATGGGAAGGGATATGACTCTTGCCAACGCTGTATTTTGAATTTATCTTTATTAGTCTGTATTTTAATTCCATTCAGTGCATCTTCATTAAGCAACTGTCTGCCCCCTTGGGCACGATACCTTTCCATCTATCCGTTGCTTGTCGCGGCTATAAATGTAGAAGCCTATTTGAATTTTTATATAGAATCTGCTAGTTCCGTTTCTCTCCCAACGTCCCTGTAGAACTTCAGGCATTTCCAAGCATGGACATATACCGGCTTTCACTGCATACAGTCTATTATCCCGAACCAAACCAATAAATACTTATGCGAGAAATTAAATAACATATCTGAATGGATTTTCTATAAACCAAATGTCTCCCCCTCCCCTTTCTTTCAGAAAACAGATTTCTGCACTTGTGTTTTATTGTAACTTATTGCTTACGGAACCTGTATGGAGATGCTTAGCTGAGATAAAAGCACAGCCAGGTAGGAGGAGTGACATGTTGAAAATGGTTTTTAAACATTTAAATGGATGCTGTAAAGAAGATAGGGAGCAATTACTCACTTTTTACGTCCCAGACTGCAGATTTTTAAATGCGGGAGGCATCGGTCCGAATGGAGATGTTACTAATTACCCTTCAGGAAACCGTCATAAATACCTAAGAAGAGCCCTGCTGGATCAGACCAGTGGTCCCTCTAATCCAGCATCCTGTCTCACACAATGGCCAACCAGCTCCTCTGGAGGGCCAACAACAGGGCAGAGAGGCTGAGGCCTTCCCTTGATAAGAACATCAGAAGAGCCCTGCTGGATCACACCAGTGGTCCATGTAGTCTAACATCCTGTCTCACACAGGGGCCAGCCAGTTCCTCTGGAGGGCCAACAACAAGACAAAAAGGCTGAGGCTTTCGTAAGAACATAAGAACGGCCCTGCTGGATCAGACTGGTTTGTCTAGTCCAGCATCCTGTCTCACACAGTGGCCAGCCAGTTCCTCTGGAGGGCTAACGACAAGGCAGAGAGGCTAAGGCCTTCATAAGAACATAAGAAGAGCCTTGCTGGTTCAGACCAGTGATCCATCTAGTCCAGCATCCTGTCTCACACAGTGGCCAACCAGTTTCTCTGGGGGGGGCAACAACAGGGCAGAGAGGCTGAGGCCTTCATAAGAACATAAGATCGGCCCTGCTGGATCAGACCAATGGTTTGTCTAGTCCAGCATCCTGTCTCACACAGCGACCAACCAGTTCCTCTGGAGGGCCAACAACAGAGCACAGAGGCTGAGGCCTTCCCCAGTGTTGCATCCTAGCAAGTGTTCCCTCTCAACTGAGTTAGTGTGAGCTAGCTCACAGTTTTTTAGCCTCTGGCTCACACATGTTTGTCTTCGCTCAGGAAGGATGGCTCCAGAGCAAACTAATTTATGCAGTAGCCAAATAGCTTTTTCGCAACTTTAATGCCAGGTTCCCCTCAGCCTCCATGGCTAGTAGCCACTGAAAGACTTATCCTCCATGAGTCTATCTAACCTTTTTTTAAAGCTGTTTAGTCCTGTGGCCATCACTGTCTGTTAGGTTAGGTTAGGTTAGGTTAGGTTAGGTTAGGTTATGCAGCAAGCCTAAAAGGGTAAGATATTTCAGTGTTCGGAACACAGACCAACTGAGCTGCATCACAAGCAGTTTATTATTGATGGTCCACGGGCTAATGCCACTCAGGTTTAAATGGAGGAGAGAAGGTCCCAAATAATTCCATTCAGGTTTTAAGGAAAACCAGCTTCAAGACGAGAGAATCTGATTGAAGAAGCAGCAAGCAGGGGAAGGGGGGGGCAAGGCGGAGCGCATGACTTTCCCCTCTCCTGAAGTTGCTTTGCCTCGTATCACTGCCACGGGTCTCTTTCCCCTTAATTTTATGCTTTTACAAAATTTGTCTCCCACCTTTCTGCCCTTCCAGTTTGAGAGCCAGTTTGGTGTAGTGGTTAAGTGGTGGTTAAGTGGTTTGATTCCCCACTCCTCCACTTGCAGCTGCTGGATGACCTTGGGCAAGCGATAGTTCTTTCAGAGCTGTTCTCTCAAGGGCAGTTCTCGGGAGAGCTCTCTCAGCCCCACCTACCACACAGGGTGCCTCTTGGGGGAAGGGAAAGGAGTTTGTAAGCCGCTCTGAGACTCCAAGTGAAGGGCAGGGTATAAATCCAATCTCCTCCTGCTCCTCCCCCCCACTCCTCCCCCTCCTCCTCCTCCTCCTCTTCTTCTTCTTCTGCACATCTAGGGTTGCCAGCCTCCAGGTGTGGTTGGAGATCTCCAAGAATTACAACTGAGCTCCAGACTACAGCAGTCAATCCCCCTGAAGAAAATGGCTGCTTTGGAGGGTGGACTCTGTAGTATTATATCTGCTGAGGTCCATCCCCTCCCCAAACCCTGCCTTCCCCAGGCTCCACCACCCAAACCTCAAGGAATTTCCCCACCGGGAGTTGACAACCCTGTGTTCACCAGAGAAGACTCAAGGGAGGGATCTAGGGGCCCTTGATTCATGTGGTAAATGGGCCCATAGCCAGGATTTTGTGGCTTGTGGGGCAAAAAAAAAAATTCTAGTGGGGCTGCCACTATTTGCCATAATGAAGGGGGTGGCACACGCCCCTCTCCCTCCCCTCCTGCAAAATTTAAAGGGTCCTTCCGCTGATAAGTGGGCCACCTGCTCCCCACCAATCAGCTGGAGGGCCCTTTAAATCTTGCAGGAGGGGAGGGAGAGGGGCGTGTGGGTGCCATCCCCACTTCTTCTCAAAAGCATTTAAAGTATCCCTTGAAATGCTTTCGGGAGGAAGCAGGGACCTTCAAGAAGCAAGGGCCCTTTAAGGAAGGGGGCTAGCCCTTTGAGGAAGGGGCAGAGCCCCCCAGTAGCCCCACCATAACTACAGGACAGGTGGTTAAGAGTGTTCACTGATGATGCACATCGAAGATTAAATCTGAACTGGATTACACCTCAAGTTTTCTGTCTCTAGAAAGGGAAACCTGTTCTAAAACATTGTCATGGTCACTTCTATTCCTATTTTGCTCACAAACCCACCCACCCTCCTCCTCCAGCCTGATTATTCACCCAGGACTGCATCAGTCATGTTTTATTACAAGAGAGTTTAACAAACATCGCACCAAACCTCTCTTTTCTCCTGGTATCAGAACAGGGCCTTAGAACAAGGGCAGATGCGCAAAACTCCTCCTCAAAGGGGTAAAGTTTAGTGTCGTTTTGACAGCTTACAAGAATCTCGCCGAGGCGGCACTGGAGGGTGACCGACGACGGAACGATCTGTCATTAGAAGCAAATATTAACCAGACGTTCGTCGGCCTCTGAAATCAGGATCCCCACCACTCCCCTTATTTGATAGACTTTGGCAGCTACCAGGTATGGCTTTTAAATGCGGTGCTAATTGCATGGAATGCACTGGGGATCCAGGACATGCAATCTCATTGTACATATTTCACCGCGGAGACTGATGTGCATGCTTGTACGGTGCCGTCAAATCACAGCTGACATATGCAGAAAAGGGCAACTGAAACGATTACGGGGATGCAGCACCTTTGCTCTGGAGAAAGGTTACAGAGGTCAGCTTGGGGAAATGATGACCGAGGGGCGACAGGATAGAGGTCTGCAAAATTACGCATGGGATAGAGAAGGGAGAGAGAGACGTACTTTCCTCCCTTTTCCACAAGACAAGAACTTGTGGGCACTCCATGAAATTAATGAGCAGTAGGTTTAGAACAGATAAAAGGAAGTCCTTCTTCACCCAAAGAAAAATTAACACGAGGAGTTCACCACTGCAGGCAATGGTGGCGGCTACAAGCATGGACGGCTTCAAGAGGGGATTGGATAAATATAGAGCAGAGGTCCGTGAGTGGCTATTAGCTGCAAGGTATTGGTGGAACACTATGTCTAGGTCAGTGACACTCTATATTCTTGGTGCTTGGAGGGCAACAGTGGGAGTGCTTTTGGAGTCTGGCCCCGGTGGTGGACCTCCTTATGGCACCTGGGTTTTGGCACAGAGTGCTGGATGGGATGGGCCGCTGGCTGGCCTAATCCAACATGGTTTCTCATATGTTTTTATGGGTTTTGAAGGCAGGAGATGAACAGAGTCAGTTTGCCATTGCCTGCCTCTGTGTAGCAACTCTGGACTTCCCAGCTGATCTCCCATCCAAATACTAACCAAGGGTGACCCTACTCAGCTTCTGAGATCTGATGAGATCAGGCTAGCCTGGGCCATCTCAGTCAAGGCAGATGAACTGAAGTGATTGGCCATTGCCTGCCTCTGTACAGTGACCCTAGACTTCCACGGTGGTCTCCCATCCAAATACTAACCAGGGCCAACCCTACTTAGCTTTTGAGATGACCAAATCACCAGACTAACAACAATGGTCCAATCAAACAATAACTAATTAGGCAATACAATAGAAATAAGCTCTCCCACTCCAGCCTCCCACCCTTCCAAACCTCCCTTTCTTACTTCCCTTCCCCCAACACTAGTAAGAAAAATGACTCTAAACCTCTAAAGACAGGTAGATAAACAGATGATGGATAGGTGATAGAAGATTAGACAGACAGACAGATAGATAGATGATGGATGGGAGGTGGATAGATAGATATGGATGGATAAATAAGAATTGATGGGTGATAGAGAGAGAGAGAGAGAGACAGGCAGGCAGGCAGGCAGGCAGACAGACAGACAGACAGATATGGATGGATGGATGGATGGATGGATGGATGGATGGATGGATGGATGGATAGCTACAGGGGTCATTTTGAGCAGGAGCTTGGGGGAGCACAGCTCCGGGAGTTGGGGCCAGCCCCCCCCCTTCCCACAAGAAAATGCCTGCTTGTGTCATGGCTGTAGCAAAATGACCCCATCCCCTGGAAAGGTCCTTGTTCCTCCGACCAGCCTTCTGGCTTCAGCCAGCACTGAAGCTATCCTCCCAGAATAGTGGTATTTCTGAGCCTTGGATTAGTAGCTGTCCCCTCTCTGCCAGCTCTTTCTTTCTTTCTTTCTTTCTGTCTCTCTCTCTCTGTTTCCTTTCTTTCTTTCTTTCTTTCTTTCTTTCTTTCTGTCTCTCTCTCTCTCTCTCTCTCTGTGCCTCTCTCTCTCTGTTTTCTTTCTTTCTTTCTTTCTTTCTTTCTTTCTTTCTTTCTTTCTTTCTTTCTTTCTTTCTTTCTTTCTGACATACTTCCGGTGATGTCAGGGAGTGTGGCAAATGCAAATAAGTTATGCTAATGAGTTATGCTAATGAGCTCCTACACCTCTTTTTCTACAAAATGACCCCTGGATAGCTAGATATGGATGGATGGATGGATGGATGGATGGATGGATGATAGATAGATAGATAGATAGATAGATAGATAGATAGATAGATAGAACACACACACAAAAACCCTTTAGCTTCTGTACACCTCTTTATTAGATCAGATTCTTTAAATTTCGGGGGGTGGGGTTGTTTCTTACGATGGACCGTGACGTTCTCAGAATCAGAACCATTTCCAACAGGTGCCAAAATGCTGAAGTTCACTAGTGCAAACAGCCCACAAACTGTGATTCCTCAGCCGGCACTTAATTGATTCCTGTGCTGCTTCCCTAGTTAGGCACCATTTCAGCATCGCTGTACAGATGTTAACATGAAGCAAAAGGCTCACGGATTTGTTTCCTTCCAACTTCTCATTCAAAAGACAGCCTGCAATGGAAACACTGATTATTCTGAAACCTTTTTGATCACATTCCAAAACCCAAGTGAGGTGAGAAGAAAAATCTTTAGGTTTCTTTTTTAAAATTTCTTTTAAAAAAATATAATTAGATCTTTCGAGTCCTGTGCGAGTCCCTCCCATGTGCTAGCTGGGAGTACTGAGTAAATAACTCTTTTCGGCATCTGCATTTTAATTTAACTTTAATATAGGCATTCATACGGGGGACCGAACACTTCTCCTTTCTTATATTTGTATAAATAGATGTCACTCAAGCTGTCATTTCAAAGATCTGTGATGAGCGAGCTTCCGAAAATCTAGGGAAATGGTTTAAAGCGTCACAGAGCGAAAGAGGCGATTGTTTGAAAGGTTTTCATTTGAATGTGTGAAAGTGTTCGTTAGCACTAAATGGAGAGATTTGTGTGTCTCAAAGCATACTGAAGACAATAATTATATTTTCTAAAGAAGCTGGATGCACACTACTATACATAGAGGGGGGAAAATTGGCTGATCACTCTTAACCACTGCAGCAATTGTGTCTCCAGTTATGATGTGACCCAGACTTCACAGCCTACCTTACAGGTAGCACATAGTGGTGAAATCAGCCCTGTTTTGGGGATAATGCCTAGCCACCTTGGCGGGCTACAGTTGAACATATATATAAACATATAAGACTGCCTTAAACTAAACAGACCATTGGTCCTTCAAGGTCAATGTTGTCTACTCAGATTGGCACTCAGTGCCTCTCTGGAGTTTCAGGAAGAGGTCTTTCACTTCACCTTCTACCTGGTCCTTTCAAGTGGAAATACCAGGGAGTGAGCCTGGGACCTTCTGCGTGCCAAACAGATGCTCTACCACTGAGCCACAGCCCTTCCCCAAAGGACTGGGGAAAGACTTGGGGGAGGAGAGTGGGGGGTTGACGAAAAAGCGGAGGAGGAGATTGGATTTGTACCCTGCCCTTCACTTGGGCCGATTTCACACTAGCGTTTGCCCCAGGTTTGCCCTCATGCTTGCACTGGAGCTTCTGGTCGATTTCACACCAGTTGCTCCAGGCTCACGTTTTGCTCTGGAGTATTGCCCTGCTGCACCGGAGTTTCCCTGGAGCAAACAAATCCTGTTTTTAGAGGATTTTCCTGTTTGCTCTGGGGGATTTTCCTGTTTGCTCCAAAATGAAAACATGCCCACTCACCCGCCTTTCATCAGGGCCACCCCATTGTGGGAGTTTCTAATTTTTTTGGGAGAAAACCCTTCGTCACGCTATATCGAAAGGGCTGAGGTTCCAAGTGGGAAAATGAAAATACTCTGGAGGAAACTGGGAGGGGAAATTCTGGAGAGAATGAGGCTGATTTCGCACTGGCCAGTTGCCTCTCGTTCTCTCCAGAATTTCCCCTCCCAGTTTCCTCCAGAGTATTTTCTTCATTTTCCCATTTGGAACCTCAGCCCTTTCGATATAGCGTGATGAAGGGTTTTCTCCAAAAAAAATTAGAAACTCCCACAATGGGGCCGCCCTGATGAAAGGCAGGCGAGTGGGCGTGTTTTCATTTTGGGTTCTCCCCCGGAGCAAACAGGAAAATCCTCTAAAAACAGGATTTGTTTGCTCCAGGGAAACTCCGGTGCAGCAGGGTGATACTCCAGAGCAAAATGTGAGACTGGAGCAATTGGTGTGAAATCAACCAGAAGCTCTGGTGCAAGCATGAGGGCAAACCTAGGGCAAATGCTAGTGCGAAATCGGCCTGAGAGGCAACTGGCCAGTACGAAATCGGCCTTGGAGTCTTGGAGCGGTTTACATTGTCTTTTCCCCTCCCCACAACAGACACCCTGTGAGGTAGGCGGGGCTGAGAGAGCTCTTTCGAGGACTGCTCTTGAGAGAACAGGTCTGACAGAACCTGTGACTGCCCCAAGGTCACACCAGCAGCTGCAGGTGGAGGAGTGGGGAATCAAACCCGGTTCTCCCTGATTAGAGCCCATGCTCCTAACTACTACGCCAAACTGGCTCTTTTAACCTTTTCCCTGCTTGCTTCTGCCCACTCAGATCCTCCCCTCTGCTTTTGTAAACATGCGCCTGGAGTCTTGTATATGCATGCTCAGTGAAGTCGCAAGTTGCAACCAGGGTGTCCCCAGGGAGGGGCTTTCCAGGCAAGTGAGAAGCAGAGGTGGTTGGCCATGGTGGTCTCCTTGGTGGTCTCTCATCCAAGTACCAACTTAAAGGTGACCCCAGCAAGAGGCTTTCAAGGCAAGTGAAAGAGAAGCAGAAGTGGTTTTTCCTCTATAGAGTCTTCCTTGGTGGTCTCCCATCCAAATCCTGACTCTGCTCAGCTTCCAAGATCTGACAAGACTGGGCTGTACCATGACACCTTCCTTCCCAAATGTGTCTATGTATCTACAATCACTTCTGAGTTTGCCCCTTCCCTCGTGCTTCAGGTAGGCTATCATCAGTAGCATACACAGCTTTCTGCACATACGCTCCTATTTCACTTTCCAAAAAAAAGGGAGAAGCCATCGTTCAGTGGTAGAGCCTCTGCTCGGCATGCAGAAGGCCCCAGGTTCAATCCCCGGCCTCTCCGGTTAAAAGGACCAGGCAGTTGGTGATGTGAAAGACCTCAGCCTAAGACCCTGGAGGGCCACTACCAGCCTGAGTAGACAATACTGACTTTGATGGACCAAGGGTGTGATTCACTATAAGGCAGCTTCATATGTTCACATGTTCCGCATTTTAGAAAGCGACGAAGCTTTTCTAGTTTTTCTGGGAGCACGCATGCTGGTGATGGCCTCAGCGCTAGCCAATAGGCACCCGCCAGAGCCAACTTTTTGCCCAACATATTGGAAACTTGCAGAACTGTCCCCCCTCCCTGAGTTTGCTCCAGGACACTAAAATTTCCTCTGAAAGATTCCTAACAAACAGCGTAACAGGAGCCATGTCGCTGCTACAGTCTCGGTAGCGTTGCGCAGACAACATTTACGTGCTTTGGATTCTTCAACCTGACTCTCTGAAGGAGAGATAGAGGGCAAGCCATGCTTGGGGAAGGGGGCACAGGTAGTTTGATCAGCGAGTGGCGCACACGGATACATTGACACCTGCGTGCACACAGGATTTCCAGTAAAATGTCACTCCTCTAATAAGAAACAGAAGCGACATGTGTCACATATTTTTGGTTTGCAGAAATAGGACCCAATAAACGCCCTAATTAACGGTGGCTTCAGGTAGCAGAGTTTTCGATGAATTAAACAGCAAGCATCCCTGCCATTGGTTTCCTCCCCCCCCCCCTTTCTACCCGTCGAAGCGCTCTCCGTGTGGTGGGGGAAAGATTTCAGCTAAAAACTTCCCTCCCGGACCTGCCAAGGTGCATTTTTTCCCCCTCACAGACTTGACTTGCAGTCGAAGTTGATGTGAGAGTTTGTCACGGCTGTTTTGACAGTCCGGTCAACCTAATCCAGGGAGCCGGTCCCTGTGGTTTGTCAATTATCCTACTAACCCTACAGCGAGAGGAACACTCAAGGCACAAAAGTGTCAGCCAATAACGGGGAAAAAAATAATGTCAGCAGCTTGGGGGGGGGGGGGAGAGAAGCCGCGTGATGGGTCCGGGGTGGGGGAGGGGAGATGGATGGGTTCCAGGAGCATGGATTGTTTTAGCGCTGATTTGATTTGTAAGCACATCGTTCCCACCAGCACCACCAGACACACTCACCTGTACAGTGTAAAGCTTCGTTTAAAAGTGCTGGTCCAGGAAGAAGTAGTTCTGCATGAACAGAGTGATAAGATAGTTGCTTTCGCGTGTTGGGCAGGGCAGGTGGTTTTCTGACTTTATCTGCTGACCTGTGGTGAAACAGCAGATGGTGTGTTGTCATGGTTAGCCTAGGGAGGAGGAGGAGGAGGAGGAGTGGCAGACTCTAATCTGGAGAGTTAGGTTCGATTCCCCACTCCTCCACGTGAAGCCTGCTGGGTGACCTTGGGCCAGTCACAGCTCTGTCAGAACTCTCTCAGCCCCACCTGCCTCACAAGGTGCCTGTTGTGAGGAGAGGAGGGGAAAGGTGATTGTAAGTGACTTTGAGACATGTGGGGCCTGCTGGGTGACCTTGGGCCAGTCCCAGTTCTCTCAGAACTCTCTCAGCCCCACCTACACCACAAGGTGCCTGTTGTGGGGAAAGGAAGGGAAGGTGATTGTTAGGGCTGCCAGATCCCCCGGGGGTGGGGGGGGGTTGCCCATTCTAGGGGCCCCTGACCCACTGGCCCAGATCTGGCTGGTGGGGGGAACCCTGCCCCCAAAGTGCCTGGATCAGGCCGACATGCCTGATGACATCACCCAAAGGTGATATTGTGCCAAGCGCGTCGCTGGGGAACACTCTAGCATTTGGCCTGAAAACTCTATGGTATCATAGAGTTTTCAGGCCAAATGCTAGAACTTCCCCTGGTGACATGCCTAGCATGATGATGTCTCTTCTGGGTGACATCACTGTGGCGTGTGGGTGCTATGTGCACATGCAAAAGTCCCAGACCAGAACCTTCTCCCCCCCTCTGGAAAGAGGTAGGAGACCGGTCAACCCTAGCAATTGTAAGCCACTTTGAGACACATGAGGCCGCTGGGTGACCTTGGGCCAGTCACAGTTCTCTCAGAACTCTCTCAGCCCCACCTGCCTCACAAGGTGCCTGTTGTGGGGAGAGGAAGGGGAGGCGCTCTGTAAGCCGCTCTGAGACTCCTGAAGGTAGAGAAAAGTGAGGCCTAAAAATCTACTCCTTCTTCCTGTGAGGTAAGTTAGGCTGTCAGGAAGTGACTGAGCTGAGGTTCCCCAGCCAGCTTCCATGGCAGACTGCAAATTCAAATCTGGGTTTCCCAGATCCTAGTCTCAAACTCGAAGTGCTACACCTGATCTCCTGAGTAGAAAGGTAGAATAAATGTGCTGGATAAATAGACAGACTTTGGGTGAGGGAATGTCACTTCAGAGGCCTCTCAGCTGTCACAGTGGCAAGTAACCATGAAGCACGGATGGCAGAGGCTGCGCTTCCTGAGGAACACCGAGGTCTGTAGCACAGACACTGTCATTGTGAACAGAACTGGAATACTGCCCACAGCATAGTAAAACAGGTCTGAGCAATTTTGGGTGTGTTTTTCCCCCGTAACAGAATTAATATATCAAAAGTCGTGCAAAATTAAACTGGGCATAAACCCTACATATGATTCCATAGAGACATTCTACCAGTGTGAATGTGCTTTTAGTTTAATTTAATTCATCTGTACCCCACATTTCTCCCCAGTGGTGACACAGAGTGACTTGCGTCCTCTCCTCCATTTTAGAACCCTGTGAGGTAGGTTCAGCTGAGAGCATGTGACTGGCCCCAATTCACCCAGCGAGGTTCCACAGGATGCTTGGTTCTCCTAGATGCTAATCTGACACTCTTCACCACTACCCCACACTATTCACTACTGAGAATGTGCCTCAGAGGGCCAGTTTGGTGTAGTGGTTAGCAGTGTGGACGCTAATCTGGGTGAACTGGGTTTGATTCCCCACTCCTCCACATGCAGCTGCTGGTGTGACCTTTGGTCAGTGTCAAGTTCTTTCAGAGCTTTCTCTCATGTGCAATTCATGAAAGAGCTCTCCCAGCCCCACCTACCTCACAGGGTATCTGTTGTGGGAAGGGGAAGGGAAAGGAGATTGTAAACCACTCTGAGACTCCTTTGGGTAGTGGAGGGCAGAGTATAAATCCAATCTCTTCTTATCTTCTTATAATTTTGGTCAACATTTCCCATGTTGTTGTTGACTGTTCAATATGGGTCCTTAATTTTAATGGTCATCCTTATACTCTTATCACTGAGAATCCTTGATTTTCCAGCTTATGGTGATGTATGAAAAACTTTTTCTAAATATGGCACTGAAATGGAAGTATTGGGGGGGGACACAAACATATGGACACATTGCTGTCCCTTCTTCCTCCTTTGCCATCTGAGATGAAGAATGAGTTTCTTAGGAAACTGTTATTTCATTACAGTAGGCAGTTTGGGTATGAACTGTATGTGTGTGAAGTGCCATCGAGTTGGAGTTGACTTATGGCGACCCCATAGGGCTTTCAAGGCAAGAGACGTACAGAGGTGGTCGGCCATTGCCTACCTCTGCAAAGTCTTCCTTGGTAGTCTTCCATCCAAGCACCAACCCTGCTTAGCTTCCGAGATCAGGCTATACAATACCATTTCACACCCCAGGGTATGAATTAAACCCTCTTTTTGGGGAGGGGGAATAAGTCCCACATTCTCTATAGACCACACATCATGATCTGAGTGATTTTTGTTCCTGGAGCATTACCTTGTTTGGGTCTTGTGTGCCCATGGACATTACGGCACATACTTGGAGAACAAAGAGCAACGTGTCGAACCTTGCAATGAATGCTCTCAGCCTGAGAATAAGAATAGTGGATGCATTTTTAGATGGACAAGATTGCTGTTTTGTTTTTCTGTCACCAACGTAAGAACTTGCAGAAGTATCTGAAACCAGTTTGGCATTAGTATTGTGAGATGCTTCCCAGTTGTGTGTTGGGGAGACATACGAGTCAGCCGATCTCATCGCGCTATCTTGGCAAGAAGGAAGAGAATAATACTTAAAGCTTTGTTAGGATACGAGAAATTGTGAGCACATGTCGACATAGAGAATTATGCGTTGCGGAAAATACTTGACCTTGACTGTTGGATGCTCTGCCAACTGAAGAAGGGACCGGATCGCCAGAACGTGGGAGTTAACCAGAAGCCCCATCTCGTTTGCATTCTGGACACTGTGCAGATTTCGATTAATTCTATTTCTAAATTTCCCTTGGACTTTTCCCTAGTGAGAGTTTTCTATATGCCACTTTGACACCAGATGGGAATAACTGTATTTTTGTATTGAATGTCTTGTACAGAATATTGGAAACAATACATTATAATAACACTTCGAGTATATATAATCACTTTTTACTTTTGCCTCTATTGTAATAGCACTGTATTTCACAGTGGTTGTTTTTGCTGTTATGTTGTCTACACTGTGATTCCTCTGGTAGTATTGTTGGGATGGTCAGTGAAAGCGGAATAAATGGCCAAATTGCTCAGCGTTTCCTATCGGTGCATAAATGACACGCTTTTCTCACTACACCAGCCGTGGGATTCGGAACCCGCATAAATGTTCCACGTTGTTTACCTCCAAACAGGCCATCCTCTATACAATTTGCAGGAAAGTTAGGACTATCAATGAGAAAACTTTCCAGCCTCCACAACACAGCTTCTTGACAATTTGTCACTCAACTTCAGGAAAACTACAGAGGCTGCAGCACAATGAATTAATGAATAGCAACAAGTCCCCATGGCAACATGTTACTTCATTAAAATTTTATCAGCATTCTTCCGAAGGAAAGTGCACCGTCTGTTCTGTGCCGGGCTTCTTCTTGCGGGGTTTTTTTTTTTTTTCTCACAGACAATCGGCAGCATTCTGGCGCTTCAAAATTAGTTCCTGTGGAGAGTGAGCTGCACTCAGACTGTACGCCGGTGTCACACACAGATCTCTTGGGTTCTGGGATGAGGTTCTGCCTGCATTTTTGTGAGCCTGCGTACGTGCGCACATCTCTCCAGCCTTAAACATTCATCAGGCATTCCCCGGCAGCCTTCTTGGAGAATAGGTTAATTAGCTGTAAATGCATCTTCAGGTTGTTTTTCGGCAAACGCCTTTTTTCCAGTGCTGTTCATAAACAACATCTTACTGTTCAAGGGAAAACATTAAAAAGCCATTCTTAAAAAAAGAAGAAGTCATGATAATTTTGGTGGGACAAATGAACAAACAAACCCTGTGATCAAATGACAATAACATTTAATAAATCTCATAAACATCAAATATTTTCCAGGAAAAGTCCAACATCCTCAATGAGCACCCGGTTATACACTCATTTCGCCAGTCTTCAATCAGGAGTAATCTTATTTGAGTCAAAGGTGCCAGCCTCTAGATACAGCTTAGCTTCTATTATATTTTCTTCAAATTTTTACAGCTTAAGTTCTTTTTAGCTTTCTTCATATGTTCTAGATCCATTTGAAAAATTAGCTTCTTTTCAGCTTTCATCAAATTATCCTAGAATAAACATGGTTATTTAGAATGGAGAACAATATGAAGCTGAATAGAATATTGTTATGTTATAATTTTTGAAATAATAATTTTTAACTTTTAACTTACTTTTGGATCCATTTGAAGTACTTAAATTAGGAGCAAACCAGTTAATTAATTTCTGTCTCAAGTTACTGGCTCAGTTGCTCTCTAGTTGTACATGGTAGACAGCAATTTTGCTGGGAAGAATTTTGGTGGGACAGCAAGTTCTTTTTTTAGCTCCTGGCTGATGATTCGGAAAAGATAGATATGAGCATCTTTTCTCTTTTATCGTTTTTTTTTTTTTAATCTTCTAGGGATTAAGACAGTTTCCGTGTGAAGATCCAGATACCCTCAAAGTAATTTCTGTTCAGTGGAAACCCCCTCCATTTGATTGCAAAAATTTTAATATTTTATACGAGGTATATTTTTCTATGAAACATGTTAGAATGTTTTAAAAGCCGAAAGCGGAATGTAAACCTTGAAAAACGTTAAGTGCATTTCACTGTTTCAGAATCAGAAAATTATTCGGAAGATACCTGGTGGCCAGCTAGTTTTTATCTGGGAGGGGGACAGGTGTCCCTGCTGTCCAGAAAGACCTCATTCTTATATGTTGGTGGCCGCCAAGACTTTAGTGGCCTAGGCTCTGGAAAAATAGTAAACAACCCTCGTCGATTATGTGGTTTAATAAGCTATGAGAATACCTGGTCATGGACAAAATATCAAAAGTTATCTCCTTGGCAGAGAATCCAGAGTTTCATTCAGATTTTTCGGAATGTTGGGTTCCCTTTCTTGAATAGACGGAAAGGCATAGTAAGCTGGAAGAGACACTTCACGATAATTTGAAAGTTATAGCTATATATTGAATAGCTTTTTGGTTTCACTGCTATTGCGGGGGGGTTGCGTTTTTAATTATGTTTTTATTGTAGTAGTTTCCTAATAGTATGCGCTACTGTAAATTGTTGCTATATTATATAAATAAAAGTTATTTTTTTAAAAAGTAAGACACATTGTAAATGTACAAAATAAAATGTTGAGTCAAGGATGCTGCTGGCCCGCCTTTTCCAATAGTTCCCCCCCCCCCCCAAAAAAACCCTTGCATTCTTCAACTCGCAACCGGTTTGTGGTGCCTGACGCCCCGGGACATTTGCCTGGCATCCACTAGGACAAGAGTCTTCTTTGTGTAGAACCAATTGTCAGATGATCTGCAGGCCCCCCGGGACTTACCTAGTTTCTGCAGAGCCTGCAAAACAGAGTTCTTCTGTTTGGCTTTTAGTTAGTTGGGTTTGGTTTATGTGAGCTGCCTTCTAGTTTTATTTGGCTTCTGTTTTTAAACTAAGGTTTGTTATTGTTTTAATTGTTGTCAGCCGCCTCAAGACCACCTGGCGGTGAGGGGCAGCATATAAATATGAGAAGAAGAAGAAGAAGAGGGGGAAGAGGTTGGATTTATTCCCCGCCCTTGACTCGGAGTCTTAGCGTGGCTTACGATCTGCTTCCCCTCCCCGCGGCAGACGCTCTGTGAGGTAGGTGGGGCTGAGAGAGCTCTTTCAAGAACTGCTCTTGACAGAACAGCTCTGAGCGAGCCATGACTGACCCAAGGTCACACCAGCAGCTGCATGTGGAGGAGTGGGAAATATAGCCTGGTTCTCCAGATTAGAGTCTGTCGCTCTTAACCATTACGCCAAATAAATAAATAAGTGGTACATGTAGACCTCTGAAGATCATCACAAGGAGACATTTCTTAACAGTTTTCCAGGTACATGACAGCTCTTTCTTTTTGTTACAACAGACTAACAGTGCCGACCTAATCACACTTTCCTGGGAGTAAATCACACTGAATAGACTTGAATAGGATTCTGAATACAAAGCGCTGCACAGAGGAAGGTGCCACAAATGAAGACGGCAAAGCCCAGGATCCAAGCTGATGGGTCAGATCTAGGCAGCTTTTTTGCTCACTCTCAGCCAATTCCCCTTCTTATTACAGACCCCGTTCCTCATGACTTTTGCCCTGCAGATCCAATGATAGTCTTTCTGGTGGTCAAAAGGGAAGAAGAAGGAGAAGAAGGAGAAGAAGGAGAAGAAGGAGAAGAGGAGGAGGAAGAGATTGGATTTATACCCTGCCCTTCACTACCTGAAGGAGTCTCAGAGCAGCTTACAATCTCTTTCCCTTCCCCTCCCCACAACAGACACCTTGTGAGCAATGCTCCTTCTAATGTGTGGAATCTTGTGAGCAAAAATTCTACTTTGTGAGCTATTGGCATTAAATTTGGGATTAAGCAATTTGGCCACTGCATAAATGAGTTTGCTGTGGAGCCATCCTTCCTGAGCTAAGACCAAAATGTGTGAACCGGAGGCTAAAAAACTGTGAGCTAGCATTCAGAGGTGGTAGCCATCATCTACCTCTGCATAGGACACCCAGACTTCCTTGGAGGTCTCCCATCCAAGTACTTACCAAGGCTGAGCCTGCTTAGCTTCCAAGAGCTGATGACATCAGTTTATAAATATAAGAAGGGTCAGGTGCTGGGTCAGGTGCTGTAATGAGCAAGAATCAAATATTTCAAAACAAACTATGGTGAGCCACATTGCCGGTCTTCAGTTCACATTTTAAAAAAGCAAGGAAAAACTGAGAAAAAGCATTTCCCGCATCAGTGAACTGGTCCTTCATATTTTACCAGGGGCTCAGCCACACATTGGGGGAGGGGGGTGCCGCATTTTGACTCGGAGGAATTCGTCTTCCAGAGTACCCTAGTTCAAACTTCACTTCACTGTTATGCAAAACCCGCACTTCCACACCTTTCGAAACAGGCATTTTCTTCTCCTCCCGTATCAGAAAGATGTCCGTGGATATTAGCAAAGCTGGATAATGTGAGAGGGCGATACTTTTCTCGAGTCACCTTATTTTTAACAGGCTCGTGTAAAACAGGTTGCGGGTGAGAGGACATCGAAAAGTTTGAGATCTTTAATTTTTTTTTTTCTTTTTCCTTTTCCCTTTTGCCTCATCACTTCTCCAAGGCATCAGTAACTTGTGAATTAGAAGTTTCGGACATGGTAGCTTTGAGCAAGTTTTTTTCCCCCCCCAATGTCCCGGGGAGCACGCGGCGTGCTTGAAGTTGCCTTCTGAACTCTGCTTGCCTTTCTCCGTCCTGTCGTTTTGTGAGGTAACTTCTGTTGGAGGCAAGTCCTGCCAATCAAACTCCATAGGGGGCCTTTTGAGTACCAGGTGTTCACAACAGGTATTTCCTTTGCTCTCCCCTACAAAAGACGGGTGGTAGATAGAGTGGTCTCCTTCAGAAAACCACAGGGTCCCTTGCTTCCAGACTGTCCGATCCTTCTCTGTCACCCTTTAAAAACAAAAAGGGGGTTATTGACAGGCCCTAAACTGTGGTCCACCTTTTGCAGAAGGCTATTTTTTGAAATGTTTCTTTCTCTAAAACGTCTCCAGGAGCTGACACTTACATTATTGCCACTGTTTTCATGATAAAAGTAGGATCACGACATGTGTTGCGAGCACACTTACCTGTGTGACTCACTGGACATATAAAGAGGTTTACAGATCCTACAAAGACTTCCTATTGCAACATGCATTGCTAATTTCAAGATGCCACTATGAAATCTTATTTATATGAAGCTGCCCTATAATCAGACTATTGATCTAGTTACCTCAATAATGTCTTCTCAGTCCTAACCTGGATATAGCCCAGGCGAGCCTGATCTTGTCAGATCTCGGAAGGTAAGCAGGACCAACCATGGCAAGTGTTTGGATCGGAGACCTCCAAGGAATACCAGGGCCAGGTGGCAGAGGCAGGCTATCGAGCCACTTCTCTGAACGTCCTCCATGCCCCAGTAGGAGTTGCCAGAAGTCATCATGATTTCCAGGCATGGACACATAATACACACAAATGCAAAAACGCCAAAAAATAGTGTCTCCACTAGATCTGTAGTCTATTTAATAGGTGAGTTTATACTCTCTCGACTAAAGCAAAGGGTTGGATCCGGACAGCTTTTCTGGCCCTCCACTTTGACCTCCAAAATGGGCTATGCTGGTGATCATGGGACATGTACAGACAAAAATCATGTGAGACAAGAGCTGAAGTAAGGAGGGGAACTGAGTAAGATGGGGGGGGTGGACTGTCTGGATCTAACCTTAAAATGCTTAATATTTTTAAATGTTCTATTCTGTTAAAAATGCACGTTAAAGCACAAATACAGAGAAATGGACACAGGTTAACTAAAACACTTAAAACCCACATTTTTCCCCACTCTAAACCCCCTTTAAAAATATGGTTTGCACTCTAGGTCTTCAAAAAGCCATAAAGAACAACAAACAAGAGCCAGTGTGGTGTAGTGGTTAGGAGTGTGGACTCGAATCTGGAAGAACCAGGTCTGATTCCCCACTCCTCCACATCCAGCTGCTGGTGTGACCTTGGGTCAGTCACAAGTTCTCTCAGAGCTGTCTGGAAAGGGCAGTTCTCCAGAGAGCTCTCTCAGCCCCACCTACCTCACAAGGTGTCTGTTGTAGGGACGGGAAAGAAAAGAGATTGTAAGCCACTCTGAGATTCCTTTGGGTAGTGAAGGGCAGGGTATAAATTTAGTCTCTTCTTTTTCACTCTAAAGGCCCCCCCAAACTCTTTTTTTACCTCTAAAATCCTAGAAAACCACTAAAACCATGTTATTTCTCTCCAGAAACCATGCAAACATAAAAGCCCCTTTTCACTCCACCTCCCCCTAAAACATTTTTTTTATATGTTATTGAAGGCTTTCATGGCCAGAGTTCATTAGTTTTGTAGATTTTTCGGGCTGTATGGCTATAGTCTAGGCATTGTAGGACTTGACGTTTTGCCAGCAGCTGTGACTGGCATCCTCAGAGGTATAACACAGAAAGATGGAGTACTCTCTGTGTCCATGTGAGAAGAAAAATGGGTAGGCAGGTCATTTATATCTACTTAGGAAGGTGGGGTAGGGCTGAGTCATTATCTTGTAGGAGTTTCCCAGGCTGTGACATGCTAATGGAGGAGCTTTCCTGAGGAAGTTCTTTTGCATATGGATTGGCTGTTGAAATTCTAATCTTATTTGCAGTGCTGTTGTCAGATGTAGAGCCTTTTGTGTGTTTCAGGACAGTAAACCTGAAAAATACAAAAGGCTCTACATCTGGCAATTAGCATGTTCACAGCCTGGGGGATTTCTATAAGTTATACCACAGCTGCTGGCTAAACGTCAAGTCCTACAGTGCCAAAAACATGGCCGTACAGCCTGGCAAATCAATAAACTATTTTTTTTTGTTGCTCTAAATGAAACGTAGGGCAATACTGATGTTTGTTGAACTCACCCTCTTAAATAACTAGCTAGGCTAGATAGATAGAGCAGGTAGAGAAAGAAGTACTTTTCTCCCTTTCTCACAATACAAGAACTCGTGGGCACTCCATGAAATTGCTGAGCAGTTGGGTTAGAACAGATAAAAGGAAGTACTTCTTCACCCAAAGAGTGATTAACACGTGGAATTCACTGCCACAGGAGGTGGTGGTGGCTACGAGCATGGACAGCTTCAAGAGGGAATTGGATAAACCTATGGAGCAGAGGTCCATCAGTGGCTATTAGCCACAAAGTATAGATAGGAACTCTCAGTCTGGGGCAAGTGATGTTCTGTATTCTTGGTGCTGGGGGAGGGGGCAACAGTGGGAGGGCTTCTGGTGTTCTGGCCCCACTGCTGGACCTCCTGGGGGCACCTGGCATTTTTGGCCACTGTGTGACACAGAGTGTTGGACTGGATGGGCCACTGGCCTGATCCAACGTTGGCTTCTCTTATGTTCTTAGGCTGGCCCACCCCAAATTCCACCAGTGGTTTGAGTGCTATTTCTGTATCAAGTGGTCAGGGTGAAATCAAAAGCAAATTCTCCTGGCCAAAAGCATAGCAGGAAGAAGCTTTAGTGTATTCTACAGCTAAGGACTATCCCAGATTCTTAACTTTTCATGTTCCCATCTTCTGTTTGGCCAGCAGGAGGGAGGGAGGAAATGAGCTCATCTTAAATCTCTTGGGATGCAAGTTTCTAACTGGGAGAATTCAGCCGCCCGGTCCCAAAGACAGATCCTATATATATTTTTATGAATATTGTCATTTCAATTTTTTTCCCCCTTGAAAAGCTCAGGTGTTATCATGCTTCCAGCAGTTTTCATTAATGTAATGTTTCCACGCTGACAGCTTACAGAGGAAGAAAAGTCGTTGAAATAAGGGGCAGTAGGCATACACAGCAAGGAGCGCTCTGTCTCTTACATAGAATGAAAAAAACCCTGTTTTGACTTTTTGCATTTTAGTCTCAAAGAGAGGTCTTTTATCGACTTTCGGCTCAGCACCTTGGAGAGAAAGATGGCATCTTTAAAAGGGCTTTCAAACCCCGAGGTTGGCTGTGAGGTTCCCCCCCCCCTCCCCAGACATTGTAAACATTTTTTTTTCCCCTGTCCAAGAGCAATACACATAATTGTGGGAGCTTCCTATCGTTTTATAAGAAATGCCTTCTGTCTATTTTAAATGTAAGAACTTCACTCTCTGTTTCTGTCTCTCTCTCCCCCTCCCTCTCTCTCTTTCTCTCTCTCTGTTTCTTTTGCCACAGAAGTTATGAAGGAGGAATAAATGAGGAACACAAGAATGTCAATTTTTTTTTCTATTAAAGGGTAAATTTCTTTGACAATAAGGTCACTTTAAAAGGTTTCTATTGTGCATTTTGTCACAGGGGAGAAGAAAAAAAATGATCAATTTCTGTTTCAGGTTTCTCCTTTAGGATTCTTCCCAGAGTTCTGTTTTATGCTCTGACTGAGCCAAAAGGCTTTTCAACAGGTGTGTGTGTGTGAGTGTGACTGTGTGTGTAGAAAGAGACCATACCAAAATGCCCAATCTATACACTACCTACTTCTGCCTGGAAGTGATGTTACACTTCTGAGGGGCACACAAACTCAGAACTAAGCTTTAATGAGGGGACATCATCTGTAGACACCCACAAAAATATTTGCTGAAACGAAGCATTCCCCTGCACAGTGTTCTTTCCATAAGTTTAACCCTAGTGAGGCTGATAACAGCCTAAGTTTGGGTTTTCCTCAGGATGGTTTATATGTGTAGCTTTCCTTAACCTTTCCTGTAGAGTGAAAGCGGGTTTCATGCCTGAATTATCTGCCTATGGAGAAGACACACACTCTCTCACTCTCTCTCGTTCTTTCTCTCTGCGCACACACGCACACTCACACACACACACACACACGGAGTGTTTTTTTAAAAAACTATATATATAGTTTGGGTTACCCTCAAGAATAGTTTACACATCCCCCTTTCCTTGACCACTCCTGCAGATTGGAAGGGGGTTGTAATGTCTGTATATCTATTTCGGTAGACAGAGAGACAGACGGACAGACAGAAAGATAGATGTAGGTAGGAAGGTAGGTAGGTAGGTGAGAGAAACAGAGAGATTCTACCTTTTGCACTTGGACTTAAGGTGGACAGGCAGGCAGACAGATGATGATGATTGATGATGATAGGTTTATCATGATAGAAGGCAGGCGGGTGGGCGGGAAGGAAGGAAGGAAGAAAGGAAGAAAGGAAGGAAGGAAGGAAGGAAGGAAGGAAGGAAGGAAGGAAGGAAGGGAGAGAGAGAGAGAGAGAGAGAGAGAGAGAGAGAGAGAGAGAAAGAAAGAAAGAAAGAAAGAAAGAAAGAAAGAAAGAAAGAAAGAAAGAAAGAAAGAAAGAAAGAAAGAAAGAAAGAAAGAAAGAAAGAAAGAAAGAGGTAGATAGGGGGAGAGAGAGAGATTCCACCTTTCTCACTTGGACTTAAGGTGGACAGGCAGACAGGCAGATGATGATGATTGATGATGATAGGTTGATGATGATAGAAGGCAGGCGGGCGGGCAGGAAGGAAGGAAGGAAGGAAGGAAGGAAGGAAGGAAGGAAGGAAGGAAGGAAGGAAGGAAGGGAGAGAGAGAGAGAGAGAGAGAGAGAGAGAGAGAGAGAGAGAGAGAGAAAGAAAGAAAGAAAGAAAGAAAGAAAGAAAGAAAGAAAGAAAGAAAGAAAGAAAGAAAGAAAGAAAGAAAGAAAGAAAGAAAGAAAGAAAGAAAGAAAGAAAGAAAGAAAGAAAGAAAGAAAGAGGTAGATAGGGGGAGAGAGAGAGATTCCACCTTTCTCACTTGGACTTAAGGTGGACAGGCAGACAGGCAGATGATAATGATGGTGATGATGATGATATTTGATGATGTTTGATAATGATGACAGATGACAGATAATAGATAATAGATGAGAGATAGATAGATGAGAGAGGATGATGATGACAGATAATAGGTAGATGAGAGAGATGACGATAATGATGACAGATCATAGACAGATGTAGGTAGGGAGGAGAGAGAGAGAGAGAGAGATTCCACCTTTCTCGCTAGGACAACGGGAACAGGCAGACAGACAGATGATGGTGATGATGATGATGGTTGATGGTAGATAACAGATGATAGAAGACAGACAGGTAGATGATGATGATGGTGGTGGTGATGAAGATGACGATGATGGTGATGGTGATGATGGATGTAGGTAGGAAGGAGTGTGTGTGTGAGAGAGAGAGAGAGAGATCCACCTTTCTCATATGGACTGAAGATGGAAAGACAGAGAGATTCAGACAGATAGATGATAGGTAGGTAGGTAAGGAGATCTTTTTTAAAATTATGCCAAGGAGAAGAGTTTGCTCCCATTCACCCTAACACACTGCTTCTCATTAAGCTGGGGATAGGTGAAGCATTCGTACATCGCATCGGAAAACAGCAATGTCAAAAGCACGGCCACATTAACACTGAGCACCTCTGCTACAGAGGGGGTCCGCAGGACTTCAGCCTTTGAAGAAGCCCCCTTGAAAAAAACAGGCTCCCATCTGTCCAGGCCAGGGCAAGAAGACCCCTTTCCATATGACCAGAAATACTGGATTTTATTCACGATGCTTTACAGCTGACCAGATGGATCCTCACGCCTGTTAGGTGGGGGTCACCCAACCTTACCATCAAATCCCATATCACAGCCTGGAGGTTGGCACCCCACTTGCCTCTTGGGAAGCAATATGGGGAATGAATATTTGGGGGGGGGGGTCGCCAGGCTCCAGGTGGTGGCTGAAGATCTCCCAGAATGACAGTGGCTCTCCAAGTTGCAGAGATCAGTTCCTCTGCAGAAAATGGCCGCCTTGGAAGGTGGACTTGACGGCATTATACCCCGCTGAGGTCCCTCCCCTCCCCAAACCCCACCCTCCTCAGGCGCCACCCCCCAAATCTCCCAGAATTTCATAACCTAGAGTTGAAAGCCTTGAATATGTTCTTCCTCTTTTCTTTCTCCTTTGCACTGGTTATGCAGCCGGACTGATTCCCTGCGCATTCCCCATTCAGTCACTTGGCCAGCAGCTTTTGTGACTTACACTGAAACCAGAAAGTAGCCGTGGAGGACAAAGACCACCCCTTTCTCTCCTTCCCCGAGTTCAGTCTCCACTTTCCCCTAGCCCCCCCCCCCTTCAGTTCGCGGCTGTCCCATCTGTCAATTATGCCCAGAGATCAAACAAATAATATGGCTGGTAGCAACGACAGCAAGCTGTTGTCCAGCTGCTAACCAGTTCATGAGGGCTTTGTGATGTTTGCTGGGTCATCGAAGTAATCCTGGCACCAGCTCATCATAGGCTGGTTCTGCATCTGGCATTCGCTCCACATTTGCTCAACACTGAGGAAAAGGTGCCGGTCAAAACCACATTCAGATACCCCGGGGCAACGCTATACTGACTGCGATGTCACGCCTGAACGGCCATCAAACGGCCATAAATCTATGCAAAAGGTACCATAAAACCTGATGATCAAAAAAGGTGAAAGCGAGACCCGAGTGCCGCGTGACAGAGGGAGCTCCCATCTCTGGCCCCAGCTCCTGCCAACCTAGCCATTCGAAAGTAAGAAGTTGCAAGTAGAGAAATAGGTACCACTTCGGTGGGAAGGTGACAGCGTTCCGTGCGCCTTGTAGTCTAGTCATGCTGGCCACATGACCACGGAAACGTCTTCAGACAGTGCTGGCTCTTCGGCTTGGAATCAGAGACAAGCACCACCCCCTAGAGTCGGATTCGACTGGCTTTCGAGCAAGGGAAACCTTTACCTTTACTAATGCCACAGAGTCTACCTTCTGAAGCAGCCATTTCGTCCAGGTGAAGTGATCTTTGTCACCTGGAGATCAGTTGTAATCCCAGGAGATAATCTGGAAGAATGACAGAAACAAATGGGAGCTAGAGGTGGAAAACTGCTGAGAACTTTGAAGCTGGATCAACCAGCTGCACACATTTGCACTTATGGATGTGTCACATATAGCCCTTCTGAGTGGCTGGGACCAACTTTGCAAATATTTCCTAGTCTCTTAGTTGTATCTGCTAAAGTCATCTCCTAAAAGGAGAACAGAAGAACACCAGAAAAGTCCCCCTGTTTCAGAGCAGTGGTCCATCTAGATATGGATGGATGGATGGATGGATGGATGGATGGATGACAGATAGATAGATAGATAGATAGATAGATAGATAGATAGATAGATAGATAGATAGATAGAAGGACGGACGGACGGACGGACGGACGGATGATGGGAGGGTGGGTGAGTGGATAGAGGATGATGAGGATGAGGATGATGAACAGGGCTTTTTTTTGTAGAAAAAGTCCAGCAGGAACTCATTAGCATAATAGGCCACACCCAGCAGCAGAAACTCATTAGCATATTAGGCCATACCACTGACAGCACAGCTTATTAGCATATTAGGCCACACCCGCATGTTATCAGAAGAGTGGTCATCCAGCCACACCCACCTTTTGCTTCTTATTCTGTTTACCTTGTTTGTTTTCAAAACCCAGGGCTTTTTTGTAGCAGGAATTAATTTGCATTTTAGGCCACATACCCCTAATGTAGCCAATCCTAATGAGTTTCTGATGTTGGGTGTGGCCTATTATGCTAATGAGTTCCTGCTGGGTGTGGCCAACTCAGGAGCCAGCCGGAACTCCGTTCCTGTGCGTTCCTGCCCAAAAATAGCCCTGATGATGAAGAAGACACACACACATACATACATACATACTTATGTACATACGGGAAGGGTGAGGGCAAGGGGCAAGGAAACCTGATGATTTGGTGGGCCAGAGAGGGGAGAAATCCTATAAGTGGGAAGTCTGGGGAGGGAGGATGGGGAGAACCAGCACTTAGATGCCTCCGCCTGTGGGGGTTAAAGAGACGCAGAGCACGAGTCCTTGCAGCTTCCCCTTTTGTCATGAAGAATATCCACATCACCAGTTAATTTTACACAGTGGAATGCTTTCCCCTATCCCTAGTGTGTTGGTGAGCTGTAAGTGAGACCAGCTAGCAGTATTCTTTGAATACAATCCCGTTCAGTTTGAATCTCTGATCGTTTTGTGTCTAACATCCCTGTCTCTGGTCATGGTCCTGTGGAAGGGGTTAGCACAGGAGCATAACCCCTCGAGGGGAAAGTTTGAACACGGTCTTGAGCAGAGAGCAAGCCACAGAAGACAGTGCAGTATACGATGGCTTGCGATGAATTCCAACCATATGGAGACAAAACTATTATATTCATCATAATTTAGAGCCTGGTTCCATTACACTGCCTCAAAGAAGATCAATGCAAGCGCAGAGTATCAGCCGTTTCATATAAATCTCTCTCTCTTTTTGGTAGAAGCAGGTGGTTTCGGACCTTGCCTGAAGCAATTGTTTTTGATCATTTAGGGGTCTACTGATGTACCCCAGGCGACGCGCGTAAAACAGTTATTTGTAGTCATTTTAAGGTATACCTTTAAACAAGCCTTTAATCTGTTTGCCGCTATAACAGGCTCGCGGTAAGGAAGTGCTTTAAAGTACTGGCACTCCCCCCCCACACACACATATGCAACCACCTTTTATAAGAGATTTCCTAGCATTTAATGCAGATACGGATAGATGTGGCCTTGCAGACACGCCGTAGTAGCCTTTCTGTGGCTTTGTAATTAATCCTCTCACCACAGTGGTTGCAGTCGTACCCTAGTGTCTACCCACGAGACCCAGCTTTGACGGCACCAATCTGTCGAGTTGTCCGAGAGCTGTAAAGTTTTTTCAGAATGAGGTGCTCTGCATTCGCGCACTTTCTGTCAGAGATGTCTTTCTTTCTTCATCTTCACAAGCCGCTTCACCTTAAGGAAGGTCTTGAGGAGGCGATTAAGCAGGCCTGTAGCTACAGGGGGCATTCCGGGGCCTGGCCCCCCTGACATCTTGCAATGGCCCCCTGACTTCCATGCAGCCCTTTGGCTCTCTGGGCCACCCGGAGGACTCCCCATCACCACCCCTTCCCCAGACACGGCTTCCTTCTTTGCGTAGGCAAGCAGAGTGTGAGTGCCACAAAAGTGAGTTTTTAATTTTTTTTATTTTGTGATGTCAGTGCCCCCCGACTTATTTAAAGTCACCCCCATTACAAAATCCTGGCTACATGTCAGCTAATGCTGCCATCTCCTGTCTGGGAGGTGAGATGAGTGAACCCTTGACGTCAGGACTGTGGAATGTTATGTTATACTTCTCATGGCATGCTTATCACTCGTTGAGCTACTTCGACCTTGAGAGACTGTTAGTGTCAGCCTATGTATATCTTCTGCTGTCTGACTCCAATTCTTCCTGCTTTTTCCCTGGGAACTGTAAACCAGTATTTTAAGTGCCTTTTCTCTGACATGATGATTGGTTCCCATGCATTACCAGACCCCTTTTTGAATTCTGTATAATTGTCCTGATTGAGGCGGTGCCCGCCATTACTAACACAAGAAGTGCAGATGATCATAACAGACCTTTCTCAATAAAGCATTCCTGTTTGAGGACACTTGTTGGTGACTGACTCTGTAGGACTCTCACACTACAGCCCTGTGTTTAAGTTGGCACTGGCAGCACTGGACAATGGGGTGAGATTTAAGAGCCTGGAGAGCAACCTTTTGTAAAGTAAATCCATAGGTGGTGGAAAGTGCCATCAAGTCACAGCTGACTTATGGCGTCACGGTAAGGTTTTCAAGGTAAGAGATATTCAGAAGTGGCTTGCCATTGTCTGCCTTTTTGTGGCAGACCTGGTCTTCCTTGGTGGTCTCCCATCCAAGTATTAACCAGGGTCGACCCTGCTTAGCTTCCAAGATCTGATGAGATCGGGCTTGAGCCATCCAGGTCAGGGTAAATAAACCCAAGTTCCAGTATAATTAAATGGTTTGTGACTTGGCTTTAGTGGTCATATAAGAGGGCTAACAAAATCAGTTATTATAAAAAGATCAATATTTATTCTGGTGTTCACATTAATAAAAGATAAAATAGGTTATAAGAAATGGTCCAAATATCAGGCTTTTAAAACTTTTGACAAACAGAGCGGATAGTTTCACATATACAATTGATGGGTATATCTTATGACCAGTAGACCATATGCATTTCGGCCCCTTAGGGCCTTCCTCAGTGGTCAATACTACTATTGTAATACAACACACCTCCAGAAGGTGTGTGGGGAGGGGGGAATTCTTTAGAGCCAGGTGTTGCTTTCTCATGTAATATGCAGTTGCTAAAAGTTTACACAGTGGGCCATGGTTAATCTCTCATGGTAACTGCATATGCTCTCCAAATTGTTCTGGTAACAAATTTTCAATGTGTCTAGATGTGTGTCTCTGTTTCAAAGAGCAAAAATTCTACTTCATGAGCTGCTGGCATTAAAGCCGTGAGTGAGCCATTTGGCTACGGCATAAATTAGTTTGTTCTGGAGCCCTCCTTCCTGAGCGAAGACAAAAACGTGTGAGCTGGAGGCTTCGAAACTGTGAGCGAGCTCACATTAACTCAGCTTAGAGGGAACACTGGTGGGTGCCTGTGTTGGTCTGAAGCAACAGAACAAAGTTTGAGTCCAGCGGCACCTGTCCATACACCAAAGTTTATACCCAGAATTAAACTTTGTTGGTCTTAAATGTGCCACTGGACTCAGCAAAATGATACCATTGTAAACTAAACCCATGTTGCAAACTAACACGTGGTTTGCTGGTTTCTTTTATAGATCATCCCAGAATACACTGACCAGAGCAGAATCCAGAAAAGGTAGAACCACTTTTGGTCGCTGGTGGGGTTAAACTAGATGGCGCTTCAGGGCCCTAGGAGGTCACACCCGTAGCCCAGGGGCACACGACAGAGGGATGCTCCCTGTGGCTCCTTTCACTAACTTTGGCTGATATACCAAATGCTGCCTTGCCTGACAAAACTGGCTCATGGTCTTTCCACGGTCTTCCATTCATTTATAGCATCCGCTTTAGATTTCTGCAAAATGTCATATCTGGAGCTGTCTATGAAGACCATCCGGAGGGAAGGCGGCATGGTATAGCCTGATCTCAGAAGCTAAGCAGGGACGGTGGTTGGATGGGAGACCACCAAGGAAGGCTCTGGAGAGGAAGGCAACGGCAAAACCACCTCCGCTTCCCACTTGCCTTGAAAGCCCCTTGCTGGGGTCATCATTGATTTGGTACTTGGATGGGAGACCACCAAGGAAGGCTCTGCAGAGGAAGGCCATGGCAAGCCACCTCTGCTTCTCACTTGCCTTGAAAGCCCCTTGCTGGGGTCGCCGTAAGTCAGTACCAATGCTCCCTCTAAGCTGTGGAGTCCTGTGAGCAAAAATTCTACTTTGTGAGCTGCTGGCATGAAAGTTGTGAGCAAGCGATTTGGCTCCTGCATAAATCAGTTTGCTCTGGAGCCATCCTCCCTGAGCTGAGACAGAAATGTGTGAGCCAGAGGCTAAAAAACTGTGAGCTAGCTCACTCTAACTCAGCTTAGAGGGAACACTGGTCAGTACTTGGATGGGAGACCACCAAGGAAGGCTCTGCAGAGGCAGGCAATGGCAAACCACCTCTGCTTCTCACTTGCCTTGAAAGCCCCTTGTTGGGGTCGCCATAAGTTAGCTGCAACTTGATGGCACTTTACACACACACACACACACACAGAGTGAGAGAGAGAGCATCATAAACTCCAGCTGGACTGTTCATTTGGGATCGTATCTCATCCAGAGTTTAAAGACCTTCCCTGCTACTGTATGTTTTATATTGCTGGTCTAGGACCATGGCAAACAGCAACTACTGAAGACCTAACCTGCTTCCTGGTTTGTTTCTAGGAACAATTCAGTGCTCGCCATGAAATATTTGATGATGGAGTGAGAGGGATCCATGGGAATGGTTCCTTGTATCCCGACAGTTACCAGGATGGGATGGGATGTGAGCTCTAGTTGATCGTTTCCTAACCATGCTAAGCATAAGTACTTGCACTGGAGCCATAGCCCAGTGGCACAGCATCTGCTTGGCATGCAGAAGGTCCCAGGTTCAAACTCTAATCTGGAGAACTGGGACTGATTCCCCACTGCTTTGCATGAAGCCTGCTGGGTGACCTTGGGCCATGCTCAGTTCTTTCAAAACTCTCTCAGCCCCACCTGCCTCACAAGGTGCCTCTTGTGAGGAGACGAAGGGAAAAGCTATTGTAAGCCTCTCTGAGACGCACAAGGCCTGCTGGATGACCTGGAACCAGTCACAGTTCTCTCAGAACTCTCTCAGCCCCACCTGCCTCACAAGGTGCCTGTTGTGTTGAGACGGAGGGGCATGCTATTGTAAGCCACTTCAAAACACATGAGGTCTGCTGGGTGACTCTGGCCCAGTCACAGTTCTCTGAGAACTCTCTCAGCCTAGGGTTGCCAGCCACCAGGTGGGGCCTGGAGATCTCCCGCTTTTACAACTATGTCCAGTTGACAAAGATCAGCTCACCTGGAGAAAATGGCTGCTTTGGAGGGTGGACTCTATGCCACTGTACTCTGCTGAAGCCCCTCCCCTCCCCAAACCCCACCCTCTCCTGGATCCACCCCTAAAGTCTCCAGGCACTTCCCAATCCAGACCCAGCAGCCCTAGGGAGAGGAAGGGAAAGACAATTGTAAGCCATTTTGAGACTCCTGAAGGTGGACGGCTTCAAGAGGGAACTGGAGAAACGTATGGAGCAGAGGTCCATCAGTGGCTATTAGCCACAAGGTATAGATAGGAACTCTCGGTCTGGGGCAAGTGATGCTCTGTATTCTTGGTGCTTGGGGGGGGGGGCAACAGTGGGTGGGCTTCTGGTGTCTTGCCCCCACTGGTGGACCTTCTGAGGGCACCTGGTGTTTTTGGCCACTGTGTGACACAGAGTGTTGGACTGGATGGGCCACTGGCCCGATCCAACATTGGCTTCTCTTATATTCTCATGTTCTTAAGGTAGAGAAAAGCAGGGTACAAAAACCTACTGTTCTTCTTTTCTTCTTCCTCACTTGACTGAGGATGTGGCTGTCTACCTCAGCAGAGATAAAAACAGGACCCCGCCAAACCCTGCGTTCGAAACGGGCGCCTCCCTCTTCTTCTAATCCGATCCCAGCCGAGTCATTAGTTCCCCCGACTGTTCACCATCACTCTGTCCAATAACCATAAATAGTAAGTGCTAAGCTTACGAACAAATGTAAAAGATCGTTTTTATGAAATTTAGTAAGAGCAATCCAAGCGCTTTTTATGCCTATCGCGGCATGATATCATTAGCAATAAATATGCACCACAACCCCATTTTATTAACATCCTTAATTGCTTCCAGAAGGATTGGGTTGTGTTTTTTCTCTCTCTCAACCCAGGCATGGAAAGGCAATTAGATATCAATTCCCATATTCACAACGGTCTCGGTGCTTATGGCTTGTTGATAGCAGCCATCATAAAAACACTAAAAGCAGTCTGGTTCTGTAATGATCTTTTGGAGATCCAGGTGGAGGCCGGTGTTACGGCAAAATGTGTGTTATTTATAAGCAGGCAGGCGGGAGAGGGAAAACAAGACCGAAAGAAGACATTTTGCAGATTATCTCCTTTTGTTTTAAGTACATTTACAGAATCATAGAGTTGGAAGGGACCTCCAGGGTCATCGAGTCCAACCCTCTGCACCATGCAGGAAATCCACAAGTACCTCCCCCCTCCCCACACACACACGTCCAGTGACCCATGCCCAGAAGATGACACAAAACCGCCAGGATCTCCGGCCAAACCGGCCTGGAGAAAAATTGCTTCCTGACCCCAAAGTGTCGATCAGCATTTCCCTGGGTGTGTAAGGGAGGGCCATGAGAACTCAGCACTGAGGCAACCCTTCCTGCCCTCCCTTCTCGTGGTCAGCCTGAGTTCACAGAATCAGCATTGCTGTCAGATGGCCATCGAGCCTCTGCTTGAAAACCTCCCGAGAAGGAGAGCCCACCACCTCCCAAGGAAGCCTGTTCCACTGAGGAGGAGGAGGAGGAGATTGGATTTATACCCCGCCCTCCACTACCCAAAGGAGTCTCAGAATGGCTTACAAACTCCTTTTCCCTTCCCCTCCCCACAACAGACACCCTGCGAGGTAGGTGGGGCTGAGAGAGCTCTCTCAAGAACTGCCCTTAAGAGAAAAGCCCTAAAAGAACCTATGACTGACTCAAGGTCACACCAGCAGCTGCATGTGGAGGAGTGGGGAATCAAACCGGGTTCTCCCAGATTAGAGTCCACATTCCTAAGCACTACACCAAACTGGCTCTCTGTCAAGAAGTTCTTTCTTCTCATTTCTTTTTCTTGGGTTTTTTTTTGGGGGGGGGGAGGTAAATTAGTGGTTCAGAGTGTTGGGCTAGCATCTTGGAGTCCGGGGTTTGAATCCCCACTTGTGCCACAGAAACTCGCTGGGTGACCTTGGGCCAGTCGCATGCTCTCTCCTCCCCTACCTCCCAGGGCTGTTGTGAGGATAAAGTAGAGGAGGGGAGAATGAGGTCAGCCGCTCTGGGTCCCCACTGGGGAGAAAGGCAGGGTACAAATATTATTTAATCAACTACTAGTAGTAATATTAGTAGTAACGTTACTACTAATACTATTAGTAGTATAATTACTATTACTACTAGTAGTAATATTACTATTAAATATTATTGGTAGTGATATTTCTACTAGTAGTAGTGTTATTACAAATTGCAGATGTACATATTGGATATGTAGTAGTGTTATTACATATTATTTAAACAACTAGTAGTAGTAGTAACACTAGTAGTAACTACTAGTAGTAACACTAGTAGTAGTAACTAGTAGTAGCACTAGTAGTAGCACTAGTAGTAACACTACTACTAGTAGTGTAGTACTAGCAGTAAAACTACTAGTAGTAACACTACTAGTAGCTGTTGATTAAATAAAATGTAATAATATTTTATTATGTAATAATAAAATAGTATTTTAGCAGTGGTATTTTATCAACTATTACTATGATTGCTATATTACTAGTAGTGGTGATAGTAGTAGTAGTGTATCAATACTCCATGTACACTGTTCTTTCCCTTGACACCATTCGCAGGAGTTGCAGGGAAAGGGGCCCAGGTTACCCCTTTGCAGCACTGCTGGACAGTCTCCCCTGAAACATATCCCAAATTTCCTCAGTAATGCCTGGCCTCGGAGGAGGTTTGGCTGCATTCTCAGTTCATTCCAAGCAAATATAACAGCTACCCAGTCCCAGCTAGCACTTTACATGGACTGATTGCACACTCTGGCACGCTTGTCGGAATCCTTTGCATGGATGCGCAAGTTCCCCTAAGGCTAGAACCTTTGAAAACCACCGGACTCTCGTCTACAGAGCAGGTTCATGTAGCAGAAGTCTGCTCCGGGAGAGAAACGAGAGAGGGGAGCTTGGTCCAAATGAGCTTCCACTTGCCTTTAGGTTCCATTAATCATAACGAGGAAGAAAAGAATCCCATCGCTGGGAAAAAAATGTATTTTAAAGCAAACAGAGCCCTTTCATCCAAGCAGGTCGAGAGAGGACAGAAGTCTTCTAACACAGAGGAAGAAAGGTCGCTGCGTCTGGTCGGGGGTACAGCTCCACCTGATGAATTCCGATGACATACTCGCCGACTCCCAGAAACGGTGCCGGAACGTCTTTAACACCCAGCGAACTAAACACATGGAGGGAGAAACTTGGTCTGAGAGCGATTACCATATTCATTTTCTTTTACACTTCTGAGAACATTGCTGATGGCACCTTACAAATTCCCGTGAATTTCCCTTTTTAGTACCTTCGATGGAGGGTGCGAAAGAGAACATGATCAAAATTGATGCTGAAACATCTCCATAGGCAAAGTGGGAAGGGGGGGGGGGGGGGGAACCTGCCTGAAAACCAGGCCTTACGACGGAGAACAAGCGGTACGATTTCAGCCTCCGTTTTGTCACTGCGTGTCTTTGTTAAGTGTTTTATGTAAAACAGGGATGCGGATGTGTAACATCGGCTTCTGCAGGTGACAAGGCAAGAACAGGAATCTAGCGGATCACATCAAATGAAAACCGAAGGATACAAAGGCACTGTCTTCTCATCACATGGCCTGGATCTACAGGTGGGTCCCGAAGATCTCTCAGAATTATGAGTGATCTCCAGAGTAGAGAGATCAGTTCCCCTGGAGAAAATGGCTGCTTTGGTGGGTGGACTTGAATGCAGGGCCCGCGTCCTTGGCTGGGCAGCCTATGACCCAGTTGGTCAGCGTGGGGGTGCCATTTCTGGACACAAACCATAGTTAAGACTAATTGCAGACTAGTTAGTGAACCAACTACAAACCACGATCTCAGATCCTACTATGAAGTTGCTGTTGCTGTTCAGTTGCACAATCGAGTCTGACTCTTCACGACCACATCACGCCAGGCCCTCCTGTCTTCCATTGAGCTCCAGAGTCCTACGTTATTTATATTTATATTGTTTATATTAATATCCTGCCTGGCCGGGCAAGCTGGCTCAAGACGATGAACAAGGTACTTTGATGGATTCTAACTAGCCGCTGGGGGGGTTGTGAGTATTTTGTGATTGTGAGGAGGAGGAGGACGAGAGGAGGAGGAGGAGATTGGATTTATACCCCACCCTTCACTACCCAGAGGAGTCTCAGAGCAGTTTACAATCCCTCTCCTTTCCCCCCCTACAATAGACACCCTGTGAGGTAGGAGGGGCTGAGAGAGCTCTCTCAAGGACTGCCCTTGAGAGAGCAGCTCTGAAAGAACTTATGACTGACCCAAAGTCACACCAGTAGCTGCATGCGGAGGTGTGGGGAATCAAACCCGGTTCTTCCAGATTAGAGTCCGTGCTCCCAACCACTACATCAGTCTGTGTATGTGTGTGTGCTGGCATGCCTGGAAGTCATGGTTGACTTCTGGTGACCCCTAGTGGGGCTTGGACATTTCAGAGAGGTGGCTTGCTATTGCCTGCCTCTGTGTCCCGGCCCTGGTATTCCTTGGAGGTCTCCCATCCAAATACTAGCCAGGGTCGGCCCTGCTTAGCTTCCAAGATCTGACAAGATTGGGCTTGCCTGGGCTATCCAGATCAAGGCCTCCTAACTAACCATGGTTAGTGGAGTGAGCCACCTTCACACGTAAGGTCTGCAGTGATCCTGTATCACCCCCGTACTTCGTTTATAGACCAAGTGCCCCAGTTTCATGTTCTTTTAATGTGAGCATTCACAGAGCAAACGTATTTATTTATTTACTTCGCTTCTACCCTGCCTTTTGCCCAAAGCAGTTGTCACCCAAAGCAGTTTACTTTGCTCTCCTCCACTGTGCCTTAACAACAGCCATGTGAGGTGGGTTGGGCTGAGGGTACACGACTGGTCCAAGGTCACCCAGCAAGTTCCCGTGGCAGGGTGGTGATCGGAACTTGGGTCTTCCTGACCCTAGCCCAACACTCTAACCATTGCTCTCTTAATTTCAAAATGCATCAGCTCTGCTAACAACAGACATAGAATCAGAGAATCTTCGAGTTGGAAGGTACCTCTGGGGTCATCTAGTCCAACCCCCTGCCTAATGCAGGACTTTCACAAAAGCCTCCCCCCCAACACACACACCCAGTGACCGCTGTTCCATGCCCAGAAGATGATTAAAAAAAAATCCCTCCAGGATCTCCAGCTGAACTGGCCTGGAGAAAAATTGCTTCCTGATCCCAAAGTGGCAATCAGCATTTCCCTGGGCGTGTAAGAAGGGGCCACAAGAACAAAGCACATAATGAGGTATTAGCTGGGGACTTGACGCCAGATTTATGTGATCATGACATCCATCACGGTCCTCTGTTTTTTGACTTTATGCATCAGGAGAGCAACCAGGTAGCACCATGAATTACTTAATGGCTCCCAGTCATAGACTGGTACAGGTAGCACTACGGCTCAACTAAAGAGTGCCTGGTTTGTATGGCAAAGGTCCCAGGTTCAATCCCTGGCATCTCCATTCAAAAGAGCCTGGAGAGGTTATGACATTTGGAGTAGGCAAGGCTGACCTTGATAGGGCAATCATCAGACTCAGTAGGACGTGGCAGCATTTAGAACCTTAATGGCAGAACGTCAACTTTGTATCTTCATCTTGGTGGTAGAGTATCTGCTTGGCATGCAGAAGGTCCCAGGTTCCATCCCTGGCATCTCCAGTTACAATTGTTAGATAGAGGGTGTTGTGAAAGACCTCTGCCTGAGACCCTGGAGAGGTGCTGCCAGTCAGAGGAGGAGAAGGAGAAGGAGGAGAAGAAGAGTTGGTTTTATACCCCGCCCTTCACTACCCAAAGGAGTTTCAGAGTGGCTTACAGTCACCTTCCCTTCATCTCCCCACACCCTGTGAAATAGGTGGGGCTGAAAGAACTGTGACTGCCCCAAGTGTCACCCAGCTGGTTGCATGTGGAGGAGTGGGGACTCAAACCCGATTCTCCAGACTAGAATCCATCACTCTAAACCAAACTAGACAGGTACTGACCTTGATAGGTTTGATTGGTTTAATTCAGCATCCTGTGTTCCATCTTCAATCTAAACCCTTTCAGTCTTCGGAGATGACCACTCTGTAATGACCAGTGTGAAATGAAGTTTGAAACAACGTGGGGGTGGATCCAGAGGTACGATACTGATGGAACGGTGGCACTTCCATAGGTACATACATGGAACTGCCTTCTACTGAATCAGACCATCAGTCCATCAAAGTGAGTCTTGTCTACCCAAGAATGGCAGTGGCTCTCAGGCAGAGGTCTTTCACATCACCCTGATCCTTTTAACTGGAGATGCTGAGGATTGAACCTGGGACCTTCTGCATGCCAAGCAGATGTTCTACCACTGAGCCACGGCCTCTCCCAAGAGAAGAGGAAGCTGATTTTCACCAGTCCCCTCTCCCACTGTTCATTGCCTGCCACTTTCTTCCCAAGGGTCCCTTGACCGCCAGGAACAGAATTCAGGGGGCTCAATGCGCTACAGCCAGAAGGGGTAACAGGGAAGTCCAGCTTTACTCCACTGGCTCTGCATTGGGTTCAACCTCTCCATATTTTCTTCCTTTGCCAGAAGATAAATTTTGAGGCTCTCTGAAACTGTTTTTTTTTTCCAAAGCTGCTCATCACATCTTCATTAATTACATATGTTTATAGGATGCATATGTCCCCTCCCCGCTGTCCTACTCCTGTTAGCTTCAATGTATTTAAAAGTCAGATGAAAGAAAAAGGCACAAGCAAACAGAGTTTTCCCCGCCGCTTTGATGTCTTCTAATGCTCCATCAGCCAGCTTATTAAACCCTAGACTTTATGTTCTCCAAGCAGAAGGCTGAGCACTTTACAAGGTGTCTAAAAATATACTGTGATCCTTAAAACACACGATCACACTTATTGGACAAGGCGGTAAATAATAGATGGCGCGCAAGACCTCTTTTATATTTCATTCACCTCCGCGTATAAGTTTATTCAGGGCAGAGCAGAAGTTTTCATCCGGTCGCCGCAGAGGGAAGAAAGGAAAGAAACGAGACGCATAGAAGGAAAGTCTCTTTTCTGCTTCGAGAACTAATCAAGGTCACTGTTTCCCGTTCGAGTCTGCCTCTGCCAGAGTTTCCAGCTCTGGGTTGGGAAATACCTGGAGATCTGAGGGGGTGGAGCCTGGAGAGGATGGGGTTTGGAGAAGGGCGGGAGAGAGCCAGTTTGGTGTAGTGGTCAGGAACGCGGACTCTAATCTGGCAGAACCAGGTTTGATTCCCCATTCCTCCACATGCAGCTGCTGATGTGACGGGTCAGTCACAAGTTCTCTCAGAGCTGTTCTCTCACGAGCAGTCCTTGAAAGAACTCTCTCAGCCCCACCCGCCTCACATGGGGACTGTTGTGGGGAGGGAAAGGAGATTTTAAGCTGCTCTGAGACTCCTTTGGGTAGTGAAGGGCAGGGTATAAATCAAATCTCTTCTTCTCCTTTCTCTCAGGGTAGAAAGCCATAGAGTCCACGCTCCAAAGGAGCCATTTTCTTCAAGGGAACTTGATTCTCTGTTTTCCGGAGATGGGTTGTAGTTCCGGGAGATCTCCAGCCTCCACCTGGAGGTTAGCATCCCAAGCAGCTGCCTGATGTTGAAGCAAGAACACTCCAGTGAGGAAATTGCTCTTGATGTCCAAATGTTTAGTCCGGATAGTTTTCAAGGCAAGAGTCATTCAGAGGTAGTTTGTCATTGCCTGCCTCTGTGTAGCAATCCTGGATTACCTTGATGGCCTTCCATCCAGCTACTAACTTTGGATGACTCTGCTTAGCTTCTGAGATCTGATGAGATCAAGCTAGCCTGGGCCATCTACCCAAAGTCACACCAGCAGCTGCATGGAGAGGAGTGGGGAATCAAACCCGGTCCTCCCAGATTAGAGTCCACGCTCCTAACCACTAGGCCAAACTGTGTATGTGTGTGTGTGCGCCTGGAAGTCATGGTTGACTTCTGGCGACCCCTAGTGGGGCTTGGACATTTCAGAGAGTTGGCTTGATATTGCCAGACTCTGCATCCTGGCCCTGATATTCCTTGGAGGTCTCCCATCCAAATACTAGCCAGGGTCAGCTCTGCTTAGCTTCCAAGATCTGATGAGACTGGGTTTGCCTGAGCTATCCAGGTCGGGACTACCTTCCTTGTTTTTAAAGGACAACCATTTAAATCGATTTACTTAGGCTAAATAATAGAGGACAGACACCAAAAAAGAGGACCTGTCCTCTAAAAAGAGGACATCTGGCAATCCTAATAATAGGGCAAATATCAGACAGAAGGAGAGGTGGTAGCAGCAGAGAGGGAAGCCATGGAAAAATCCAGATATGAATGTGCATGGGACATGGGCTGTTTTGCACAACTGAACTTCTGCAGGCTGTTCGAGCACAAGTAAACCGTTTGTCAAATGTTCAGTTGTGCTGATTACAATTTTAGTGCGGGCGACATATCAAATTGGCGGGTGATGGAGCCATTATATGATTCCCATTGGAAAAATCATTGTCCCTTTTCAAATGGAAGGAGTCGCATTACTCAAAAGCATCACCGCCTACACATGTATAGATTGAATTATGAGGAGCGGAGGACGTGTTATTGTCTGCTGCGAATGTCTGCAACTGGTAATTAATTATCCCGCTTTGCCTAATAAAGACACACTGTTAATTAAAGTCTTCAGTGTATTTAAAAAAATGAACATTATACTTGCGGCAGTGACTAACAATAAACAGGACAAACTCTGTTGCATTCCTCTTGGAAATGGCAACGCATTTGCATTCCAAACGGAAGATAGTTGTTGTTTTTTTCTTCTTCATCAATACATGATACGTTGTCAAAGTGCCATGAGCTCAATAAAGAGAGACAGTGTGATGCAGTGGTTGAGAGCGCATCAACATTTCGGGAAGTTGGTGATGGCTCTGCAGTTCGTGAGCATCACTTCGCGAAACACAAACCGCCCAAAATCCGTGACGAACTTTAGTTTGTGAGCCGGTTCGTGTTCATCCCTACTGGTGTCCGCAGTAAGGTTACCCGCTCAGGGTTGGGAAATTCCTGGAGATTTGGGAGTTGGAACCTGGGGAGGCCAGGGTTTGGGGAGGGGAGGGGAGGGACCTGGGCAAGTTATAATGCCACAGAGGCCCCCTTCCAAAGCAGCCATTTTCTCCAAGGGACCTGATCTCAGTCGTTTGGAGATCAATTGTAATAGCAGAAGATCTCCTGACACTCTGCTGGTAGGCAGGAGGAAACATACCGACCAAACAGAGGGGCACGATCATTGCCCCCAGCTCCTGGTGCTACCTGGAACCGATGACATCATGCTGGGGGCAACACTGTAGCACTTAACCCAAAACTCTCTGACACCCCTCTTATTTTGATACTGAGTTGCCAGTCGGGTTGCCAACTTCCAGGTGGTGGCTGGAGATCTCTCCCTATTACAACTGATCTCCAGGAGACAGGGGTCAGTTCCCCAGGAGAAAATGACCACTCTGGAAGATGGACACTATGGCGTTTTACCACATTGAAGTCCCTCTTTTTTTCAAACCCCACTCTCCTCAGGCTCCAGGTATTTCCCAACCAAGAGCTGGCAACCCTAGGCTCCTTTATATTGCTTCACTGTGAGGGCAAACCCAGAGGGAAGACCCATGGTTTCTGTAGGGATTTGGGAAGTTTTGTCGTAAAGTGTCTTCTCTTAGAAACAGACTTGCTCCCTCCATGCAACGCATATCATGTGTTGCCTGCATTAATCTTTCATGACACATCTTCTTTGCTGCAACGCACGTGCAACGCAACGCTTTGTCTCTGAGACTTTGTCTTATGTCCCTGCCTGATACTAAGAGTCAGGAACGTCTTCTCTAGTATCTGACGACGGAAAATTATGGCCAAATGGGACTTCCATAGATGCCTGATTTGACAAACTTCAGGACGTTTATATCATGGGGAGAACAGCAAACAATTCTTTCTTTGTTGGTTCCCAGTTGTCTTTTTCTCCCTGTGATTCTGATGAAATCTGGAAGCCAGTTGTTGGGTTTCTGAGACACAATGAAGTTCTTCCGTGGAGAAATGATGATAGAATCTGGTTAAAATTGTAAGCTTATTGCAAACATGTGTCAATATGAGTTGTTATGTGGGTGTACAAAAATTTGGGTTCAGCCTAGGTTTTCTGGGGGTATCTACTGGTCAATAATGTTATAATAGTTTCACTTTTGGATTGCTCTTTTTTGTGAACATAATAATGAATAAAGAATTATTTTTAAAGAAAAAAATATATGGCCACCCTGACCTGGATAGCCCAGGCAAGCCCAAATCTCACCAGATCTCAGAAGCTAAGCAGGGCCGATTCTGGCAAGTACTTGGATGGGAGATCTCCTTGGAATACCAGAGGTGGGAGGCGGGGACAGGCTTTCTTCAGCCACCTCTCTGAATATCTTCCAGGCCCCCAGTAGGAGTCAGTCACCAGAGGTCACCGTGACTTCCAGGTACACACACAATCACTCACCAGAGGTCACCATGACTTCCAGGTGCACACACAATCACTCACCAGAGGTTGCCATGACTTCCAGGTGCACACACAAGCAGTCACCAGAGGTCTCCATGACTTCCAGGTACACACACAATTACTCACCAGTGGTCACCATGACTTCCAGGTGCATACACAGTCACTCACCAGAGTTCACCATGACTTCCAGGTACACACACAGTCACTCACCAGCAGTCACCGTGACTTCCAGGTACACACACAATCACTCACCAGAGGTCATCATGACTTCCAGGTGCACACACAATCACTCACCAGAGGTCACCGTGACTTCCAGGTGCATACACAATCACTCACCAGCGGTCACTATGTTTTCCAGGTACACACACAATCACTCACCAGAGGTCATCATGACTTCCAGGTGCACACCCAGTCACTCACCAGAGGTCGCCGTGACTTCCAGGTACACACACAATCACTCACCAGAGGTCGCCGTGACTTCCAGGTGCACACACAGTCACTCACCAGAGGTCACCGTGACTTCCAGGTACACACACAATCACTCACCAGAGGTCACCGTGACTTCCGGGGGGGGACACAGCTTCTGAAAGGACATCATGGACCAATCTTGAACTGTTCATGCTGAGAGTCAGGGTGGTGTAGAGCTTAGAGTGTCAGACTAGGGTCTGGGGGACCCAGCTTTGAATCTCCGTGCTGCCATAAAAGCTTGCTGGGTGCCCTTGAGCTTATCACATGCTCTCAGCTTATTTATTTATTTGTTTGTTTGTTTATTATCTTTCTATCCCACCTTGCCTGGCAAGCTGGCTCAAGGCGGCTAACAAGAGTTAAAATATCATAAACAACTAAAATGTTGGTTAAAACAGCGTAAATTACAGATAAAATTACAGGTAAAACAGACTGGTGATGGCAGCATTCAAATCACACCCCACAATGGGTGCAGCAACCCATCAATCCCAGGCCAGAAGCAGTTCCACTGGCCCGTTCCTCAGCGGCAGCTCCTAATCGAAGGCCTGGTGGAAGAGCTCCATTTTGCAGGCCCTGTGGAACTGTAAAAGGTCCCGCAGGGCCCTAGTGTCTTCCAGGAGCTCATTCCACCAGCGTGGAGCCGCCACTGAGAAGGCCCTGGCTCTGGTAGTTGCCAGCCTAGCTTCTTTCGGACCAGGGAGAGTCGGGTGATGTTGTGAGCCTGACCTCAGTGCTCTCTGGGGCACATATAGGGAAAGGCAGTCCCTCAGGTAGGCAGCCCCCTGACCATATAGGGCTTTAAAGCCTAACCTACCTCACAGGGTTGTTGTGACGATAAAAATGGAGAATGACATAAGCCCCCTTGGGTCCCATTGGGGAGAAAGGTGGGGTACATGACAGTATATAAATAACAACAAATAGTTTGCAAGGAAAGGACGGTTTCCTGAAATCCGGCTGCAAGATGATTTCCCAGCCATAGTACAGCCCTTATCAACAGTCACCCATAGCTATCTCTCTCCAAAAATGGGCTGCAAAACTTCTGCTATGTGCCGGGAAAACGGACAGAGGAATCTCCCCTCTGCTGCGGCATTGTGGCAATAACCTCACGCAAGCGGGCCATCCTACAGAGGAAGGCCGCCAAAAATAATCCTTAAAACTGGTTCAGGCTCTCAAGTCTGCCTTCTCTTTTCAAGCGAAACAGAGAGAGGGAGAGCCTCTTCACCCTCTAGGCTTAGCCCAACTGCACGTCTTTCATTCCTGGCAAACCGCATTCCCAAACAAAAAAAACCGCCAGCTCGCTGGAGTAACAAGGAACAGGTTCAGGGGGATGCTCACAAGCCTCCCTCCCTGCTTTCCCGCGGCAGTGTAAGTAAGTACGGGCAGAGCTTTTAATCCAGTAACTCTGGGCGGGTTTCAACAGGCTTAGGCTGACTTTTCAAGCAACACTAAATACCAGTTCAAATGCAGCCTTCGAGCTAAGATTCTCCTCTTTGTTTTTCTTTTCTTTCCTGTTTCTTTTCTTCTCTCCCCAGCTAGCATATCAACGGGCCTTTCCTCGGTTGTTCACAAACTTGCTATTATTTTAAAATCATGATTAGAAGAGCCACATCCCTTGGTGTCACTTGCTAAATCCATGCAGTCATGTCAGATGGGGGAGGGGAAGAGAGGGGGAATTTAAGTCCAAAGGCGGCCTGGGGGTCAGCACATAAAAATCTCCGGGGTCAAGACGTTGTCAGTAATGAGATCAAAAGTTCACATCACCCTTTGTTCAACACAGGAGAATCCCTCTGTTTTCTCCAGCGCTGCCGAATGCTAATTTTCAGAGCCGGAAAAACTGTTGGAGGGCATTTGAGACAGAAGGACAGTCCAACTGTGGCTCCATTTTTTTTTTCTGGAGTGGAATGTTTGATGGCACAGACTTGTTAAAGGTGAGCACCAGTGGCTATGTTTCACTTAGGAGGAAAGAGGTAATTGGACTTTTAAAAATTAGGGTTTTCCAAAACTATGACGTTGACTTTAATTCTTCCAGGCTGTTGGAATTTTGCTATTCCCGTCGGGTGAGCTGAACTGTTATTTGACCATGTTATATACATGGCTGGCAGAGGAGATCAGGGCAAAACTGAATGAAAAAGTCAGGTTTTGGGGGGGACAGTTATTTTAATTAAGCTTGGGAGAAATTTCTGTTTGAAACTGAAAGACAGCAAAGCTGTTTTGCCACAGTTTACAGACATCTAGGAATTTTTTAAGACTAAAGGTTTATTCAAGGTATGAGCTTTCGTGTGCATGCACACTTTTTCAAATATTTGAAAAAAGTGTGCATACACATGAAAACTCATACCTTGAATAAACCTTTGTTGGTCTTCAAGGTGTCACTGGACTCTAAATTTGTTCTACCATTTCAGACCAACACGGCTGATCACCTGGAACTGTCCAGGGACTCTGTGTCTCGTTTATGACAGGACAAAAGAAATCACCACCAGGAACCTGGCCATGGTTAAGAACCAAGGCTTTGTGAAACCACAAGTGGAAACCAAGAATCTGAGACCCAGTTCCCACATTCCATCTGGCATTCACGCGATCACTTTTTGAACACCTCCACTATGAAAATTTACTTTGGAAATGCCGACTCGCATATCTCCATTAGGGATACTTTGGTGAGTTCTGCCCAACCATATCTTGCTTGTAAGTTTCAGAACTAGACAAGTGAAGTAATTTTAATAAGGACTTCCCATGCATATCCTGTCTCAACCAAATTGCCCTTTCACTTCTGTATTAGAAGCAGCACTGTGTGTCAATCTTCCATCACTGAGTATCTTCCTTCCTGAGTACTACACAACATCACAATACTCCACCAGTGATTCAGGAGAGGATCCTGGGACACAGAGGATGCCAGCTTTTGGCCTATTGTTCATGTGAAGAAATGCATTTTTTTTCCCTTTGGAGGTTTGAAATGGGTAAACTTTTTATGCAGAGTTTTAAAAGGTTTTTCCCCACCTCTGGGCAGGGAACAGGTGGGGGGAAGGAGTTAGTTCAATTGCTTTCCAGACTTATCTCAGCCCACCTTTGTACAAATGCTAGACAATGGGATGGTGAAGCTCCCCCCACTCCAAGCAGGGAACAGAGATTTGGAGGAATTTGGTATTTGACTTCAAGAAAAAAATGTCTGGAGACATAAGGAAAGGCTCAGTGGGAGGGGAAGTGGGAGGCTGGGTCAGTGGGAGGGGAAGCGGAGAACATAAAACTCCTGGAAGCAAAGAGGGAGGCCTCTTCTCTTTGGTGCAGAGACCATCAGAGCAGACAGAACTCTTAACTGAAGAGCCTGGAGAGATGAAGGAAACTTCAAGGTAATGGCAACTCTGTAGAGATCTGTAACTTCCTAAGCTAAGGAGCTTGTCCTATATTTGAACATCTGATAGGGCATGTATAGCGAGAGGGACACAGGAATTGTATTTTATGCATTTCTTTTAAATCCCTGGCTCAATCTGGTGCTGTGCTAAAAGTATGCTTGTGAACATTTTCTTTTTAATAAATACTTTACAACCTTTGAAGCTGGTGGTGGTTCTCTGTACCACATAGACCTCCACTGTCTTGGACATGCTATTTTAAAAGGAGGGCTGGGGGAAGGCAGGCAATTGGCATGTGGCTACTAGGGATATGCATTTGGTTCATTCAAACTGAATGCACCCTGAAAATGGCCCATTTGGCCCCCTTTCAGGCAGCCATGGGCCAAATCAGATTCTCTAATCTGATTCAGCCTGCCACCAAATTACCGCTGAAATTCGGCAGCAATTTGGTGGCGGCTTTAAAAGTGACTGGAGCGGAGGGGGTTTGAGGGAGAGGCTCCAGACTCGCAAGGTAGCTGCTGGAGCCTCTCCCCCCAAATACCCACCAAGTTTCAAGAAGATTGGACCAGGAGGTCCAATTCTACAACCCCCAAACAGGTTGCCCCCATTCCCTCCATTGTTCTCTATGGTGGGAAAAAAGTAACTCTGGTGACAGAGAGAGAGAGAGAGAGAGAATGAGAGAGAAGCCTCTCCAGGTGTTGGGAAAACCTTGGAGGGCAGGGTGAAACAGGGCCTGCAGGTCAGAGCAGGCCCTTTTCACCACAGTTCATATATATTTGTCTAGAAGTGTTGTGATGTCACCAGAAACCTTGTTTTCAGGTTCTCTTTCTCTACTGTAAATTGGTTAAACATGGCGTGGAAAACAAGACTTGCCCCTACCTCTTGCTTTCTGGACTGAATTTTGTGGAAATCCTTGTGGTACTTTCGAAATATATTAATTTCTCCATTCGTCCTTCTAGATTCAAATCCGGTAGTACCTTAGAGACCAGCAAGATCTAACTGTTCTATGGCAGTTTATATAGTTTCTACCTGAAACTACCCCCTAAAAGGTTGTCAACCCTATCTCAGAACCTAAGCAGGGTTGGCCCCGGTTAGTACTTGGATGGGAGACTGTCAGGATTGGTATTGCCTACTCAGACTGGCAGCAGCTCACCAGGGTCTCAGGCAGAGGTTTTTCACATCCCCTACCATCTGATCTTTTCAACTGGAGATGCCAGGGATCGAACCTGGGGCCTTCCTCATGCCAAGCAAATGCTCTGCCACTGAGCCACAGCTCCTCCCCTAAGATAGGCTAGGAGTAGAACCTAAGGCCTGGTTTGAAGGCATGAACACACATGAAGCTGCCTTATCCTGAAGCAGGCCCTTAGTCCATCAGGGTCAGTATTGTCTACTCAGACTGGCAGCAGCTCTCTAGGGACTCAGGCAGAGGTCTTTCACATCCTCGACTGCCTGATCCTTTCCATTGGAGAGGTCAAGGATAGGGTTGGGAAATACCTGGAGATTTTGAGGGTGGAGCTTGGGAGGGCAGGGTTGGAGGAGAAAAGGGACTTAGCCGGGCATGATGCCATCATCTACCCTCCAAAGCAGCCATTTGGAGGGTAGATGATGGAAAGCAATTGTAATAGCTGGAGATCTCCAGGTGCCACCTAGAGGTTGGCAACCCAAGACAGGGATTGAACCTGAGCCCTTCTGTACAACAAGCAGATGCTCTTCCACCAAGCCACAGCCCCTCCCATCTCCTTCATCTATCACAAGCCGTTTCTTCTTTACAGTATGGAAACTTCCCAGAAAAAACTCTTTTTGATCATTTCCTATCCCCAAAGGGACACTACTTAACCCCTCACCATTTAAACCCCTCTCTCTTAGCCTTTTATTTCCACGAGACTGGCATAACGCAATATATTGTGTTCTTTTTAAAAGAAGAAAAGAAAAGAAAAAGAAAAGAAACTCGACTCCTTGTTAAAATAAACCCAGAAGGGTACACATCTGATAGAGGCCGAGGATTAAGCGGTAATTAAAGTCAATATCATGGCCCGGCCCCTCTTTGCCAAGTAATATATATTTCAGGCAGGGCACTTTGGGGATTTCTCTGCGTCAGGCCTGCTCCTGCCCAAATCAGTGTGTCTTTCCCTTTGATATTCCCACAGTGTTCGCACACAGACCCTCAAACACACACAGCTCAGGGTAATATGTCTCTAATGCGAGGAAATCAATGGGAACGCAGGCCTTTTTTGCCTGACAATGTTGTCAGGCTGTATTATCTGGTCGAGGCTGTGGCTTTGGTTCATAGCAGTCGTCAGTTAAATTTCCCTTTCTGAAGCTGAGCAAAGTGTGGTAATGTCACAGCCACAGGCGACTGCCGCTCATAGGATGGTTTACTGGTAGAGTTTAGCCTCCTGGCTTGTCACAGTGTATATATCTCAGGGTCTTCTTTTCCTTCGTAGTTAGAGGTTTCCAAGAATGTTGCCTGGAGCAGTCGTGGGATGCAAAAAGAGAGAGAGAGAGAGAGAGGGAGAGATTTTTGTTCTGCACTTAGCAACATTACCGCACTTCACACTCGCTTTCTGATAAGGGGAAATTTAACTGACTGCTCTGAACTCTGATCTACCCGATAATCCACTCTGACAGTGCTGTGGATAACGGCTGGCAAACCTACTAATTTATATTTCATTATCCCGGCACTCAGCTTAATCTGTTATCTTTTGCTAAACATTACAAAGATCGCGACGAGGGCTGAGCCCAGAAGGGAGGAAACAGGCCCACAGCCACCTCAAAAGCTCACCGGGCGTTTGAGAGCTCAGCGGGCCGGCCGGCGCCGCACTCGTTCAAAAGAATTAGAAGGGGGCGCTAGGTTTGACAGAACATGCAGTTCAGCTGAAGGTAGAGATGCCACAAAATCCGCGTTGAAAATGCTTGGCAAGCAAACATACTGTTTTTGACAGCCAGGAGAGGTGTCTGGGATCACCACTTCACCTTGCCGCTTTCCAATTTACTCAGCCGCTGAGTAACTTTGTGGCTGCACAGTAGCTTGTGGTGGAGAGTCCAATTCTATCCCAGGCTCATGGATAGCCAGGTTAGGTAATGGAATGATTCAGAGGGGGAATTAGAAGTCCCATAAGGCTACGCAAAAATCTAAAAAGCACAAAATAATGATGCAACAGGCTTTGATGAAACCGCCTGGAATGACTTTGTAGAAACACACAGTGTTCGTTATCATCAGTGTCTGACTTTTTATTTGAAGAAAGAGCTGCCTGGCAGCATGTAGCAATGGCACGACGAGAGGCAGTGAGGTGGAGTGGTTAAGAGTATGGGATTGGCATCTGGAAAGAAAAAGAGGAAGAGGAGGAGGAGGAGGAGGAGGAGATTGGATTTATTCCCCGCCCTTCAGAGCAGCTTACAATCTCCTTTCCCTTCCCCTTCCACACAACAGACACCCTATGAGGTAGGTGAGGCTGAGAGAGCTCTTTCGAGGACTGCTCCTGAGATAAAAGATCTGAGAGAACTTGTGAATGTCCCAAGGTCACACCAGCTGCTGCATGTGGAGGAGTGGGGAATCAAACCTGGTTCTCCCAGATTAGAGTCTGTGCTCCTAATCACTACACTAGATTGGCTGTCCTAGAGACCTGGGTTTGAATCCCCAGTCCTGCCATGGAAACGTACTGGGTGACCCTGAACCTAACTTACCTCATAGGGTTGTTGTGAGGGAAAAATGGGGGAGAGGAGAACTATATTAGCTGCTTTAGGTTCCCATTGGGGAGAAAGGTAGGATACAAATCAATAAAAAGTAAAGTCTGTAGATGGGGAGATACTAGGACAGGGTCAGGGGCTCTGGGCTAAAAGTCATAGAATCATAGAATCATAGAGTTGGAAGGGATATTCAGAGTCATCTAGTCCAACCCCCTGCACAATGCAGGAAATTCGCAAATACCTCCCCCTTCCCCTGTTCCATGCCCAGAAGATGGCGGAAAAAACCTTCCCGGATCCCCGGCCAAACTGAATGGAATCAGGTAGGTGTGAGAAGCTACAATCATCCAGGAATTTGTTCACAGTCTTTTTAATACACATATAGAATCTTAATTCAGGAGCAACCAATGAAGAAACACAAGGCCTACCACACTCCTTCAGGAAAGTTCCTCTAACCAGCTTATCCAGAGCTCTGTGTAAAACCTGGAGTAAAACTTCTCCAGATTCTACTATCTTGAAACTAATATAAAACATGAAATGGAGAACTGAACGTCACCATGGGATCCAACCACAGGGTCAGACAGATGGCTCCCAGCAGTAACTTTTGAAACTGCTAGATTCAAGTCTAGCAGCACCTTCAAGAACAATGAGATTTCTTCCAAGGGTTAAAGGTTACTGTGTCAGATACAGGTAGGAGTGGAGATCCCTGAGCCCTCCATTCTTATTTGTACCTGTCAAAGAGAGCTTTGACTGTTGAAAGCTGATGCCCTGGAATTCTTGTCCATCTTGAAGGTTCTGCTGGACCTGAAAACAGCTTTTCTACAGCAGACCAACATGGTTACCCTTCTGAAACTATCTTTTAGAACCAGTAAACTGGGTAAGAATGGAACCGCTGGAGTCCAACAGCCCATCTCTGCCAACCGGTTTAGAGGACACCATCGTCAGTACCAATGCTCCCTCTGAGCTGTGGAGTCTTGTGAGCAAAAATTCTACTTTGTGAGCTACTGCGTAAATTTGTTTGCTCTGGAGCCATCCTTCCTGAGCTGAGACCAAAAAAACTGTGTGAGCTAGAGGCTAAAAAACTGTGAGCGAGCGCACACTAACTCAGCTTAGAGGGAACACTGGTCAATATCACCGTTGCCCTAAGCTCTGTTTCTCATACGTGGAAAGTATCTGCTCTTCTTTGAACACTACTTTGTGACTTTGACCTTCAAGAAATCCATCATAAGTCTTCAGTCATTTAGTGATTAACATCCCCCTTTTCCCCTTTACTTCCCTTGGTTTCTAATTTATTTGCGTCGATGGACCCTCGCACAACTTCGGGCCTCGTTTCTGAAAAAGATCAAAATATGATTGACTCAAAATTGACTTGGCTTCAGATTGGATTACCCTGCAAAGGCGGGCTTGGCTTAGGTTCCCAATGATTTATTGATTGCCACATCTCAAGGTTTACTTTTAGGTGTTGGACTCTTGCTTCATCGACTCCCCGGCTCGCCATATGAGAAACTTGTCTCTCCCTTTCCATGGACAGTCCCCCTTCTTTACCGTGGGCTGGAATCCTAGGCAGATATCTTATGGGTCGGGGACAAACGCATGTGAAATCGGAGATTTTTACTCAGTTCAGTACCCAGCTGAACAGGAAAGGCTGCTGTAGAAGAGAAAAAGGATGACCCATTCTGGGAGTTGATTGACTACTTTGGAAGCACTCAGCACATCTAGGGAAGTTCTCAACACTTATCGGACAATGGGAACTTCGACTCTTGAAAGCTTATACCCCAAAATCTTGTTGGTCTCTGAGGGCCTACTGGAAGAAGGAGAAGGAAGAAGAGGAGGAGGAGGAGGAGAGGAGGAGGTGGAGATTGGATTTATACTCTGCCCTTCACTATCCAAAGGAGTCTCAGGCTGAAGACAGATCGGCAAACTGGAGCGCAGTGCGAGCGGGCGAAAAAGCCCCGGGGCCAACCCGTCCCATGGCTGCCCATTCGCACTGGCTCTAGTGCTGCGGGACCTCACCTGAAAGGAGGTGGACCGGCGCGTCCACTCTTCCTCCGCCGGCCCCTGGAGCCTCCACTGGGGTGGCGAGCGGCATGCGGCTGTTCCGGCGAGGCACGGCCGGGACAGCTGGTTCACGCTTCCGGCCCCGCTCTGTGACGCGTCCACACTGCCAGGAAGTGGCAGGGATGCGTGCCCAGACGGCCGGAGACCAGTTCCAAGAGGTCTCCGGCTGCAGCGCGTGGAAAGCGCCCCACGTGCGGGTAAGTGCGGCCCGCCGACGGGGGACAGCTGTTGCAATCTGGACGCACTCTCTGCCTCCGCGGAGGCAGAGAGGGCCAGATTGCCAGTCTGTCCTCGGCCTCAGAGCAGTTTACAATCCCCTTCCCCTTTCCTTCCCCACAACAGACACCCTGCGAGGGAGGTGGAGCTGAGAGAGCTCTTTCAAGAACTGGTTGTGAGAGAACAGCTCTGAGAGAATCTGTGACTGACCCAAGGTCACACCAGCAGCCGCGTGCGAAGGAGTGGGGAATCAAACCCAGTTCTCCCAGATTAGAGTCCGCGCTCCCAATCACTATGCCAAACTGGCTGAGGTCCACTCTCCTTGAGTGCCGTAGTGAGGATCCAAATCAGGCCTTTGTGCACCTGGGAACTGAATTTGCAGCATGGAATCCCAGGCATACATCTGAGCCAAAGCCGCCATGGGACTACTGTGGGGACTCTGTTACATGTGAACTGGCCGGAAAGAGTTTTAAGAGGGGATTGTCAGTAAACGCCACAAGCATACCCTTAAAAGGGAAATCTTGTCTGTTTCTTGATTCTATGTTCATGTGAACGCTTGCTTCTCTCTCCCCCCCAATCTATTGTCCCTAGCTTTTTACAAACAAGAATATTCTGGTGTTAAACATGAATAAAAAAGGGGGGGTCTTTGTATATTAGTATGTGTTTGTGTCTCGAATGCCAGGTGAAACCTTTTCATGTTCAGAATCAATCATCAAAGCATTTATTTAACAAGCTTCTGTGTGAGTTTGAAGACGCTCTCAGATTTGGGTTTGCTTGTTTGCGTTTCCCTTCTTTCCATTAATCTGTTGCTAGCCCATGCAATATTCATTCCTTCAATACTCCTAAAGCACACTTTTTGTTCTTCTTGTTGCTGTTCGACTGCTGCATGGCAAGAGGAGATCGTCCTCCACACGCAGCGCCCAAGGGTGCGGACGTCTTCATATGCAGCTGCGCTAAGCCGTGCCGCTTTGCGCAGAATGGACCTGCGAGTGCAACATGCAAGCAGGTCAGGCTGAACATAAGGAAGGTGCCTGTCTTTCGAAGGGGAATGTGACAGCCACAACTGGAACGCGCGTGTTCCCTCTCTAATGCAACGCACAGGCTTCTGAATAGGTGTGGCATCAACAGCGCACAAGAGTGCCCTTGGTGGTGGAAAGTGCCATCCAACGGCAACCAAGTTCTGGCAACCCCTTAGGGAAGGTGTGTCAAACATAAGGCCCATGGGCCAGAACTGGCCCGGCCAGTTTGGTGTAGTGGTTAAGTGCATGGACTCTAATCTGGGAACATAAGAACATAAGAGAAGCCCGTGTTGGATCAGGCCAATGGCCCATCCAGTCCAACACTCTTGTGTCACACAAAGGCCAAAAATACCAGGTGCCAACAGGAGGTCCAGCAGTGGGGCCAGGACACTAGAGCTCTCTCAGCCCCACCTACCTCACAGGCAGTGTTCCCTCTAAGCTGAGTTAGTGTGAGCTACAGTGTGAGCTAGCTCACAGTTTTTTAGCCTCCAGTTCATACATTTTTGTCTTAGTTCTGAAAGGGTGGCTCCAGAACAAACTAATTTATATAACAGCACAATCACTCACTCACAACTTGGATGCCAGTAGCTCACAAAGTAGATTTTTTACTCACAAGACTCTACAGCTTAGAGGGAGCATTGCTCACAGGTTATCTGCTGTGGGGAGGGGAAGAGAGAGGAGATTGTAAGCTGCTCTGAGATTCCTTTGGGTACTGAAGGGCGAGGTATAAATCCAGTCTCTTCATCATCATCATCTTCCTCCTTCTTGCCCTTCCATTTCCTCCTTTGAGAGCCAGTTTGGTGTAGTGGTTATGTGCAGAGACCCTAATCTGGGAGAACCAGGTTTGATTCCCCACTCCTCCACTTGTACCTGCTGGATGATCTTGAGGAAGCCATAGTTCTATCAGAGCTGTTCTCTCAAGGACAGTTGTCTCAGAGCTCTCTCAGCCCCACCTACCTCACAGGTTGTCTGTTGTGGGGAAGGGGAAGGGAAAGGAAACTGTAAGACGCTCTGAGACTACAAGTGAAAGGCGGGGTATAAATCCCATCTTTTCTTCTTCTTCTTCTTCCCTCCTTCTTCCTCTTCCTCCTCCTTTTCCTCCCTATTTCACTTCCACTTCCTCCTCCTCCTCTTCTTCTTCTTCTCTGCTTTGGGTTCCTTTTGGAGAGGAGAGGTATAAATGAAATTATTTCAAAAATATATTTCAAACAAATCCTATTCTTGGATGGTTCCCCCCCCCCCCCCCCCCCGATAATTCTAACCTCCAAAAGGGGTTGATGGTCATTTAAACTCCCTTCTAACTTGCCTTGTTTGAAGGTTCTCTGGGCACACTGGAGATCCCTGTGGCTTTCATAAGTCTCCTGGCACTCTGCTAACAGCGACCTTCAATATGTGCTGTTTATTCTATTACACTAAACAGGGATGATTTGCTAAATTGAGTGTTTAAGTAGCCTTGAGGTAAGAATCCTTTTCTTTTTTCTTGGCAGGCGGATCAGATTGCCTTCAGCCTCAACAAGATATTTAAAGGGAACAGAAGCCGGGGCATGTCTTAATTTGCTCTTAATTGTTCAGGAGAGGCAAAAGGTTAACGAATGCAAAATCAAGAAATATTAAACCAAGTTCCCAAAGAGGAGGTAAATAAAGCGGTAATTTTTTAAAAAAAATCATTTTTTTTTTTGGAAGATGCCTAACTTTATTTGACTTCTGCTACCCAGTTTGCAAACCCTGGTATTCTGGGTAAGAAAGAAGGAAGTCATGGACAACCGTTTTGTCTCACTTCTGTACAAGGTACAGAGTGGTAAAAGCTTCCCAACTGTTGTGCTAGATAATGTAGATCAGATGTCCCCAACCTTTTTCACCCTGAGGGCACCTTTGAAATTCTGAATTTAATGGTCCTATAAAGGGGGGGGGGGGCTGTTAGATGGCAGTATAAAATTACAGCATCCTTTGCGGTATTCTCCTGCTGAGCCCAGGAGCCAAACTTCTAGCCTACAACCCAGCCCTAGCACCATCGCTGCTCCAAGTGGCTTATATAGGGCGACTTACAGAACAAGACCTCCTTAGTTTGGTGTAGTGGTTAGGAGTGCGGACTCTAATCTGGGAGAACCGGGTTTGATTCCCCACTCCTTCACATGCAGCTGCTGGTATGACCTTGTGTCAGTTACAAGTTCTCTCAGAGCTGTTCTCTCAGGAGCAGCTCTCAAAAGAGCTCTCTGAACCCCGCATCCCTCACAAGGTGTCTGTTGTGGGGAGGGGAAGGGAAAGGAGATGGGAAGCCGCTCTGAGACTCCTTCCGGTAGTAAAGGATGGGGTATAAATCCAATCTCTTCTTCTTCTTCTTCTTCTTCTTCTTCTTCTTCTTCTCCTCTTCCTTCTCCTTCTTCTTTCTTCTTCTTCTCCTTCTTCTTCTTCTTTCCCTCCTCCTCCTTCGCAGGGGTGGTATAACCACATCATGTTGTCTTCAAACCGTGCTCTGGGCTCCCTCGGAAGCTCCCTACCATCTTCTCCCATTATCTGACATCTTGTGTTTAAACAAAATTTTAAATTGTCTTTTTAATCATTCTGGGATTGATGAGAGGGAAGGGGAGTAGGGTAGGCCAAGTCTTAATGGTCCCGCAGCAAGAGGCTCTGGAGGTGGAGATGGATGGAAATGGCATCACCACAATACCTTGATGCCATTTCCAGCCAAAGAAACCAAAGTGATGTCACCGTGTCACAGTGACGTTCTAGGAACCCAATGGATCTCAGTGGTTTGACCATGGACAGCTGAGGATTCCAAGACCATCACTGCATTCTTCTGGAGGGCTTTGGCCAACAATGCCATCAAGGTGCCATATGATACCATTTCCCCCTCCCGGATTCCCCCTCACCCAGGCAGCAGCTGGGACCAAGGAGAATCGGCAGGAGCTAGGATTACCAGGCAACCAGCGGGAGAGTTGGGAGCAGGGACATGGGAGGGCACAACGTAAGGTGTATCACTGCATCACTTCCGGGGAAAACCCGGAAGTTATGTGGGGTAGCTCTAGGAATTGCCAGAAACTCTATGGTGGGAAGACTAGTGGCCCTAGTGGGTAAGGGGGATCCCTAAAAGGAAGACCTATTTGGCCTTTGCCCTTTAGGAATGAGAGCAGGAAACTGTCCTTACGGATGTTCAACACAGAGTGGGGCTGAGATGTAGTCATCCCCCTAAACCATGTACAGCTCTCCCTGCATAAAAGCATTTTCCCCCCTCTTTTAATGCGCAGAAGAAAAAAGAACAAGCCATTCACATGGAAATGGAATAGATCCCCGTGGTGATTAAAAACTCCTGTCGAATGATACATATTTAATCACTAGATAAAGGGGGAAGGAAGCACTTACAGTGAAAATGAGCTAAATAACAGATTATATTTGGGATTTATGGACAGGGAGAGAGGAGTTGCGCTGGAAAAAGAAAACACAGAGGCTTATTAAACTGCTAAATACAAAGACAAGACTGATGGAAGGGCTGGAGGCTTGTCTGCATAAGGAAACCTGTGATTTTATAGACATAGCTAAAAACCTGCCTGGAAAACCACAATTAGGGTATTCATGTTTTAGAAGGAATCGTTTAAAAGAGGGGTTTTTTAAAAGGAGGCCATAGAGGCATCTTTTTTTCAGTTCCTTTACACTCCGTATACAGTTTATGAATTCTGGATAGGCCTTAACTGTCTGTCTTCTGGTACAGATGAAGTATGAGAGTTGAAAATGGGGTCAGAGACAACAGCATGTGAGCAGTTTTCATAATTTAAATCCTGGCGCCGGGTGTATTTAGTCCACTTGGCCTCTAGGGGGAGCTGTAGTACACAGTGTCTACTTTCCAGAGCTTATTGAACGCGATTGGTTTCTCTGCCTCTTGTTAACTACTAGTTAAGTTGTAATAAGGTGGATCCAATCATCCCCCAAGTAGCCTTTCTCCAGTTTAAGTGGCTCTTCCAAGTTAAGTGCCTTTCCCTTCAATGGAAGAGCCACTTAAACTGGAGGAACGCTCCCTAGATTGGATCCTTAAAACTGGAGTAAAGCTCCTTCGAATCCATCACACCCTATTTCAATTCCTCCTGTAGCTGAACACAGAAAAGGAATGACTGAATGGGGCCAAAAGGTCATTGTGTGAAACTGGCTTGGGGCAATACTTTTGGCAGACGATAACTCTGAACCAGTTTGGTGTAGTGGTTAGGAGTGTGGTCTCTAATCTGGGAAAACTGGGTTTGATTCCTCATTCCTCCACAAGCAGCTGTTGGGGTGACTTTGGGTCAGTCACAGTTACCTCAGAGCTGTTCTGGAAGAGCAGTTCTCGAAAGAGCTCTCAGTCTTACCTATCTCATAGGGTGTCTGTTGTGGGGAGAGAAAGAGAAAGGAGATTGTAAGCGGCTCTGAGACTCCTTTGGGTAGTGAAGGGTGGGGTATAAATACAATCTTTTCTCCTCCTCCTCACCACTACCACAGACACCTACACAATGGTTAAGAATCACTGAATTTATGCCATATTGTTAGGCTATCTCATATTGCCTTTAGGATACATAGGCTTGCCCTGCATACATATAGGGAGGGAAAGGCATTTGGCAGGATATGATGTCATAGAGTCCACCCCCAAACCTGATGATGGAATGATGTCTCTTCTGCAGAAAACCCGGAAGTGACATCAGTCCTCTCTAGGCATTGCCAGAAACTCTTTTACCATAGAGTTTCTAGCGATTCCTAGAGAAGTGGGATGTCACTTCTGGTGCCCTCCATTGTCCCTATCGCCCCCCACACACACACACACACACTCCCGCCAGTCACCACAATTTGCCTGGCAACCCCAAATATAACTAAGATAACAGGTCTCAAAAAAAACACATATTTTCTTCTTTTCCAGAAAGGTTTTTTTTAAGTGTGTATAATGTGTGTATCTGTGAGTCCCTACTTATATTTTTCTTCCCCTAAAAAGCCTCTTTACAATAGGAAACCTGAAATTAAAATCCAAGAACATATTTCTAAATAATAAATGAGCTCACATTTGGGGATTGTTTCAAGTTTATTATGGAAAAAAACCCCACAAAAGAGTGAAAAAGTAAAACCAAAAAAAAAATGGAATTAAGCTAGTTATAATTAGCCCCCATAGCTTTCAAGGCAGAAACTTCCTGGATCTGCAGGGTCAATGAGAGGGAGGGGCGGTGAGGTGGGAATAGCAGGAAAGATAGCTGAAGGATTGTTTTTCAAGCAAGCTGGTTTATTCAAAACCTGAGCAAGCTTTCTTGAACTGGGGAAGTGGAGGCTCTCTCCGCTTCCAGCCAGCACTCTCTAAGCTATGCTCCGGTGAGAAAAGGTAGCATCTCATTTCCAGAAGCTGCAATGTTTCTCTGCAGTTCTTGGAAGCGATGTGCCAGCAAGCGATCTTACGTAGAGCTTGTGTCGATCACATTGCTATGCTGGTGTGCATGCTAAGGCGCAAAAATGGCGGCAGCATAGGGTTGGATCCAACCTGCTTTTTGGTGGGAAAGGAAGAAGGGGTGTTCTTTGGCCACCAAAAAAAAGGCTATTCTGCAAATTGTGGGGTCTGTGCGTACAAAAGCCACGTGGTATGGAGGCTGTCATATGGAGAGGAACTGGGAAAGATGGAGTAAAAATCTGGCTGGATCCAACCCATAACATCACATAATCACTGGGCAATTTTTGGTCACTAGTCCTTTTGTGGATCAAAACCCGGCTAATTAACAGGAAATGGAGAGTGAATCTAAATGGGCAATTTTCTCAGTGGAGGGAGGTAAGCAGTGGGGTACCACAGGGATCAGTACTCGGCCTGATGCTTTTTAATTTGTTCATTAATGATTTGGAGTTGGGAGTAAGCAGTGAAGTGGCTAAATTTGCAGATAACACGAAGTTGTTCAGGGTGGTGAAAACCAGGGAGGATTGTGAGGCACTCCAAAGGGATCTGTCGAGGATGGGCGAGTGGGCATCAACGTGGCAAATGGGGTTCAATGTGGCAAAGTGCAAAGTGGTGCACATTGGAGCCAAAGTTACTAACTATGAATACACATTGATGGGATCCGAACTGGCAGAGACTGGCCAAGAGAGAGATCTTGGAGTCGTAGTAGATAACTCAATGAAAATGTTGAGACAGTGTGTGACTGCTATGAAAAAGGCCAACGCTATGCTGGGGGTTATTAGGAAGGGAATTGAAAACAAATCAGCCAGTATCATAACACCCCTGTATAAATCAATGTTGCGACCTCATTTGGAGTACTGCGTACAGTTCTGGTCACCATACCTCAGAAAGGATTTTATAACATTGGAAAAAGTGCAGAAAAGGACAACTAGAACGATAAAAGGGTTGGGACACTTTCCCACTGAAGAAAGGCTGAAGCGCTTGGGGCTCTTTAGCTTGGAGAACTGATGGCTGAGGGGTGACATGACTGAGGTTTACAAGAGTATGCATGGGATAGAGCAGGTAGAGAAGGAGGTACTTTTCTCCCTTTCTCACAATACAAGAACTTGTGGGCACTCCATGAAATTGCTGAGCAGTCGGGTTAGAACAGATAAAAGGAAGTACTTCTTCACCCAAAGAGTGATTAACACATGGAATTCACTGCCACAGGAGGTGGTGGTGGCGGCTACAAGCATCAATGGCTTCAAGAGGGAATTAGATAAACATCTGGAGCAGAGGTCCATCCGTGGCTATTAGCCACAAGGTGTAGATAGGATCTCTCAGTCTGGGGCAAGTGATGCTCTGTGTTCTTGGTGCTTGGGGGGGGGGGTGACAGTGGGAGGGCTTCTAGTGTCCTGGCCCCATTGCTGGACCTCCTGTTGGCACGTGGTATTTTTGGCCACTGTGTGACACAAGAGTGTTGGACTGGATGGGCCGTTGGCCTGATGCAACATTGGCTTCTCTCATGTTCTTATGTTCTTCATTTTGGGAAGAAAGGTGGCATGATATAGCCCAATCACATCAGATCTCAGAAGCTAAGCAGGGTCAGCACTTAAAAAGGAGACCACCAAGGGAGACTCTGCAGAGGAAGGCCATGGCCAACCTCCTCTGCCTCTCACTTGTCTTGAAAGCCCCTTGCTGGGATTGCCAGAAGTTGGCTATGACTCGCCAACACTTTGCACACACGTATGGTCCTTCATTTTGCGAGGCATGCTTTTACCCGGGGGGGGGGTGGGGGTTGTATTCGAACTCAAGAATAAGATGAATCCCCACAGAAGATCTGAGGCCACTGCTATCAATGTACCATAATCCAGACTATTACGGTGCGCCCTAAGGCAAGAATCTTTTTGTTTGAAATAACAATTAAAAACCAACACATTTGAAGTATTAATTATCTTACCATATTTTGATTTTTTATACTTTTTCATGTTTTGTATTCTTATCTTATGCAATGTCCTTAAAATGTGTTAAACAAATGGCATTTTGTGCTGCTCACTTTCCCCTTTGTCCCTTTTCATTTTGTATCCCTTTAAATGGTGAGATTATACATATGTGTGTTGGGTTTTATATAGATACTGATTTTCTAAATTTACCAGTTATTTTCTGTTAACCCAGCATAATTATACTGCAACCCTGAGTGGTGGTGGAGGAAAAAGAAGAACAATCACTAGTGTCAGAAGTGTGATGATGTCGCTTCCGGCGGTAGCTCTAGGAATCACCGGAAGCTCTATAGCTTTACCACAGAGTTTCTGGCACTTCCTAGAGTTACTGCTATCACTTCCGTGTTTTCCCTGGAAGTGACATCATCCTACTTGCAATGCCGCCTTCCTATCATGTCCCCAAACCTCCCACTGGTTGCAAGGTGACAATCTCGCTGATGGGATAGTGACCATCCACTGGCAGTTATCCCTTCTTCACCCCAGTGAGATTCTTAAGTGACCAATAAGAATTGGCTTATCACCTGCAGTGGCTTCTTATCACTTTGCCAAATGGCCCGGAGTTCCAAACCCACACCCCCGACCCCCTCACTGTTTGGATTGCTTTCCTCGGGCACCGTGTCTTCATCTCATTGCATTATTTCTTCGGGGTAGCCGCGCTCTCCAACATGCCTTTCCCGGTGGCGTAAAGATTTTTTAAAAAATAAATAAATGCAGTTTAGGTTGGGCATCTACCACTTGAAGGGCTAACGATTATTGACTACCCTCCAGCAGACTTGAGGGAACCTAGCCCGAGGCCTTTCCAAGTCTCCCCCCCCCACCCCTCCCAACATGCCGAACCTGAACACATGTTTCCAGTTTCTGGCTGGGATTGGACACAGTACAAGGCAGCCAGAATGGACCGTTTAGTGTACACGTCGAGATGACAGGTCTCGGCTTAATATAAGGAAGGCCAAAAAAAAAAATCTGTATCTTATTGAATAAGGCAGAAGAGCCCCGGGTGCTTTCGCTTTGTGATTCCGCGGCAAAAAGGGCCTCGTGTCAATATAAGTCTATGTCACTGGTTTGCAGCTGCCACACTGAATTGACCCAGCCGGCTGCAGATAGAAAGGCCTGCTCTTTCCAAAATCGTCTCTTCAGCTCATAGGCGAAAGGGGAAGGCCTGCCATAGAAATCAATTACTCCGGGAGGGGGAGGAGGGGGATGATACCAAATGGAAGAGGAAAAACTCGTCTTTGTGTGTGTGTTTTTAAAATCAAATTCACACTGCATTTCTGTCAGGCAAAGAGAAAAGGGGACTTCCTTGCTGTCTGAGGGCATTCAAGGGGGGTCTCTGCGACCCGATCCACCAAACCGTCTTCTCGTAATTCCATCACAAAGTCTCCAGATCTGTCTTTGACGTGGCCGCGGAGCATTAAATATTCTCTTAGTTCTCAGCAAAGCTTAATTATCTGTATGCTCTTTGTTTCTTTGGGGATGCCCAGCAAAAAGAGAAAAGAAAAGCAGAGGAGAGCCAATAGGATCTAACAGTATCTAAAATGAGAATCTATTTCCCTGGGACAGGGGAAGGATAAACAATTCCAGAGCTTAAAAGCAGTATGTTTCTTACAAAGCTTCATGATTAATTTTTATCTCCGACAAGTTACTTGCCTGTCACACAGAGTGGGGTGGTTTAGAGTTAAACAGGTCTCTTGAGAGCCAGTTTGGTGTAGTGGTTAGGAGTGCGGACTCTAATCTGGGTGTACCAGGTTTGATTCCCCACGCCTCCGCATGCAGCTGCTGGTGTGACCTTGGGTCAGTCACAAGTTCTCTCAACGCTGTTCTCTCACGAGCAGTCCTCGGAAGAGCTCTCTCACCCCGGTGTCTGTTGAGGGGAAGGGAGGGGGAAGGGAGTTTGTAAGCTGCTCTGAGACTCCGACTGAAGGGCAGGGTATCAATCCAATCTCCTCTTCTTCTCTTCTCTTCTCTTCTTCTTCTTCTCTTCTTCTTCTATCATGGTTGACCTCTTGCTGGAAGCTGCCTGACCCCTACCATGGCTTGGTAGGTCAGAAGGAAGAAAAAATAAGGGGGAAATCACCATTACATCGATGGAGTGAAGTCATTTCCACGATGAACCCAGAAATAAGGTCATGCTGATCTAGGATTCGGTGGAAACGGTCCAGTAAAACCATACAGTCTCTGCTGAATTCTAGAGCAGCATAATGTCACTTCTGGGCTCAACCCAGAAATGACACCATGATGTCATGGTGAGGGTGTTCACCCCCCCCCCCCATGTCCTCAATCCCATATTCCACTGGATGACAGCTGAAGGCTCGCCACCAGTCTGCTAGATCCTACAACAGCAACCTGGATCTTGTAGAGCACAGAGTCGGGGCACCAGCTCTTGCACGTAAGTTGCAAAGGATGGGCTTCACCCATGGACAGAGCCTGGCTTAGGACCTGCCTACCCACGGACAGAACAAACCAGCTCAGTGGTATCAAAAGGCAGATCCCGTGTGCCCAGGGCTAGAGCTGAGAAACCAGTGGACAGAGCCAAGGGGTCAAAAAGCAGAGATCCCTGCCCTTCACTACCTGAAGGAACCTCAGAGCGGCTTACAATCTCCTTTCTCTTCCCTGTTCAAGTGGAGGAGTGGGGAATCAAACCCGGTTCTCCCAGATTAGAGTCCGTGCTCCTGACCACTACACCAAACGGGCTCTCTAATTCTAATTCTAAACAGAAACTATTATTGGACTCTGGCTAGAACTATACTGGGAACCACCAAAGAGACTATGAAGATTCGGGATGCTCATTTCAATATTCAGAGGACATCAGTTTGAGTCACTGCTTTGCGGAACACGTTGCCTCTCCAACCATTCTGATTTTAATCACAGCAGATTCCGTCATTAAAGAATATTGTTCCCACTATCGATAGGACATTGAGGGAAGGAAATGCATGAAAGCTGCCTTTGAATCATATTGGTTTTGTAATGGCTAAATGATTTCATTTCCTCGGTGACGGATGCTTTGAATAAACATACTATAAACTCACGGCATGTGTCGTGGTTCACAGCATGTCCCGTCGTAGAAGTAAATTAGTTTCAGCTATGCGCATTGGCTCGAGCCGAGAATGGTTGGCCTCCAACTTTTCGCTAATGTCTTTTCTCAGATGTAAATTGGTTTCTGTGCCAACTGCTTAAGTTAAAGGCATTGAAGTGGAGAAAAATATTGGCGCCGTTGCGACAGGTCTAATATGAATAAGAAATCATCCAACGCAAAATGGTTTTATAACAACAGACTGCCACAAACTACGGCGCTTATAGCTCAGTTCTGTTCTTAAATGTACAACACGAAGACTAAAGTCCAGATAATGGTTCTCAGTGGGATCTCCAAAGGAATGGTATCCAGGTAGGCTAAATAACTAATAACAGTTAGGGTTGCCAAGTCTTACCTTCATAACAGCAGGGGAGTCCTGATCCCTCTCTGGGAGTCCTGTGCATGCGCGCACCGCAATGACATCACCCGGAAGTGACGTCATCACACTGGGCCTGTTGCCAGGGCGATGCTCTGGTAATCGCCCTAAAACTCTATGATACCATAGAGTTTTGAGGGCGATTGCTAGAGCGTTGCCTGGCGACATGCCCAGCGTGATGACATTGCTTTCAGGTGATGTCATCATGCTGGGCCACTTTGGGTGTGGGGTTCCCTCCACTGGCCGAATCCCGACCGGCGGATTGGGGACCCATTTAGTGGGGGAATCCCCACCCCCCACCCCGGGGGGACTTGGCAGCCCTATGTTCATAGTTACCTCAGATATGATGAGGAGGGCACTATTATTACCAGTATATTAAAAAAATTCATAGTACCAGCATATTAGCATTTGGTCTCTAGATTCTTGGCAACCGTATTGTAACAGGAGTTTTTCCTGGGTGGGTCCATTTCTTTGGAATGACCAAGTAGAGTGGACGTGAAGGGCAGTGTCACTGTGTCATGGATATAGCCAGGAATATAAGGCTGTGAGCAGGGTGGCCCGGGCTAGCCTGATACCATCAGACCTTGGAAGCTAAGCAGGGTCTGGCTGGCCACTGTGTGAGACAGGATGCTGGATGAGATGGGCCACTGGCCTGATCCAGCAGGGCTCTTCTTATGTACTTATGTCGGCCCTGGTTCATATTTGGATGGGAGACCACCAAGGAAGTCTAGGGTTGCTACACAGAGGCAGGCAATGACAAACCAGGTGGGGCCTGGGGGTCTCCCAGAATTACAACAGATTTTCAGCTAGATACCGGTCATCCTCCTCCTCCTCCCTTCTTCTTCTTCTTCTTCTTCTTTTCTTGCAAATGAAAATCATTTCCGATGTTCTCTCCAGTTCACCATTGACCACAAGAAGGGTCTGTCACATCGAATGGACCTGCTCTGAACACCCACAGTCCTGGAGCTGTGCTATTAGCAGTCCTATCTCTTCTGCCTAGTCAGCATAAAACCAAATAGGGGACAACAGTTCACGGTATTTTTGCAAAGGACATTTCTGACTCTGCCTGTGAGGTATTCTTGTGCCACATTACTTATTCATTCCGATTCCTTTGCCCGTGCACTTATATTTAACAGATTGGAAAAGAGGAAAATGGGTTTTGAAGATGTCGCTGACAGATCTATCGTACCGGTCAGAAGTTGCGGAAAGAGAACTTGACTCGGAAGAGTAAACAAAGAGCCAAAGCAGAGCTCTCTTCACTGGGGAAAAGCAATTTCTAACTATTAGGTATAAAGACTTGTGCTAGCTTATTTGTCTGAAAATTTCATTAAAGTTAAACACAATGTTACAAGAGAAGGAAACTTTATAAAGTGGGTCTACCAACCCCTCTGAGTTTGAAGCAGCTTGCTCCTCGTCTATGGCAACTGGTGTGAGTTTTCATAAGGTTTGGGAGCTCCCCAATAGGCAAGACTCACTTTATGGTGGAGGACAGACTGGCAAAATGAAGCGCAAGGGAAGCCGGGCAAAAAAGACCCGGGCTAGGTTGTTGCAGGGCATTCCATTCAGGGCTGATGCGAGACCATATGGGGGAGGAGGTGGAATAAAGTGTTCACACTGCGGGGGGCTCCTGGTGGTGGCGCCCTGGTTGTGCACGGCTTTGGTCCATTTCGCCAACCTGCGCATAGGCGCAGCAGCAATTGGGGCAGGATCCCATGGCTGGGAGCTTTAACTCCATGAGCTGGAAGCATCCCCACAGGCGGTTGTGCACTTGCGCACACAGCATGCATGGGAGGTTATGCAGGATCAGCGGGTTCACATTACTGGAACTGCTTGATTGCCGCTTATTTGCATCCACACTTCCAGGAAGTGGGATCAACGCGCACCCAGACGGCTTGACACTGGTTTCACCGGGTACCTTTTTAAAGCAGGATGAAAACGCTTCAGGACAGGGTGAGTGCGGCACGGCAATGCCAGGAAGCTGTGGCTGTGTGAACGGGCTCTCTTAATTTGCTTGCAAAGCAGGCCTATACCGGGCCAAACTGCCAGTCTGAACTCGGCCTATGAGTCTTTTTCGGAACTGCTCTGGAGTCCCAGTGGGAGGGAACGCCGATTAGAAGAGCTCCAGTTAAAGAGGAACATAATCATAGTAAAAGATCTTAAGACAGCAGAGTGATGAAATGGTGTAACGCAGGGGTGGCCAACCTGTGGCTCGGGAGCCACATGCGGCTCTTTCACATATATTGTGCGGCTCCTGGCAGGGCGGCTGGGGAAGCAAAAGGGAGGCATGCCTTTTCTCTCTTTCTCCCTTCCTTCCTTCCTTCCTTCCTTCCTTCCTTCCTTCCTTCCTTCCTTCCTTCCTTCCTTCCTTCCTTCCCTCCTCCCTCCCATCTATTTGCTTTCCTAGTTTCTCTCTCTCTCTTTCTTTCCACTTCTTTAATTCTTTCTTTCCATCTCTCTCAATATCATTAGCAAACAAGTAATATCATTATCAATAACTGGTTTTCCTCATTTGTTTTTATTTTTGGCAGTCCCATTTAATGTTAATAAAAAGCAAATTTGCATATTTTTAAAAATAAAAACGTGTGTGTGATATTTGTTCCTGTCTTGCGGCTCTCAGACATCTGACGTTTATTCTATGTGGCTCTTACGTTAAGCAAGGTTGGCCACCCCTGGTGTAACGTATCCCTTTTTTTCTTTCTATTTTACTTTACTGTATTTCATCTTATAATAAAAATTTTGAAACGAAACACATACAGAATGTATGGTCATAAACATAAAGAGATCTAACAAAACATTACTCAAATAGATATAAGGAAAATTATGGGAAATAGAATTTAGAATTAAGCATTTGTCCTGGAGTAATTTTAAGAGGCATAAATATTTATTTAGGCGTGCCAATTTCTATCAGACTTAATGAATGACTATAACATACAAATAAAGTGGAAGTAGAATCGAGTTGGCAACTTGTAGTAGACTATTATTAAAGAATGTTAATCTTATTTCCTTGTTGTCAGAAAGGTTGTAATTCATTTGTCAGTTTTTGAAATGAATACAAATTTTAAAAACGAAAATGCTTAACCTTGACTCCGATGAAGATTGGAAACGTGGCCTTACCTGGGAGACCCGTTAGTTTGCTGGGAAGCCGTATCCTCTGCAGGAAGGTATCCATCTGCCTGCTGTTAAAATCACTGCTTGCCAAAAGCACAGAAGACACAAGTCATCTCGGCGCCTGGATTTTTTCTTTGAGTCGTCATGTATGTTGCTAAGCCACCTTGTCTGACTTGTATTCTGTTTCGCATTTTGTCGTGGCTTGTCTTCTGTCCTTTGACGCGGTATGCGTATATGTTGAAGATTCATTTCAGAAGACGTGTTTTACACATACATTTAAAGTTCCACTTTATAAAGTTTCCTTCTATTATAACGTTGTATTTAGCTTTGATTATAATTATCAGACAAATAAGCTTGCACAACTCTTGATTTGTCTTGGCAACCTCATCTCATATGTTTGACTGTGTATAAATTCAAAGGAGCTTTTTTGTCTTGGAAGACATATACCCTGGCCAGGAAACATCTGTATGATTTGTCTGGACGCCAAGTAGGATCTGTGGATATAAGATCAGTGGATCCTTTAAACAATTCGTTTTCAACTCAGAGAGTCCTTATATCATTTAACAGCTCCAAACTACCGAATTTAATTCTTAAGCAAAAAGCTCACCTAAAGTTAAAATCTTTATTTATACCTAATTGTTAGGAATTGCTTTTTCACAGTGTATTTTGTTTTCTCGGTATCAGCAGTGCCGCGTTCCCTTTTTGATTAATTACCATTGCAAAAGCTTAAGGATCTCAACAGGCATTATTATTGTTCATAGTTCTGGCCTTGTTTTTATATATATATATATATATATATATATATATATATATATATATATATATATATATATATATATATATATATATAAATGTACTGGCCAGAGTGTGCATCGGCAGCATATCATATTAATCCAGAGATGACATATTGTTGGTCCACCTAACCCAGGGTTGTCTTCTGTGACTAGAGGTGGTTCCCTGAAGCCCCGAGGCAAAGTCTTCCCCAGCACTGGTACCCCAAATGAACACACACGAACCCATGAAGCTGAATTATACTGAATCAGAACCTTGGTCCATCAAGGTCAGTATTGTCTGCTCAGACTGGCAGCCAATATAGGGCCAATATTTATTTTATTTTATTTTATTATTAGACTTATAGGCCGCTCTGCCCGCAGCGGAGGCTCAGAGCGGCTTACACAACTTGGATAAGCATTAAAACCTATTTGCTTGAGGACACTCTAGCTCGGACAAAGATAGCCACACAGGTGCTTTTTGGACCAAAATGGGAAGATGTTCTAATTCAGCAGCTGGGCATTTGGCACCAGGCAAATGACTCTCATCTTTAGAGGCCTCACACACACCTTTGTCTTGTGTCTATTGCTCTTGCTGCTTAGCCTTCCTTTTCTTGGTCCAGTATTAATTTATTGGTTATCTTACTGTAATGTGTTATATTGTAACATGTGTACCTCAAACTGCTTGACCTCTGAAGAAGGCCCCAATAGGGATGAAATGTGTCAGGTCCTTTGTCTTGGTTCTTGGGTTCAGGCCACTTGAACTTTTCCACGAGGCTTTCTTTGGGCCCGTATTTGTTTCTAACTGCCTTCCTAATACATACATGTATTTTTGTATGTTATCTGTTCACACTAGGTTTTTAATACTGGCCTTCTTTCAGACTTCTTTCTTATCCTTGTGGTTCTTGATTCCAGTTTTTGGGTCAAGTTTGTTTTCCCCTCCCTGTGTCTCGCTGCCATATACTGAATCAGAGCCTTTATCCATCAAGCTAAGGCTGTGAGCAGGTCATCCAGCAGGTGCAGTGGAGGAGTGGGGAATCAAACCCAGCTCTCCCAGATTAGAGTCTGGGCACTTAACCACTACACCAAACTGGCAGATCATCAGAGGGAGGGCAGGAAGGGTTGCCTCGGTGCTTAGTTCTTGTGGCCCTTTCTTACCCACTCAGGGAAATGCTGATTGCCACTTTGGGGTCAGGAAGCCATTTTTCCCCAGGCCAGTTTGGCCAGGGATCCTGGAGGTTTTTGGTCCTCTTTTGGGCATGGAGCAGGGGTCACTGGGTGGGGGGGGGGGAGGTATTTGTGAATTTCCTGCAATGTGCAGGGGGTTGAACCAGATGACCCTGGAGGTCCCTTCCGACTCTACGATGCAATGATTCTCTGCCCCATGGCCCTCCCCTAACTGGTGGGCCCCGGATTGAACTTTGGACTTAAATCCAGAGCTCCTAGTCCCTGACTTCGTAAAAACCTCAAGCATGATCCTAACATTCAAAGAAAGGAAAGAAAATTGGGCGATTTTCCTCCAGATTGTGGCATGTTATTGATAAACGTATGTTAGCATTTAACTATTCATTCTTTTGGAGAAAACTGGTTAACCCCTTAAGTGTTTTGCCCGGAAGGTAGACATTAAAAGTTAATTATAACCACATGGGACAAGTCCCAGGAGGGCCGTGACAGCATTAAACTGCTACCAGCGAAGCATGCAGGATGAGCTGCACTCCCAGAGAGCGCCGTGTACAAAAAGGCTGCTGTCTCCTTGAATGAGTTCTCAGATGTTAAAAACACGCTCCTTTTTTTTGCATGCACGCTCCGGGAGGGGGGGGGGGGTGCGCGGAAAAGGCATATTGCAAATGTTCTACTCGGAGCAGGGAAAGCTTTCAGCTGAAGGGAAATTTGAGCAAAACGAACGCCCATGGAGTGACGCAATCGAGTTAATATGGCACAGGCCAAGAAAGGCCGGGCGCATCGCTGTTGTGGCACAGTCGGAGGGCACCCTGCAAAGAGGCCCCGGTCAACACTGATCAGCCACATCTTGTAGCAGAGGGTAATCCCGGCTGGCAATCGTGCCCACTTGCCAGTTGCAAAAGCTTTCCCCGGGGGCGTTGTGTGGAGAAGTCGTGCGCTCATCCACTAGTGGAATTGTGCAGCTCCGAGTAGGGGGATAGCACAGGCTAAAGTAATGGATGCAGAGGAAGGCAATGGCAAGCCACTTCTGAATGTCTTTACCCTTGAAAACCCCAGGGGGTCGCCATGAGTCTTGGGTGGCTGCATGGCACTTTTCTCCACCAAAGTAATGGGAGAAAAGAAATGGGGTGACATGATAGAGGCTTACAAGATTATGCATGGGATAGAGGAGGTCGGGAAAGAAGTACTTTTCTCCCTTTCTCACAATGCAAGAACTCGTGGGCAGTCTGTGAAATTGCTGAGCAGTCGGGTTAGAACGGGTAGAAGGAAGGACTTCTTCCCCCAAAGAGTGATTAACACGTGGGATTCACTGCCACAGGAGGTGGTGGCGGCTACAAGCATGGATGGCTTCAAGGGGGAATTAGATAAACATATGGAGCAGAGGTCCATCAGTGGCTATTAGCCACAAGGTATAGATACGAACTCTCAGTCTGGGGCAAGTGATGCTCTGTATTCTTGATCCTTGTGGGGGGCAACAGTGGGAGGGCTTCTAGTGTCCTGGCCCCACTGCTGGACCTCCTGAGGGCACCTGGTGTCTTTATTTATTTATTTATTATTTAAATTTCTACCCCGCCCTCCCCGCCTCTCGGCAGGCTCAGGGCGGCTAACAATACAATTGCAATACAATAAAATTCAATAAAACCACCCCAGGATAAAATACATTATACACTTTAAAATTTCAGTCCAAGATGGCAAAACTTTGACACCCGACTCCAGCAGTGACAGCGGGCTTCTCAACAGTTGGTGCTGATGGCCCTGACTGGGGGTCTTCGATGATCTGGCCAGGGCCGTAAGATCAAGACAGCCCCTACTTGAAAGCCTGGCGGAAGAGCTCCGTCTTGCAGGCCCTGCAGAACTGTGAGAGGTCCCACAGGGCCCTGATGTTATCCGGGAGCTCGTTCCACCAGTGCGGGGCTGCCACTGAAAAGGCCCTGGCCCTCGTTGCCACCAACTGAGCCTCCTTCGGCCCTGGAAGAACCAGGCAGTTCTGGGAGCCCGATGCTCGCTGGGGTACATATGGGGAGAGGTGGTCCCTTAGGTAACTAGGTCCCTGGCCATATTGGGCTTTATAGGTAAGCACCAGCACCTTGAACCGTATCCAGTATGCTATAGGCAGCCAGTGCAGTGCTTTTAGGGTGGGCTGGATGTGTTCCTGCATGGGAAGACACAACATCATTTTGCACCAGCTGCAGCTTCCGGATCTGGGACAAGGGCAGCCCCATATAGAGAGCATTACAGTAATCCAGTCTTGAGGTGACCAGTGCATGGATCACCGTAGCCAGGTCATTGCGTTCAAGGAAGGGAACCAACTGCTTAATTAGCCATAGGTGGTAAAAGGCCGACCTTGCAGCGGCTGCTACCTGGGCCTCCATTGTTAACAAGGTGTCCAGGAGCACTCCCAAGCTCCTAACCGCCGGCACTGGCACCGGCGGTGCCCCATCGAAGGTCGGGAGAGGGATCCCTACCCTTGGACCACTCCAACTCAGGCATAGGACCTCCGTCTTCATCGGATTCAATTTCAATCAACTTTGCCTGAGCCAACCAGCCACGGCTTGCAACGCCAGGTCCAGATCACCCGGACTAGAGTCTGACTGGCCGCCCAACAACAGATAGAGCTGGGTATCGTCAGCATATTGATGACTACCCAGCCCATGCCTCTGGACAATCTGGGCAAGGGGGCGCATATAGATATCAAACAGCATTGAGGACAGCACTGCACACTGCGGCACACTGTGTAACAGCGGGTGTCTTTGGGACAGCTGTTCCCCAACAGCCACCCTCTGTCCCCGGTCTTGCCACTGTGTGTCAGAGCGTTGGACTGGATGGACCATTGGCCTGACCCAACATTGGTTTCTCTTATGTTCTTATGAAACAAAACATGAAAGAGAGAGGGGGAGAGAGAGAGAGAGAGAGAGAGAGAGAGAGACTCCCTTTATCAAAATTGAGTTACTATTGTTTATTCAGACTAATGGGTGGGTTCTACATGAAATCAAGACTGCAATCTACTTAGAAGCTAGGGTTGCCATTCCCCCAGTGGAGGTGGGGGTTTACCCACATTCAGGGGCCCTATTGTACTGCTGTTGCCTCTCAGCTGGCCAATGAGGGAGTCCCACCTCCAAAATGCCCTGTCTGCACCAACATGCCTGGTGCAGTGATATCTCCCAGAGTTAACATCATCACACAAGGGCACGTTGCACAGGGGATGCTCTAGCGTTTGAGAAAAAAACCATACAACTTTTTCTCAAATGCTACAGCATTGCTCAGCCACTCTGAGACTACAAGTGAAGGGTGGGGTATAAATCCAATCTCTTCTCTTCTTTTTCTTCTTCTTCTTCATCCAGGAGATCATTGTTATTTTAATAGACTCATCTTGCATATATTCTTCTAGTAACCAGCTATATAGTTTCTGGATCAGTTTGTTATTTGATGATAGCCAGAGAACTTATCTAACCCATTTTGGGTCTTATAAAAACCTAAGTTCTTATCTTTATCAAATCTTGCTTTAACACATACTTATTTTTTCAAGTAACTCAGATATCTCCCACCTGTCCCCAGAAATTAAGTTGAAAATGACTTTACATTCTTTTCATCGCCATCAGCTAAAAGTAATGGACTCCCACAGTGTGGCTTGAGGGATTTTCTTTTTTATCCTTTCTACCTTTCCCCCCCCCTCTTCTTTCATTCTTACCTTCATTAATTTTTAAGTTTAAATGTAAAGAGGCAAAACTGAATACAAAAAAAGACCTAGTCTTCCCAGGCCATGCGATCCATCTACCTATTTTTGAAATTCACAAAAGTGAAAATAGGTAAGAAGAGTAAACGTTGGATGTCCAAGTAAGTATGAAGGGTTTTTTGGCAAATGGAAGTGAAAGACAGGAGGAGGAGGAGGAGGAAGAGGAGGAGATTGGATTTATACCCTGCCCTTCACTACCTGAAGGAGTCTCAGAGTGGCTTACAGTCTCCTTCCCCTTCCCCTCCCGACAACAGACAGTGAGCAGTGTTCCCTCTAAGCTTGAGTTAGCGTGATCTAACTCACAGTTTTTTAGCCTCCAGCTCACACATTTTTGTCTCAGCTCAGGAAGGATGGCTCCAGAGCAAACTAATTTATGCAGTAGCCAAATCGCTCACTCACAACTTTAATGCCAGTAGTTCACAAAGTAGATTTTTTTGCTCATGAGACTCCACAGCTTAGAGGGAGCATTGCCTGTGAGGTAGGAGGGGCTGAGAGAGCTCTTTCGAGAACTGCTCCTGAGAGAACAGCTCTGAAAGATCTTGTAACTGACCCAAGGAGGCATGTTATGGCCTAATCTCATCAGGTCTTGGAAGCTAAGCAGGGTTGATGCTTAGATAGAGAACCGCCAATGATGACTCCAGAGAGGCCGGCAATGGCAAACCACCTCTGTAACTTTCTTCCCTTGAAAAACCTACAGGGTCAGGTCGCCATAAGTCGGCTGTGATTCGTCGCCACCTCCGGTGCTGTGTTTTTAAAATCCTTGAAGTTGCCTTCTACTTTTATTCACAGATTTCGCATGCACATTCAATGGTCTGTCCTTTTTCGAAAAAAAAAAGAAACAGCTGTTTTCTGCAGTGCTCAGCACAAATATTTTTATAGCTGTTTGAAATCGCGCACTTTCCCCTTGCGTGCCCACGGACAGAGTTGCACACTCAAAACTGATGACACCAGAACTTCCAGTAGTTCTTAGTTCAGCATACATTAAAGGGGATTTAAAAAAAAAATGCTGTGAAAATGGAATTCACTGCCACAGGAGGTGGTGGCGGCTACAAGCATGGATAGCTTCAAGAGGGAATTTGATAAACATATGGAACAGAGGTCCATCAGTGGCTATTAGCCACAAGGTATAGATAGGAACTCTCAGTCTGGGGCAAGTGATGCCCTGTCTTCTTGGTGCTTGGGGGGGGGCAACAGTGGGAGGGCTTCTGGTGTCCTGGCCCCACTGCTGGACTTCCTGAGGGCACCTGGTGTTTTTGGCCACTGTGTGACAGAGTGTTGGACTGGATGGGCCACTGGCCTGATCCAACACTGGCTTCTCTGATGTTCTTATGAGCAGCTATTCCAGCATCTACCAGGCAAGATTATGTTCTTGCTCTGAATTTGACAGAGTCCTGTCTCTTATGCCAAAGTGAGGTACTAATCCATCCATCAGATTGTCTCCCATCATTTTCCAGGGGTCAAACTGTACCCTGATCTCTTGGCCCTTGATTAGCATCTTATTTATGTATCCCTCTCGCACAGCTCATTAACAGCATCAATACCAAGGGGAGCCCATGTAGCCCTCAAGGGAGAGACCCCCCCAAAAAAATCTTGCCTAGGATAGTTAGCTGAGCTCCATTAGCAATACTCCCTATGGGTGACAAAGAGTACAACTCTAAAAGAGAAAATTTTTTTTACCTAGCACTGATATGTATTCTGGCTGGTGGCACGCACCAGGTTTGTGTTTTGGAAAGGGATATTTCTGAAAGCACCACAGGTTCTCCACAGAGCCAAGTATCGTTTAATTGGCATTCCGAGAGTCCTGCCGAAACCTCCCCGGGTTTCAGCCGGCCCTGGCAGCACGCTTTCTAAATAATTAGCCGAGAATTTCTGCACACCAAGTAGTGCTTGTTCGACCCTCCCCAGCGTTACGTCAGCTTGAGAGTTAGTCTTGTTTCTGACCGGGTTACCCTGGTATGAAAGGAGAGCCGTGCGTCAGTGGATCAGGCCCTGAGGTAAACAGCTGCCGTTCGCAGCCAGTGCACTACAGGGGCTTGACCTTGCTCAATTCAAGTCAATCGTCGAATTCTCATTAAGTTAAACAGGGACAGGACCTGGAATGGGGCCGACCGCCGAGCTCTCCCAAAAGACGCGGGAGGGGGGATAGAAAGCAAATGAGCCGCCAGCAAGCTAATCAGCCTGAAAAACAGGAGCTTGTGCATGAACATATAAGTCATAAGGACTTCGGGAACCTCAGCAAGTGTCATTCTATTGTATGCCCAGATGATTTTCCCTCAAAGATCTGACTGATGATACCGACAGCCGGTTGAATCGTCTTAATCCTGCGAGCACCTAAAGGATTCCTTCCAGTTTTACCTCACGCCTGCCAACTTTTACCTCGCACTTCCTCGTTGTCTGTTTCCTCACCTAAAAGGCCCACTAACAACAATGACTAAAGTTTTTAATTCCCCCCCCCCTCTTAAAAAAAAGGAACCAAATAACCTCTTGTGTGCAGGATATTTACCGCTTTAGGGCACAATCTGTTGCTCCACAGTTCTAACTGTTGTCGAAGCGCTTATCGTCACGTGAGGCTCAGTGACAAGGCCGCTGTACTTGGCTTTTCATCTGTGGCGGTGGCGATTTATTGATAATACTAATCTTGTGTGAGAGTTATACAGCTAGTGAGTCAAATGTGCTCGAAGAGCGAGGGGGAGGAAAGAAAACTGCCAACTTTTCCCCCTCATGATAAATTCCATCAGTGAAAAATAACGTCTTCTTAAATTTATACCGATTCTGGTGTCAGCGTTGAACATACCCAAGACTCTTGTTGTAGACAGTGAATCCTTCTATTTTGCCCCAAGAGGGAACCTCAAAGTGTGATCCTAAGAGAGTTTCATCCCTCTATTGTCTTTTAAGATGCTGAAGTACAGACCAGAAGGTAGTTCAGCAGTTCAGCAGTTCGAGACCCGAGTGCCACATGACGGAGTGAGCTCCCATCTCTGGCCCCAGCTCCTGCCAACCTAGCAGTTTGAAAGCAAGAAATTGCAAGTGGATAAATAGGTACCGCTTCGGTGGGAAGGTATCAGCATTCCGTGTTCCTCGGCACCTAGTCATGCTGGCCACATGACCGTGGAAAATGTCTTTGGACAGCACTGGCTCTTCGGCTTGGAAACGGAGATGAGCACCGCATCCCTAGAATCGCATTCGACTGGTTTTCAAGCAAGGGAAACCTTTACCTTTACCTAGCTATATTTAGGATTCCACTGTAAATAACTGTCTCTCTCTCTCTCTTTTACTATTATATTGTAACCATTAAAGGGGAAGAACAAATTTAGAGTCCAGTGGCACCTTTAAGACCAACAAAGGTTTATTTAAGGTATGAGCATTTGTGCACAAGCACCCCTTTCCAAATTACATCAAACTGTAAGGTAATGGTTCAAACTTATAGACAGAGGCTGAACAGCAAATTAACATGTAACATGATGAAGACGTTTTAAGACATGCAAAGACAAAACTAAACCACAAGCTAAGGTTATAAGGTCAACAGTTGTTTTGATTTAATTAAGGGGGGAAAGGACAGCAAAGCAATAAATATGTCAAAACAGGAGACAAATGTGTAAAGGCATCTTTTCTCACTGTGTGAAGTAAACTGAGACTCCCCATTTGTTTCCTCTCAGTTTGAACTCTACCTCCCATTCCAATGTATTTGAAAAAGTGTGTGTGCACACAAAAGCTCATACTTTGAATAAAACTTTGTTGGTCTTAAAGGTGCCACTGGACTCTAAATTTGTTTTACTGCTTCAGACCAACACGGCTGACCACCTGGAACATTAAAGGGGTGTATGAAATGGGTGCTCACTTTTCAGCATAATCTTACAAATATAATTATCTGGCTGATAAAATGCTGTTTTGAAATGAATGGTGGAGAAGGCCATTTCAGCCCCCGTTCCCTCCGCTGAGATGCGAGAGGAAGTGAAGGTTTTTGCCTGTATTCTGTGGGCTTTTTGTTTGTTTGTTTCATACTCCAAATTATCATTTTGCCCAATTGGGGTGGGGGGTAAGGTGTGAAAATAAAAATCTTGACACGAAGATGCTCAGAATGATTGCCTTAAAACAGAATCGAGGCCTTTTTAAAAAGCGACCTTCAAAGGGCCAAAAGAAACTCTGAAAATATCCCAAAATTCCATAGTTGCATTTGTGAAGTTTTTAGTCAAGTTTCAGATTTGGTGCCAAAGGTTCTTTCGGTTCATTTTTCTTATTTTTGTCCCACATTTAAATGTGGTGAGCCAGATGGAGCTTTGAAAGTTATCGTATTCAGAAGCTAGATGTATTTTTCATTACCTGCAGAAAAGACACCAGTATATTAATATCTAATCAAAACATGCTTTTTCTAGACATGGAAAATATGTTTTTAAGGACACTTTTAAAAAAAAAAAACCATGAGATCCGCCAGCTGTTGGTGCTATGGAAAGAGCTTGCAAAAGTTCCTTTTTTGTTAGTGCACAACAGAATTCCCCAACATGGTGCCCAGCCAACTGTTTTTAGAAAATGGGGGAGGCCAGATGTGGCCTTTGCCCAGGAGGACTTTTAACAACTGGCCATTTGAGTTCTGACTGGCTGTACAGATGTTAAAACGACATTGCTTTGGCAACAGCTGCCGCCACAGCATGAGAATTTTCACTGCCTTGCTCCCTGACATTTTGTGGTTGGCTTAGGGTTGCCAAGTCTTCCCATGGTAATAGCGGGGCAGTCCTGGGCCCTCTCCGGGAGTCCCTTCTGAGATTCACACTGGCAATGATGTACCCGGAAGTGACGTCATCAGGCTGGGCATGGTACCGGCAAAGTGTTCAGTGAGGTCACTTCCAGGCAACATCATCTTCCGGGCACATTGGCCCGATCTGGCCACTTTTGGGGTGGGGTCCCCCCCCCAGCCGGATCCAGACCGGCAGATTGGGGACCCTTTTAGTGGGGGAATCCCTGCCCCCCATGGGGACTTGGAAGCTGTAGGTTGGCTCTGCCTACTGTGGCAGCCATTTTCCAGGTTCCCCCAAACAAGAGTGGCCAGCTCTGGGTTGAGAAATACCTGGAGATTTGGGGGGGATGAAGCCTAGGGAGAACATGGTTTGGGGCGGAGAGGGACCTCAATGGGGTATAATGCTACATAGTCCACCTTCCAAAGCAGCCATTTTCTCCCAGGGAACTGATTGTCACCTGGAGACCAACTGTTATACCAGGAGATCTCCAGCCACCACTTGGAGACTGGCAATCCTACCACAGGCTCCAAAAGGTTGGGGACCCCTGCTGTACAAGTAGGGCTGCCAAGTCAGCCCGGGGGGTGGGGGATCCCCCGCTACAGGGGTTCCCAATCCACCGGCCAGCATTCGGCTGGCGGGGGAAACCCCGCCCCCGAAGTCGTCCAGCCTGGAAGACTTCCCTCACGTAATGATGTCACCCGGAAGTGATGTCAGCAAGTTGGGGGTGTTGCCAGGGCGACGCTCTGGCAATCGCCCCAAAACTCTATAATACCATAGAGTTTTGGGGTGATTGCCAGAGCGTCGCCCTGGCAATGCCCCAAATGTGCTGACGTCACTTCCGGTGACGTCAGCCGGCAGAGGACTCCCCCCCCCGCCGATAAGCTCAAGGGACTTGGCAACCCTATGTACAAGGGAGGAAGAAGAGGAGGAGGAGGAGATTGGATTTATACCTCACCGTTCACTTGGAATCTCAGAATGGCTTACAATCTCCTTCCCTTCCCCTCCCCACAACAGACACCCTGTGAGGTAGGTGGGGCTGAGAGAGCTCTGAGAGAACTGTTCTTCAGAGAGCAGCTCTGAGAGAACTTGTGACTGACCCAAAGTCACCCAGATGGCTGCATGTGAAGGAGTGGGGAATCAAACCCGGTTCTCCCAGATTACAGTCCTCCAGCTTTTAACCACTACACCAAACTGCCACTCCACTGCCTGCACCCCCATGTTGGCAAGCACTAGGGATGGAAGACCCTGCCCTGAAGATACCTTAGGGTTGTCAGCCCCCCACTGGAGGAAGGGGACCCCCACCACCAGGCCTTGCGCCCCCACCGCCAATCCGCTGGCTGTTGTGATGTCGCAATGGCGCTCTGGTATTTGGGCAAAAACTCTATGGCAGAAGCCATTTTTACCACAGAGTTTTTGCCCAAATATCAGAGCATTACTGTGACATTACAACATGATGACATCACTTCTGGTAGATGCTGGGAGTCAGATTGCCACATCACCAGAGATAGTGTGGGCCTCCTTCCTACTACTGGTTAGTTGTCCCCCCATCCCCGCTGGTTGCCAGGAAGGACCTGGCAACCCTAAGTTACCCTCTCTCCAGTCTCCTGACTGGTAAGCCAAGAGAGGCCAGTTTGAGAAATCTTTCTCCTCAGGAAATGCCTCAGGGTACCTGCTAAAACATGCTCTGGCATTAGGGTTGCCCGCCCCTTGGTCCAGGTGGGGTTTTCCCCGCTTACGTGGGCTCTTCCCGGCCACTGGCCAGCTGGCCGTTGGGGGAAACACTGCCCACATATGGCCTGAAATGCAGCACAATGATGTCACCCAGAAGTGACGTCATCACACTGCTGATGTCGCACAGCAACACTTCAGTTTGGGGGCAAAACTCTATCGTAAATATGGGCTCAAAGCATAGAGTTTTGTGTAAGAACGAGTGTGTTGCCACGCGATGTCAGCGGCATGAGGAAATCACTTCCGGGTGACGTCATCACACCCCACACCCTTTGCACGTGCAGCAGAAGATCCCAGGAAGGGCCAGAGATCCCCCTGCCAGGAATAATGTAGGACCTGGCAACCCTCTCTGGCATGTGGCAAAGTGACGAGGGCAACAATAGCTTTTTTCCCTGGCCATTTTGAAAGAACCCAAAACACACCTGCTTAGCCCTGAACCAGCTTGTCCCACTTTGCCGAATACAAGGATGGGTGGAAGTGTACTTCTGAATGGCGAGTACCTTTACAAGGAAGGAGTGAGCCTTTGTAACCTGTCTACTCAACAGCCCAGACTGCTCTGGGAGTGACCCTCGGCCACTTCCTGCTTTCCCCTGGAAGTGACATGCCAGCACAGATGACAACACAGCTCCACCCTTCCCTCAACCCGCCTGCCAGTCAGCCCATATCGTCCTGGGAACTGATCTCTCATCAGGCCCATCAAAGCCCTCAGCCTGCTCCTTTTATGAGAACATGAGAGGAGTTGTGCTGGCTCAAATCGGCTCTCCATCTAGCCAAGCATCCCATTTCATAGAGCAGCCAAGCAGTTACCCTGGAGGGCAAACGAACAAGATGTAGAAGCCAAAGCATTCCCCTGATGTTGCCTCCTTGCACTGGTATTCAGGAATCTGTTGCCTCTTTATATAATGGAGGTTTCCTTCAGCGAACAAGGCTAGCAGCTGTCGATGGACATCCCTTCCATCAGTCTCCTAACCCTCTTTTAAAGCCATCCATGCTTATGGCCATCCCTGCATCCACTGGCAGGAAACTTCAAAATCTGGTTACTCGTTGAGTAAAGATGTCTTTCCTTTTGTCTCTTGCTTGTGAACTTCATAGGGTGCCCCTGCGTTGAAGGGGAGAGAGAGTATTGTAGGAGAGAGAGAGAAAGGAATAAGGTGAACAACAACAGCAGCTTGTCCCTTGACAAGCCCAGTGATGAAAAAAAATGACGCGGGCTCATTGGCATCACACCAACATCACTTCCTGCACAAAAAGGGAAGTGACATCACCACGTTGGGGTGGCACTCTAGGATTCATCCTGAGCTCTCAAAATAATTACTTTTTTTTCCTCATGCTGCCATGAAATATTCAAACAGGGATTCTTAATACCTTTCCCCTCCCCAGAATGGATCACAACTACTCAGCGTTTACGATCAGGGTGGAAGCCAATCATTTGCTGAGATCCCTGGATACGACCAGACAAATTCAGAAGTGTTTTTGTGCACTATCACAAACGGTTTTACCATTTGAGATTGTTCAGCGCAGACTTACTACCTAAGTGTCTCTACCTGTCCTTGAGATCTGCCTGTGAATTTTGCTAACCTCACCATTATCTTGTGCCATTACTTCAGGAGAAATGCAGCTAAATGCTGGGGAACAAAAGGCAGGCAATAGATCCCCCTGTCGGGTAATTTAAGGCTTGCATCCTAACTGTGCAGGAACAAAGAAGGGACAAAGTACAAGTGATTCAATGTGAGACAAGCAGGTCACTTTAACAACTTAGCCATGACCTTCAGTCATGCAGTGAAGATCCTTGCGCTGTGGTGGCGACTGTTGCTGAAAGCAATGTCTTTATTATCTGCTCGGCCAATCAGATCTCCAACGGCCAATCAGAAGCCCTGCTGGGCAAAAGCCCTACCCACTTTCTTAAAAACACTTGGAAGGTACTGTGGCACCCCTAGGCACCCTGTTGAATCCCCCTTGCTTTAGTAGATGTTCAGTCGCCTGTTGAATACCTTCTGCAATGTTAATATCAAAGCTGCCATTCTGCCGCTGACTTCAGTGGAGTTCATATAGTCTGTGTGCAGGATCATAGCCGATGGATTTGCTCCTGAGAATTATGCACGGCCCCGCTTTTTGCTATTGGATGAGGCTATGGGTGAATTGTGTCGCGACCTGTTTCTTTAAGGCTTTCTCTTCCAGTAACCATAGCAAATACTTTTGGAATCTCCCCTCCCCCACACCCCCTTTTTGGCGCATGAATTATTTATTTAATTCAATTTAATGTGATTGCTAATTCCAAAACCCACCGTGTGCAAATAAGTCCCTCATTGCTTAATATTAGCTCCTGTCCATGTTTTCCCTCAAACTAATGATCTGTCATAGATATCTGGGCCCAACAGTCAGTTCGGAGAGAGGGAGAAAATGCTTAATTGCAAGTAATTCTCTAAAACAATGTTGGAATTAATTGTGAGAAGCTGTCAATGCTTCGCCATCAATTAACGGGGCCATAAATTATCTCTAAATTTGTAGTGACACGGGTTTATCATAACATTCCGCTTCGTTCCTGATGCTGCCTTTGGGAGGGGAGGGGAGCATACAGGCACATCTGGGGCAAATAAATGCTTGGAATTGGACTGAAAAGAGATTGGGGAAGAAGAGGAAGAGAAGGAGGAGAAAAAGGAAGGAGAGGAGGAGGAGGAAGAGGAAGAGGGAAAGGAAGAAGAGGAAAAAGAAAAAGAAGAAGAGGAGGAGGAGATTGGATTTATACCCCACCTTTTACTTGGAGTCTCAGAGCGGCTTACCATCTCCTTTCCCTTCCCCTCCCCACAACAGACACCCTGTGAGGTAGGTGGGGCTGAGAGAGCTCTTTCAAGAACTGCTCTTTCCAGAACAGCTCTGAGAGAACTGTGACTGACCCAAGGTCACGCCAGCAGCTGCATTTGAAGGAGTGGGGAATCAAACCCGGTTCTCCCAGATTAGCGTCGACACTCCAAACCACTACACCAAACTGTCTGCAAAGCCATGTGCTTAATCACCAGCACAAGTTTTGAAATGTTCGTGAGCATACTTTTAGTAGAAATGATAAGACTTTTTTGGTAGATTGTTTCACATGGCAATCCTTTTCATTCATTTTTTCCTGAGGGAAAAAAAATAATTCTCCAGCAAAAAAAAGCCAAAAGTGAGAATTCCGGGGAGGGGGGGGGGGGGAGACCCAACTTCCTTAAGTTTTAAAGAAGGGCAGAACCTTACGGATGGCTGCAGATTAATAATGGAAGGTTTCCAGGCCCTTCTTCAACCTTGTCACCGATTCACACTTTCCTTCGTTTCCCACCAACTGCAGCCTGTTCAAACTTTTACTTCTACAGATTGGATCTGCTCTTTCGCTCTGAAAAAGGGAAGCCAGAGTTCCCTTTACCTACCATGAAAGCTAAGCTGGGGATCGTGGGATCTGCATGGACCAAAAGAAATATGGGACAGGGGCTGTCCTAAGGAGGAGGATTAAAGTGCAAATGAGGAGAAAAGACGGTGGGGTCCAACTCTGGATTACCTAACAGCCTAAAGCAGTGTTCCCTGCAAGCTGAGTTAGTGTGAACTAGCTCACAGATTTCTAGCCTCCGGCTCACATGTTTTTGTCTCAGCTCAGGAAGGATGGCTCCAGAGCAAACTAATTTATGCAGTAGCCGAATCACTCGCTCACAACTTTACGGCCAGTGCTCACAAAGGAGAATTTTCGCTCACAAGACTCCACAGCTTAGAGGGAGCATTGGCCTAAAGCCCTTTAGGGTTTAGCCTAACTATAGTAAGTGAATACTTCCACTCTCAGAAAAGCAAATTCCCAGTCGTTTTGGAGTTTCAGAATACACAGAGAGAATTGTGTTAATGTATTTCCGCTAAAAACAGTAAGCAATTAGTGTTCTAATACCTTGAAAACCTTACGGCATAAGTTGGCTTTGACTTGACGGCGAAACGAACAAATAAACTAAGCAGGGTCAGCCCTGGTTAGTACTTGGATGGCGACCCCAACAAGAAGCTTTCAAGGAAAGTGAGAGGCACAGGTGGTTTGCTATTGCCTTCCTCTGCAGAGTCTTTCTTGGTGGCCTCCCATCCAAGTACTGATTTATGGTGACCCCAGCAAGAAGCTTTCAAGGCAAGGGAGAAGCAGAGGTGGTTGGCCATTGCCTTCCTCTGCAGAGTCTTTCTTGGTGGTCTCTCATCCAAGTACTGACCCTGCTCAGCTTCTGAGATCTGAGAAGCTTGGGCTCTACCAAACCTATCTTGCCTCCCCTCTAAGAAGCTCCTGGACTCAAACTTAGCTGTTCTACTGCAGACCATCACGGTTACCTTCTGAAACTATTTCCTATTGCAATACTACAGAACTTTCATGATGTCTAAACTGCGATGACTTGACCGTGGACTTCTATTTCTACCATAACCTCTTTTTCTGTTACCCAACCGTGGGCCACAAATCAGCATGGCTGGCTGAAAACCATTAACGTGTGTATTTCCTGATTTTTTTATACCTTCCCTTCCCCAAAAATGTGTAATCTGAACATATAATACTTTCATTCATGATATATGTATCTGAGCTATGGGCCTCCATATATGGGAAATCAAATATTACATGCCTAAATACAGCTGTTGATCTGCCATGATGCCTTCTGTCAGCTCTTCCTTTGAAGTTGTTCTTTCTTGCTTGGCTACTATGATTTTTATGCCTTTGATTGCTGTAATAACATCAAAACACAGTGCGGCTTTAGACTATATTCACGCCGGCCTTTGTTCTCAAAAGAGACCGGTTATTTATTTCGGTCCTCTGAAGAATCTCACAATCCAAGCCGTTGAAGTCAAATGTCAGGAACGCTGGGGGAAAACGACAAAGGGATTCCCAGCCCCAGTGATACAGACAAAATCAGCATGTGCATGATAACAGAACTTAATTTATGAATATAACTAAATGCTAGACACACAGATATAGATGTAATGGGTTGCATCTGACCACTTTGCGCAACTGAGGATGGCACGTTCCTCAAACATGGGGATCCCCAACATGGAGGTTATGGGCCCTATGGCATTCACTGACATCTTTTCCCGTACCTACCAAGTAGGGTTGACAGGTCCCCTCCTCACTCCGGCAGGGGGTTTGGGGAGGCATTCCAATAAGTAGATGCATTTTGCAATAAGTAGATGCATTTTGTTCTATATTTTAGCTGTTCTAGGTTCCTGACTTGATTCTCAGGCTGGGTTCCCCCCCCCCCTTTTGCTGTTTTCTGGAATTAAAATATATACAACCCCCCCCCCCCCCCGAAAAAAAGATCAATATTTATCGAGTGTCCAAGGAAGCCCATTTGGGAATAGGTATTCCATCATTATCATTTATGAGGACATTTCATCGGATAATTAGTATAAATCTTTGTTATGTTTCTATATGTTCTGTGTTTCAGCTGCTCAACCTTCTGGGTTCCTGACTCCATTTTCATTCTATACTTGTCTACAAACTTAGGTCAACGATCTTGAAAGCTAATATGCATGAGCCCCGATTTCATTTCTGCAAAGTTTTGCATAAAATCTATATCTCCCTCCTGTGAGACCCCCCTCAAATAAATTGCATTAATTCTTATATTTACTGAAAACTGGCTCTTTTCTCGCTATGCAGCTTGCATCCAATTATGGGAAATGGGAAATGCTTTTAAAGTACAGTATTCTGGCATGACATGCTTGGAAAATCTTTGGGGGACGTTAGTTTGTCTTTAATAACTAGTCCCAAATTGTGCCTGGTGGGGTTCTTCTCTGGAAAAACAAAGCTCTCCAAACCGCTATTTTAAAAAAAACAGTATTATCATATGGCCACTATCTGTCAAATAGCGAGCGATTCCAAGAAGAAAGCAAATGAATGTATCAGGAGCCGAAAAGCCAGTGCACTCAGTCAGCTTTCTGTCTTAGGAAGTATCAAGTGTGGGGGGTGGGGAGGAAATAAACCTCTATTTTTATTTTTCAGACCTCTCTTCCCCAGGCTTTACAATCTGTAGACAATCTGTGTTGTCGAGTTTTTTGTGTGTGTTTTTGTAATTAGAACTATGATTTTTTAAAACAATAAAAAGTGACTTGTTAGAATTTCTGCTGGGCAAATGAAATGTCTCTTTGTTCTGCCACGTACTAAATTTTGTAGCTCGGAGATGTGCCATGGAAAACTCTTTGGCTGGAATTTAGGGGTCGTTTTCTGTTTCCTGGAACTGTTTCTGTTTCCTGGAACTGAGAGCCAATTGAGTGTAGTGGTTAGGAGTGCAGACTCGAATCTGGGAAAACCGGGTTTGATTCCTCACTCCGCCACATGCAGCTGCTGGTGTGACTTTGGGTATGTCGCAAGTTCCCTCAGAGCTGTTCTTTCCCCGAGCAATCCTCGAAAGGGCCCTTTCAACCCCACCTACCTCACATCACAGGCATCAACTATGGGGGGGCTCGAGGGCTCAAGCCATCCCCAAAATTTCCCGGGGGGACTGAGCCCCCCCCCCCGGGAAAACAGTGCGCCCTCCACCTCGCCTCCCTCAGCCCTTCCTAGGGCTGCCGGTGTCTCCCCCCCCCCCCCCGACTGGCCACTTTGACCCTCCCTCCGTCCATCCAGGGGCCAGCTAAGCAAATGCCCAGCTGGCCCCTGGACGGACGGAGGGACGGAAGCAGGAGGGTCAGGTGGGGGGGAGGCAGCAGCAGCAGCGGCGGTGGGGACATGGTCCTGGCAGGCGCAGGCGCTTCGCACGCACATATGGAAGAGCCCCCCCCCGGGAGTTTTTAAACTCTACGCCCCTGCCTCACATGGTGTCTGTTGTGGGGAGAGGAAGGGAAAGGAGTTGTGAACTGCTCTGAGAATCCTTTGGGTAGTGAAGGGTGGGGTATAAATCCAATCTCTTCTTCTACATGGATTCCTCTCCCACCACACACTGTCTACTGTTACATGGCAAACGTTTTATTTTCTATGAGACAGGGACTTGCTGCCTAGCCTATCTCACAGGTTGTCTGTTGGGGGGAGGGGGAGGGGGAGGAGTTTGTATGCCGCTCTGAGACTCCGAGTGAAGGGTGGAGTATAACTCCAATCTTTTCTCTTCTTCTTCTTCTTCTCTTCTTCTGGGAGCACACACAGTGCAAATTGCTAAACATCACAGGAAAGGGAGACAGAAGAAAGCGTTAAGAGGAAAGTCCCTGTTGAATGGAACACGCAGGAAGCTGAAAACAGGAGCCATGTGCATCATGGGAATGCAAGAGGGGTAAAAGAAAAGAAGGAAACACTGATCGTCCACGATTCTGTGACGAGAACAAGAAGTCCCCTTTAATTAAATTTGGGGTTTATGTCATGTGTGCCCTATTAGTATTCCTGAGGGTTAGATTTTGGATTGGGTTCTGCAGACCCTTTGCCTTAGCAGATAAGTTCTCTTCCAGCGGAAGGAGCTACCCCCTGTCTCGATCTGAAGGTGAAGCCTCCTTCTGCTGGAGGAAAGCACTTCCACTAGTGGAAAAGACCTGCGAGATCCAGCTCTTCAACCACAGAGGGGAAAGCAGAGGGAGAGGATTGGTCTAGTCTGTGCTGATGTCTCAGTTCCCAAAAATGCAAATAGGGAAGATAGAAAAGGATTGGCCTGGACACAGGGAAAGGACAGAAGGAAGACTGGTCCCGAGGTTCCAATGACAATGCTCTTTCTAAGCTGTGGAGTCTTGTGAGCAAAAATTCTCCTTTGTGAGCTACTGGCATTAAAGTTGTGAGCAAGCAATTTGACTGCTGCATCAATTAGTTTGCTCTGGGGCCATCCTTCCTGAGCTAAGACAAAAATCTGTGAGGCTAAAAAACTATGAGCTAACTCACACTAACTCAGCTTAGAGGGAACACTGGTGGGCAGCCATGTTGTTCTGAAGGAGGAGAACAGAATTCAAGTCCAGGGGCACCTTTAAGACCAACCAAGTTTTATTCAAGGTAGGATCTTCCGTGTGCGTGCACACTTCCTCAGATATATTGAAATGGAAGATAACAGTTCATTTATATATATAAAGAGAGGGTGAACAGTAAATTAGCATACGGCATACTGACAATGTTTTCACAGTTGCAAAAACTAAACGGTTATAACAACTTAAGTTTGTTTGGATTTAATTACAGGGAAAACACAGCAAATATGTGAGCAAGAAAAATATTTTTAATCAGTAGGTTCAATGTAAAAGGCTTCCTGGTTAAACACAGCTCCTTCATGAAATGTTGAAAGTTTATGGGCACAAAATATGGGCTACAGGATAGACTTGGAACAATGGGCGAAAGTACGGAATACCAATATAAAAATAACGAGAGCCACCTCCTACAAGGGAAATATTCACAACATTTGTTTATTTATTTATGACTTCAACTTCCGCTGGAGACAATGGCCACTTTGGAAGATGGACTGCGTGGCAGTATACCCCACTGAAACCCCTCCCTTCCTCAAACCCCACCCTCCTAGGGTTGCCAGGTGCCTACCGTCTCCCAGCAGGGGGCTCCATCCGGCTGTTCGGGATCGTCTGGCGCATGTGCTTGGCACGCATTCCATGATGCGGTCACCCAGAAGTGATGTCATCATGCTGGACACTTTGTGCGGGGGATACTCTAGCATTTGGTTTTAGCCAAATGCTAGAGTATCCCCCACGTGACATGCCCGGCACCAGGGGTCATTTCATAGAAAAAGAGATGCAGGAGCTCGTGAGCATATCTCATTAGCATAACTCATTTGCATATGCCCCACCCCCTGACATCACCGGAAGTGTGTCAGAAGGCTCCACCCCAAAAATCTCCAGGTATTTCCCAACTCAGAGCTGGCAAGTCTACCTGGAGAAAAACTGCTTCGAAAGCACAAAGAAAATAGGCATGGAGGGACGACGCAGATGACAGCAAGAACAAGTAGCAGAACCCACCCCCCATGCGTCGCCACAAGTGAGGGCTGCTGGGAGTAGGGTGCCCTGTAGCCGGGAGGCTGCTATCAAGGGAGCGGGGTTGCTGTCCAAGCCCAGCACTCACTCCTCAGAGCTGGAGACCTGGGTGCGCTGGAGCTGTGCCGGCAGCAGGGGAAATGATTGCCTTGCACCAGCACGCACCACAGAGGGAACTAGGCTCTGAAGTGAGCCTGTGACGCTCTAGCCCTGGGCTTGTTTCTCCCAGAACGCCATTCCTGCTCGTTCGCCCTCAAAATGACCCCTGCCCGGCACGATGATGTGATCTACAGGTATCATCATGCCGGACTTGTCAGGCGCGGTGGAGTTCTTTGGGGGCGGTGCTCCCCCCATTGACCAGCTTGTCGGCAGCTGATTGGGCCCCCTCCAATCCAGGAAAACCCCACCCCCATCAAGGGGCTAGCAACCCTACACCCTACTCAGGCTGTACCCCCCAAATCTCCAGATATTTCCCAAACCAGAGTTGGCAACCCAACATTTTGCAGTTGTGATCTGAGCCAGAATTCCAGTTTCCTGCAGGCTCAAAAATGTTGGGGACTCCTAATGTAGATCTTCTTTAGCAGCAGGCTTTTAAGAGTATAGAGGTAAGCGCTGCTGTTCTTTAGAGACCTTGTTTTAAGGACATTATATATACACAAGCAATTAGAGGAAGTTTTTCTCTGATTTCTATGGAAAGTTATTTTCTTTAAACCGTCAAGCAACGGAGGAGACCCAGTCAGCATCATTAAAGTGCAGGCTTCAGACTCAAAAAAGAATATTAAAATTGCCTGTAATTACCTGGACAAACTGGTATTCCTGCGCTTTTTACATGCTGCTACGCCTTGATCAAAAATGTTTGACCAGCGTTTTTAAGATCAAAGGTAAAGTGCTCCTCTTCAAGCAAGGGAGCCATTAGTGCCTCTTTCTTTAAAATAACCCGAATGAATACTTAAAAGGTGATTTGTACAGTTTTATCAAAAATTCATATTATTCTCTGCATTCAGCTCTGTCCTAGCACACCCACCTATCGAGGCTCCTTCTTTGTAACCACTGAAAAGTGTGGAGGCCACCCCAAATGCAAATTCAATTAAAACTCAGTTAATGAGTACAACCCATATTAAGTAGATTAACACTCTTCTAAGTCTGTCGACTGCAATGGACCTCAAAGGTAGTGTTTGTTCCTTTTCTTAGGAGCATGCCCATAGCCAAGATTTTGTGGCTTGTAGATCAATTTTTTTTCTGGTGGGGCTGAAGTTCTCAGGGCAGAAAGAAAAGGCATTTAGCCAAAAGAAAGCTGTTCCCAGGTTAGAGCTCTAAATTGCAAGCTGTCGACTGCTTTGGAAAACAGTTCTCAGCTGCTGCAAGTTAATCACTTCTGCCAGCCTAAGCAACAATTCTGGGAACAATCCGGCAGGTGAGGGTGATGACTTCTATTGTCAAGAAAGCTAAGGCAGACAGCTTAGGCAGAAAAACTCTCTTTAAGAAGACCAGTTTCTTGATACAGAGTTAGAAGGGATCCTAGAGGTCACCTACTCCAACCTCCTTGCTCAGTGTGAGAATTAGTCAACTATAGGAACCCATTCTGCTTAAAGGAGCACATGCCTTTTAAAAAATGTTTTCAAATGATTGAAAAGAGCATTTAAAGGAGAAATTCTTGTGGGGCTGTGCCTTTAAGAAAGGGGGCAGAGCCCCACCATAGCTACAGGCCTGATTAGGATTGCTCTATAAATCTTCAAACAGAGTCAAAACACATGTATGAAATGTCCAGATACAAAGCTGACAAGATAAAAAAGTGAAAGCCAAGGCTTAATTAAAAAAAATAGTTTGCTTCATTTCTGGACAAATTCCGGAGCCAGATCCAAGTAGGGATGCTACCCTCCAGGTGGGACCTAGAGATCCAACAAAAGGAGGTGGGGGGAATCTAAACCAACCTCCAAAGAGAGGTTAGAAAATATATTGAGGGCCAAAAGTTAAAAACATAAGTAAGTGTACAAAAGAGTATTTATTACAAAGACATATAAAAACCGAGTAGGGGCCCAAATAAAGCCTCAAAAAGTATACAGAGTTACAAATACACACACAAAAAGGACAACGTATGCCCTGACCTGACGTGTTTCGGCTCACAAGAGCCTTCTTCAGAGGTCAAATAGTGCCAAATACAACAAGCAACAGAGTCCCTGTAATGCATGTAAGGCAATGAACAATAAATAAAATAGGACACACTGTTACATATGGATGGCACATTGTCCCTGACAAGTCAATTTTATCTGCACTCTTAGGACCTTAAGTGGAAGGTATATATTATTTCCAGGATGCACAATGACTTGTGACACCAGGCCAGCTATATTTGTGGCCCCAAATAGAAACTTTTTGGTGTCTTATTCAGTTCCAATTTAGAACATTCCAATTTTGGTCCTATTTTATTTATTGTTCATTGTCTTACACTTGTTACAGGGACTCTGTTGCTTGTTGTATTTGGCACTATTTGACCTCTGAAGAAGGCTCTTGTGAGCCGAAACGTGTCAGGTCAGGGCATACGTTGTCCTTTTTGAGTGTGTATTTGTAACTTTGTACACTTTTTGAGGCTTTATTTGGGCCCCTACTAGGTTTTTATATGTCTTTGTAATAAATACTCATTTGTACACTGCGGGTGTGTTCAGACATGCCATTTAATCAGGTTTCGTGACTGATCAACAACGGATTTTATGTGCACGTTCACACGATAACATCTGCCTCCCATCCTGATCCATTGGTTTCCCGCTCAAAACCCCCCTTCAGCCGGAGTATTTTGTTACTGGGTCCCAAGTAGTGTTTTCTCAGCCACATGTTCCCCTGTGTGATGGCTCCTCCGGTGTCGAGCCGCTTCCGATAGTTTAAACCTCCTCCTGCTTTTCGCCCGCCATTTTTTCTGTGTGTCGGTGGTATGTGCATAAGTGGAGCTCTGCCCCCATGTTTATAAAGCCAGCATTTAAACAGTCACTCGTTTTGAGTTCGGGATCCCGAAGAGGCCAGTTTCAGGTGAAAAGTTTAAAGGGAAGTCTTCTGTCACAGCGGTGAAATCATGGTGCTCTGCGGGACTGTCAAATGGTTCTGCGCATGTGCGAGGATAAAGTTTTTCAATTCTACAGATGAGCAGTTATGCGCATGTGCAAACTTAGAAGGGGGGAAACCCCGACACACGCTCCCATGTGACCGTGATTGTCCAGAGTATAAATAATCATAACAGAGCAGGACCATTTAAACCTGATTAAATGGCATGTCTGAATGCACCCTTACTTATGTTTTTAACTTTTGGCCCTCAGTAAGTTTTCTAAACCTCCTTTGGACCTAGCGCTCCCCCAGAATTACAGCAGATCCATTCCCCTGGAGCAAACGGATGCTTTGGAGGCTGGACTTTATGGCATTGTACCCCACTCATGTCCCTGTCCTCCCCAGGCTACTCCACCAAATCTCCAGGAGTTTCCCAACCTGGATCTGGCAACTGTATCCCCTCCATCCCCTGCCATTGGCTGGGTGGACCTGGCAACCCCAGACCATGTTTTGAGAGAGCCAGTTTTTGTAAGTGTGTGGACTCTAATCTGGGAGAACCAGGTTTGATTCCCCACTCCTCCACTTGCAACTGCTGGATGACCTTGGGCAAGCCATAGTTCTGGCACAGCTGTTCTCTCAAGGACAGTTGTCTCAGAGCTCTCTCAGCCCCACCTACCTCACAGGGTGTCTGTTGTGGGGAGGGGAAGGGAAAGGAGATTGTAAGCCGCTCTGAGACTCCCTTGGGGAGTGAAGGGCGGGGTATAAATCCAATCTCCTCTTCCTCCTCCTCCTCCTCCTCCTCCTCTTCTTCTTCTTCTTTTTGGTGCTAATTTTTCTCCACTTAGATTTGTGTGCTGAAAACACAGCATGAACCTTTTTTGTGCGCATTCGACCACTGCAATATGTGAGGAGGATTTTAATTTCACAGAGTTCTTTGAAAATATTATTAGCCCATTAAGTCACATGGCTTTGTCTAGTGATTTAAAAATTCTGGGCATTTTGATGCCATGGGAAAAACCACATTCTTCCCTCCCCCCCCCCTTGGGAAAAAACCCAGAAATTTTGGGAAAACTTGAAATATGTGCAATACTAACTTTCCTAGCAAATCTAAACCTCATCTCCTGCTTTAACCGAACATACATGATTTGTAACTTTAGGACTGCCAACTCCAGTTCGGGAAATTTTGGGTGATTTGGAAACCACCAAGGAAGGCTCTGCAGAGGAAGGCAGTGGCCAACCGCTTCTGCATCTCACTTGCCTTGAAAGCCCCTTGCTGAGGTCACCAGAAGTTGCCGGCGACTTGATGGCCCTTTACACACACATAGATAAAAATGCTGAGAAACAGCCAGTCCGCTTCTTATACTGGACATCTCAAAGACGCTCCCCTCATTTGATGTGCAAACCAGAAGTCCTGAAAAATAAAATTATTAAAAAGTAAAAGGCTAAGATGAAAGAATGCCCTGCCCTGGATAGCCCAACCTTGTCAGATCTCAGAAGCTAAGCAGGGTCGACCATGGCTAATATTTGGATGGGAGACCTCCGAGGAATACCAGGGGTGGAGGCAGGCAGCGGCAAGCACCTCTGAATGTCTCTTGCCTTGAAAACCACACCAGGGGTGTGGCTTAACAGTATGCATATCTACACACGCAGACACAAGATGAAAGAAGGAAACTGCAGATGGTAAGAAGACAACAGCTGTAAGGAAAACATGGTCTGTTGTGCTTCTGGGGACAGATGGGTGTGTCACACAGTCCAAAGCACCCTGTTGGAACATCAGTTTATGCTAGGGTTACCCTCGCCATGTCAGGGAATTCCTGGTGGGTTGAGGGTGAAGTCTTGGGAGAGTGGGGCTTGGGGAGATTCCCTATAATTAGAGAAGAAAAGAGAGGAGAGATTGAAGTTATACCCTGCCCTTCACTCAGAGTCTCAGAGCACCTGACTGTCTCCTTCCCTTCTTCTCTGCACAACAGACACCCTGTGAGGCAGGTGGGGCTGAGAGAGCTCTCTCGAGAACTAGATATGGCAACTCAGATCTTCCTTGTTGGTCTCCCATCTCAGTGCTAACCATGGTTGATCCTGCTAGCTTCAAAGATCTGATGAGATCAGGCTAGCCTGTGCCAGCCAGGTCAGGGCAAAGGTGGTTTGCCATTGCCTGGCTCTGTGTAGCAAGCAACCCTGGACATCCTTGCAGGATTCCCATCCAAGTACTTATTAATGCTGACCCTACTTAGCTTCCGAGCTCTGACAAGATCACGCAAGTCTGGGCTATTCAGGCTGCTAAAGCATGCTTCCACTTACCGGTAAAGTCTGATTCCGTAAGTCACAAATACAAAATTAAGGATAGAAGTTATCCTAGATTAATTAATAGAGCGAAGGGGTATAGTCTTTCACGTATATTCCTGGAGAAATTGATTTTAGATACTTTATGAGGATAGGGCCGCGGGTGCCTTGTTTGAAAAAGGGGCACCTCCGCTAAATTTTCCTCTTCTCTTCATTTCCACCATTATCATTTTATATATTATATTACTGTAATTTCTCTGTTACAGGGGAGGGAAATGAGTGTCAGAAACCAGAATGCTTTGCTTTATTTTGTACCCGAGCCTATGCCAATCAATTGCGGCGGTATTCCCATTTCCCAGTGCCCTGTCAATGCACTTCAACCTTAGCTTGTTGAGAGCCCTTCCTAATTGACTCCACTGAAGCAAATCCAATTTCCTTGTACACATATGCTAAGACAGCTAAATTTAAAACTATTTTGGCTCCTTTCTGTGGTGTCTACTCTGACACACATGACAGAATGAGATCACCTGAATGTGCTTTATCTCTCATATTTTAAGAGCTTTTAATTGGAATGATTTTCTGCCATTGTTTCAGAGGGTGCTAAAGTGATATCCTAGAGGTTGAAAAACAAATTTGTTACTAGACCCCGTCATCTCCTTTTCTCAGAAAAGGACTGCCTTTATTTTACGGCCCAACGGGATTTACGCTCGAGACATAAGTGTCAATAACTTGTTTTTGATGGGCAAAATATTGCCAGGGAGGGGGGGGGAATGGATATTGTTAAACACAAGGCTATAAAGTGGGGTATGGCGCATAATTCAGTTGGGCTTCACGACCCCAGCCCCTCGTCTGACACACGTGCGTTCCGTTTCCAATTTCACTGAAACAAGACGGAAAAGCACTTTCCAATCTATCCTGCCTCGTAAAAATAGACCTGTGTTTAATTCTTCAGGACCTAAAATTATCTTCTCGATATTCTCAGCCAGTCACCCAAGGCAAACATTCGTGGACGGAGTAATAAAGAAATCATGTAGGTACAGCAATTACTAAAACACTGTTATACTTCCCATCTTAATGGCCGCACTCAAGGTATTAGGGAGAGGCTAAATGTACTGATGAGATCGCCTGGTGTAGATCTAATATGTATAAATTGCAGCAATCTAGCAACCAAATGGCACAACTTATAACTATAGCCAATTTTGCAAAAGAGAATCGTTAGTAATATTTCTGCCTATATCCTGTGGAAGAATGTAGTTATGTGGGGTGGGGTGGGGGGGGTTGTGGGAACTGTTTTCATTACCTTCTTTTGGGACACAGACAAGGGGGTGGCCTCTTGCAACCATAGAAATAGATATATAATTTTTATTGGCATGGAGCTGGAATAGATGCAAAGTAAAATCTCTATTAGTATGTAAAATCACAGAATCACAGAGTTCGAAGGGGCCACGCAGGCCATCTAGTCCAACCCCCTGCTCAATGTAGGGTCAGCCTAGAGCAGGGGTGGGCAAACTGTGGCTCAGGAGCCGCATGCGGCTCTTTCACATATATTGGTGGCTCCTGGCAGGGCGGCTGGGGAAGCTAAATATCATTAGCAAACAAATATCACTGGACAAATTAATGTCATTATCAATATCTGCTTTTACCCCTTTTGTTATTATTTTTGGCAGTCTCATTTAATGTTAATAAAAAGCAAATTTGCTTATTTTCCAATAAAAGCAGGTGATATTTGTTCATGTCTTGTGGCTCTCAAACATCTGATGTTTATTCTATGCGGCTCTTACGTTAAGCAAGTTTGCCCACCCCTGTTCTAGGTGGCTCTTACGCTGAGCAAGTTTGCCCACCCCTGGCCTAGAGCATCCCTGACAAGGGTTTGTCCAGCTGCAGTTTAAGGACTGCCAGTGAGGGGGAGCTCACCACCTCCCCAGGCAGCTGATTCCACTGTTGCACCACTCTGATTGTCAAAAAGTTTTTCCTAAGATCCAGCCGGTACTTTCCCGCCCATTATCCTATCCTCTGCTGCCAATGGGAACAGCTCCCTGTCCTCCTCTAAGTGGCAGCCCTTCAAATACTTTGAGAGCGCCATCCTGTCCCCCCTCGGCCTCCTCTTCTCCAGACTAAACATTCCCCAGTCCCTCAGCCTTTCCTCATAGGGCTTGGTCTCCAGGCCCCCGATCATGGAGCAGAGGTCCATCAGTGGCTATGAGCCACAAGGTATAGATAGGAACTCTCAGTCTGGGGCAAGTGATGCTCTGTCTTCTTGGTGCTTGATGAGGGGGGGGGCAACAGTGGGAGGGCTTCTAGTGTCCTGGCCCCACTGATGGACCTCCTGCTGGCACCTGCTATTTTTGGCCACTGCATGACTGGATGGGCCATTGGCCTGATCCAACATTGGCTTCTCTTATGTTCTTATGTTCTTATCTTTGTTGCTGTCCTCTGCACCTGCTCATTTCTGTCCACATCCTTTTTGAAGTGAGGCATCCAGAGCTGCACAGAATCCTCCAGGTGCAGCCTGACCAATGCAGTCTACAGCTGGGCTATCACATCTTGCAATTTGGATTTTATGCCTTGGTTGCTACACCCCAGGACTGCATTAGCCTCAGTTTTGCAGCCAGTTTGGGGAGAGAGCCAGTTTGGTGTAGTGGTTAAGTGCACGGACTCTTATCTGGGAGAACTGGGTTTGATTCCCCACTCCTCTTGCAGCTGCCAGATGACCTCAGGCAAGCCTAGTGGAATCAGTGAGACTTGCATGATTAGCGTTGGGGTGAGTGTAAGCTGGCTTCCCACTTGCTGCCTCTGCTCCTCTGAACAGACTGACACTTCCTCTTTCCTTTTCTGTCCGGCTTTATGAAAATTGCATCTGACGATGAGTATGCTCTTCTTCAACCCAGGCCTGTAGCTATGGTGGGGCTTTTGGGGGTTCCGCCCCCTTTCTTAAAGGCACGGCCCCACAAGAATTTATCCTCTAAATGCTTTTTTTTGATCATTTTAAAACATTTTTTAAAAGGCATGCTCTCCTTTAAGCAGAGTGGAGTGCTGTAGTTGACTGATACCCTCACTGAGCAAGGGGGTTGGAGTAGGTGACCTCTAGGATCCCTTCTAACTCTGTGTCAAAAAACTGGTCTCCTTTAAGAGAGTTTTCCTGCCTGTGTTAGCTTCCTTGACAGTTGAAGTCATCACCCCCCACCTGCCGGCATGTTATCAGAATTGTTGCTTTGGCAGGTAGAAGTGATTAACTTGCAGCAGCTGAGAACTGTTGTCTAAAGTTGTTGACAGCTTGCAATTTAGAACTCTAACCTGGTAACAGCTTTCTATTGGCTCAATGGCTTTTCTTTCTGCACTGATAACTGCAGCCCTACCCAAAAAAGTTTGCCCCACAAGGCACAAAATCCTGGCTACGGGCCTGCTCCAACCTCTTTGCAGAAAAGGAGCCTACCCAAACCAAGGATATCAGCAGGAGAAACAACTGAAGGCATGACCAGTTGAGTCTCCTTGTGATAGTCACAGCTAATGTTTGCAGAGAAAATTCTCGATGAAATCTGAGCCAGGATTTGCAGTGGGAGTTCCACCTCTGCTTCCTATTCTTAGAAATCAATCGGAGACTTTTCCCCCTTCAACTACTATTCAAGCAAACTTTCTCTGTTGTTCTCTTTTAGGATGTAAGACGCAGCCCTGTATGGGCCATCCAGTCCCGCATCTGGCTTGGCACAATGGCCAGCCGCATGAACACGTGTTGTTGTCGTTAGCCATTCAGTCGTGTCCGACTCTTGGCGACTCTATGGGCCAGCTCTCTCCACTTTTTCCGATCCTGCACTGTTTCTTTGAGTTGTTCCATGCTCAGGCTGGTGTCGACTTTTACGGTGTCCAGCCACCGTGTTCTTTGGTGGCTCGGTTTGATTTTGCCAATAACCAATCCAAGCATAATTTCTTCTTCTAGTGAGTTCTTCTGCACAGGGGTCATTTCGTAGAAAAAGAGGTGCAGGAGCTCATTAGCATAACTCATTAGCATAACTCATTTGCATGTGCCACACCCCCTAACATACCGAAAGTGTGTCAGAAGGCAACACCCACCCCTCAGGCTCCACTCCACAGGTGAGTGAAACTGACCTGCTCTTCCTCCATTCCCTTCCCCATCCAATACTTTGTGCAATAAAAATAAGCGTAAAGAACACACCCTCATTCTCTTCCTGCTCCCTTGAAACCACCAGCTTTCAAGTAGACTTGAGATACCCAGGACATGTGCACCACCCATCCCTTCCCCTTCCCCTCCCCACAACAAGACACCCTGTGAGGTAGGTGGGGCTGAGAGAGGTCTTTTGAGAACTGCTCATGACAGAACAGCTCTCGAGAGAACTTGTGTCTGGCCCAAGGTCACACCAGCAGCTGCATGTGGAGGAGTGGGGAATCAAACCCGGTTCTCCCAGATTAGAGTCCAACTCCTGACCACTACACCAAACTGATAAGGTGGAAGCTGCTGAAGGGTTGGTGAAATTTCTCCAGTACTTATGTGCCATGTGCACAGATAAAAAATGGTATACTTAGAAAATTTATATGCCACCTTGAGCAAGTCTCTGGAAAAGCAGCACACAGTCATAAAAGGAACAATGATAAAATTATCAATATTAAAACAAAACATTAAAAACAATAAAGACCCTAGCAGGGCTTTCCCCGGGGCGCTGCGCCTCTGCACTGCTCGGGGAAGCCGAGGGGATGGGGCTTGGTCATATGCCCGCCCCCTGGGCTCCTCACTCCCCGAGCTGCGCTCCTGTGCGCTCCCGCTCCGACGGACCCCTGCTTCTGCATGACATGGCCAAAATGAGTCACAGTTTTGTGATTTTTCCTTCCAGTAGCATGTCTGGTTTTATGCGCTCCAATACTTGTTTGTCACCTTGGCTGTTCAAGGAATGCGCAGGAGCCTTCTCCAGCACCAGAGTTCAAATGGGTCGGTTTTCCTCCTGTCTTGCTTCTTCAAGGTCCAACTTTCACAGCCATAAGTTACTATGGGGAAGACAATAGAACAGACTAATCTTCATTTGGTTGCTAGGTCTGATGTCCTTGCTCTCCCATATTTGGTTCATGCTCATTGCTGTGCGACCCAGTGTGATTCGAGGTTTTATTTCTGGACTGCATTTACCGTTCTGGTTGATCTGTGATCCTAAGAAAGTGAATCCTTCCACACATTCGATCTCTTCATCATCAGCTGTTGTTTTGACATTTCTATTCTTCTCGGTGGTCATGAACTTGGTCATTTTGATGTTCAGGAAGAGGCTAAACTTCTCACTGTCAATCAGACCATCAGTCCATCAGGGTCAGTTTTGCTTACGCAGACTGGCAGTGGTTCTCCGATGTCTCCAGTGGTGGTCTTTCACATCACTTACTACCTTATCGTTTTAGCTGGAGGTGCTGGGACCTTCTGGATGCCAAGCAGATGCTCTACCACTGAGCCATGGATCCTGGCTCAGAAGCCCCCAGAAATTCTGCAAGTGGGAAACAGAGGCCACAACCCCGACCCCATTCTTGAACTCTAGCAACTAACATTCCAAACTACAGTCCCTCTGAGTTATTGTGAGAAGTGGCTGACCACCGACAGATCTATCGTGCACAAATTTATATAAGCTCCTTTAAAAACAATCCAAGGCGTCATACAAGAACGTGGCAAAGGACACAGTAAGCACCTATCATATGGAATTTACTAAATGCATATTACAAATGATATCAAACATTTACAGCTGCAATACATTTCTTTAGACCTTGAGGATGTGCAAACACGGGAAATGCACATCATCTAAAGCACAGCCGCTGAGACATTCTTACCGAAGCGCGGCTTACGTCTCAAATGTCTCCTAGTTCCACGGTGCTGCTGAAATGTATTTTAAGTGACTCAGGCTCTCTTCCCCAGTTCTAAATTTAAAACTAGGCTTTTGGGGCACAAGCTGTACTTTCTCCGGAGGTGTAATTGTCATGTACATATTAATATATGCAAATAAAACTCCAAGTTTTCAACAGCCACTATTCCTCCAAAGGTTACATTCTCTAATTAGACCCAAGCAATTAGCTTGGAAAAAAAAAAGTTTTACTCACTTTCTTTTTGTCCTCTCTAAAAGATTCGCTTTTCTTTTCATGCTTCCAAATTACATTCAAGTGACTCCCCTTTATAGAAAAAAAGTAAAGATATGAAATAGTGATGACCGTACCTTCATTTCATCTTGCCCGTTAATTGCCCTCTTTTTACCCACACCCTTTCAAAGGGTGGCACTTTGAGATTTTTGAGCTGTCTAATATGTACACGAGCCCCGTCCTCAACGTTAAAACAAATTGAACTGTTCTCCATCATTTTGACACCTTAAATCCCATGTTACTGACTGATGTGACATTCAAATGAGCCGCCACTAAGTCTTCAGGCTTAATCTTAGGGGTTTTTTAGGGTGGTTTTTTTTTTAAAGAAAGAAAAGAAACGATACCGGTTTGATGTTGAAATTGTTTGACCTGCAGAGTTTGCTCAAATATATATAGATATCGGACAGGTTTTTTTCCCCCAGCTCTGCTAATGAGATCTTTTGCAAAAATGAACTAGATTTGACTTTGCCAAGACTTTTTGCTTCTTTTCTTTTAATGAGAAACACCAACAGTGCTCAAATGAAAAAAGGAATGAAGGAAGAAAAGCAATTGTGTAAGTCGGCAGCAAAATAACCTTTAATCACAAGCTTGTTTCGGGATATAAATCCAGTCTCCTCCTCCTCCTCCTCCTTCTTCTTCATCATCTATTTATACCCCGCCCTCCCTGCAAAACAGGCTCTTCTTCTCCATCTTCTTCTCCTTCTTCTTCCTCTCCTCCTTCTCCTTCTTCTTCTCCTTCTTCTTCTTCCTCTCCTCCTTCTCCTTCTTCTTCCTCTTCTCCTTCGTCTTCTTTTTCCTCTCCTCCTTCTTCTTCCTCTTCTCCTTCTTCTTTTTCCTCTCCTCCTTCTTCTTCCTCTTCTCCTTCTTCTTCTCCTTCTTCTTCCTCTCCTACTTCTTCTTCTTCCTCTCCTACTTCTCCTTCTTCTTCCTCTTCTCCTTCTTTTTCCTCTCCTCCTTCTCCTTCTTCTTCTCCTTCTTCTCCTTCTTCCTCTTCTTCTTCTTCTTCTCCTTCTTCTTCCTCTCCTCCTTCTCCTTCTTCTTCCTCTCCTTCTCCTTCTTCTTCCTCTTCTCCTTCTTCTTCTTCTTCTTCCTCTTCCTCTTCTTCTTCTTTTTCTTCTTGTTTCAGAGCGACAGTTGTTCAAAATAGAAGGCTAACGAGGGTTGCCATAGAGGCTGAGGCAGATGCTTTGTGCAAGAAAATCTTGGGTTCGATCTCTGCCCTGTCATGACCCATTCAGAGGAGCTCAAGAAAGACTTTGGAGGGTCACTGACTCTGAAGTTCATGGCCACTTAAGCGGGAGGAGGGTTACTTCAACTGGCAGAAGACTCTTCAAACTGGAAAGCCAGTTGCTGTATTGGTTAGGAGCGTGGACTCCAATCTGGGAGAAATGGGTTTGATTCCAGCTGGGTGACCTTGGGTCAGTCATAAGTTCTCTCAGAGCTGTTCTCGAAAGAGCAGTCCTCGAAAGAACTCTCTCAGAGCCACCTACCTCACAGGGTGTCAAATTACCATAATAAAGAACGAATGGGGGGATGCTAACCGTGTTCCCTCTAAGCTGAATTAGTGTGAGCTAGCTTAGAGGTTTTTAGCCTCCAGCTCACACATTTTTGTCTTAGCTCAGGAAGGATGGCTCCAGAGCAAACTAACTTATGCAGGAGCCAAATCGCTCACTCACAACAGTAGCTCATAAAGTAGAATTTTTGCTTACAAGACTCCACAGCTTAGAGGGAACATTGGATGCTAATCAGTACTGCCTGTCCCTAATCTATTGATTGATTGATTTACAAAATTTATATCCCACTTTTCTGCTCTCACACGGACCACCTAGGCAGCTAACAATTTAAAATAGAGAGGATAAAATCATTTTAAAGCCATTAAAACCAACCTGCCTCCCAAAACATGTCATTAAAACAATTAAAAACAGAGCTAAAATACATACAAATAAAAACAGCCATTGCAACACTGCTATTAGTAAAGAGGGACAACTGAGGGAATGCCAAACAAAACAAAAAAGCCTTCACCTGCTGGTGGAAGATGGCAACTGAAGGGGACAGACAAATCTCCCTGGGGAGAGAATTCCAGAGCTTGGGTGCCATGACCGAGAAGGCCCTGTTCCAGGTTGCCACCCACCTAATTTCAGAAGATGTGGGCACCAAAAGCAAAACTTCTGAGGATGACTGTAGTTTTGTAAGGGAGTAGGTGGTCCTTCGAGCATGTTGTTCCCAAACCGTAAATGGCTTTGAAGGTCAAGACCAGCACCTTGAATTGTGCCCAGAGACAAATCAGGAGTCAGTGCAGATGGGCCAGGACTGGAGTGATATGGTCCCTGAGACTAGGGTTGCCAGACCCCACTCTGGCCAGGGGTTCCTCTGATTTTTGGGGCCCACCACTGGCCAGCTAGCCGGTGGGAGAAGCCCTACCCCCGAGCAGGCACACTGAACGTCAGTATCATCAGTGCAATGATGTCTCGTGGAAGGGACATCATCATGCCAGGGACATCATTGTGGCAATCAGGGCTTCCTGTAGGCTGTGGAGCCTTGTGAGCAAAAATTCTACTTTGTGAGCTTTGTGGCACTGAAGTTGTGAAAGAGCGATTTGGTTGCTGCATAAATTAGTTTGCTCTAGAGCCATCCTTCCTGAGCTAAGACAAGAATGTGTGAGCCGGAGGCTAAAAAAACTGTGAGTTAGCTCACACTAACTCAGCTTAGAGGGAACACTGGTGGCAATGCTCTAGCGTTTTGGCCAAAACTCTATGGTAACCATAAAGTTTTTGCCCAAAGTGCTAGAGCGTCACCGTACAATGTCTGGCATGATTATGTCATCATGCTGGCGACATCGTTCCGCTCCCCACTCCTGGAAGACACCCTCCCACCTCCCACCAGCAGAATTATTGGACCTGGTAATCCTACCTAGGACCCCTTCTGGTCAACACCCTGATTCCCTCAGGGTACATCTGTTTTGGTTTGTGTGTTCCTTTAAATGTTGAGTGTGACTGCAGTACTGTGGGGGGGTGTAATGGGGGAGAGAAGTGTGATTTTGATCGACTGATGACTGACAGTGTGGGAGGAGATGTTCTGAGAGGAATCAGAGTGTGTGTGTCTAGGAAGAATCCTGTATGTGTCTTGGGAGAGAGACAAGTGTGTGATGTTTGGTCTGTGACTCTAAAAGTTTTGTGAGAGAGTCTATATGGCCAAGCAACAAGTAGTGTCTAAACTGTGTGGTTAGACAACTGTTTTATCTTGTGGCCAAAGACAAAGAGTTTAACCTGTGTGGCTACCTATATGAGAGAGAGAGAGAGAGAAATATAAGCCTGTTATATAAGCCTGAGAGACTGTTTGTAGCACCAAGCATTACCAGTTATATCTACAAGTTCCTTTCTTCAGCAACTGTTCAAAATAACCAGAAACCTATTTTGTTCTTTATTAAATAAATCAATTTTTGTTTAAACGTATCCCAGGAATCAGTCGAGTACTTCCTCAGGGCCACATAGTCCTCTGAAGTGCCCAGACCCTGGGTCATACTACCAAAAGAAGGAGATTTGGAATTTTAAATTCCTGGTGGCAGCAAGAAAACTACTGAGTTTATATACAAAGAGAGTGTTTAAAAGTAAAACCGTTTTCCCCAATAGCAAGAACCTCACAACATCGTCTTCACAGCATTATGACTTAAATCTTGTCTGGATCCTGCTTCGTCGCCACCATAATTAGAAACTCAGAATGGACAGTACAGCTAAGTCACTTATAGGTTATGGTGGGTGGATTAAATGAGGCTTAGAGGTCCCAAAGGCTCCAGAGGGTACAATTTCTCCCATCATTCTTCGCACAGAATGTTTCCCAAAGCTAGAGGTGCGGAATCACCGGTGGACCTTTCGCCGATTTCTTCTGTCTTGCCGGACATTGCAGCCCAGACCTATTACACGATTTTTCCTTTGAAGATCTTTGCTGCTGCGGTTACAAGAATATTTTCTCTGTTGCCGCAAGGAGCCAGCTCAGAGAAATGGCCTGGTAAATTAAGGTTAGTCTCCACCCACACATCTTCTCTTACGGCATGATTAAATCCCGTCTGTAAAACACACTGCTTTAGGAGCTCATGACCCTTAACATTTAGACTGTTTGCCCATATTTAGTCAACTGGACAAAATCCCATTAAAATTCAGGAAGAGAGAGAGAGAGAGATGATTATGAATGTCCATCACAGAACTGAAGAAGTTAAGTCCTTGGTGTTACTTTAGAGCTTTAAAAAGAACTTCTTCCATTTCTCCACTGAACGTAACAGAAGTGTCTTTAGTCTAGTTTAGAAACTTGTGCTGGGGGGGGGGGTGTTTTGGCTTGCATTAGAATACTGAATTACCCCCTGCACCCCCCACTAACAAATGTCACTTTAAGTCCACAGAAGTTTTTTGTTCATCTCGAGGGTACATTTTGGGGACTCCCTGGAGTGGCATTCTGTTCTCCTTTATGTTGATCGTATACACGCTACCATTTAGGCCACCGGTGGCAAGCCATTGGATTGTCATGCAAACGACGCCCGCATTTGCATATTGCTCAGGACTAATCTCCATTGTCCTGTCACTGGATTGGGCGTCTTTGATTGAGAATCATTTTCCTTTCTTTCTTTCCACCACAAGCTTCCCTTTAACAAAGTGCAAACGAAACAGAAATCCTCTTAATGGGGCTTCAATGATCCTTAATGAAAGCAATTGGTTCTTAAGCTGTCCGTCCCATGGATCTGTTGTCAGAGAGAGAACAGCAGTTTATTTGCGAGTGGATGACTGTCCGAAGAGGCTTACTTTGAGGGGAGCCAGTGAAATCCATGGGACTTACTACTCAGTATAATTAATAGAACTTTGTCGCTTATGACGAAATAGAAGTTGGTGCGCCGGTACTTGTTGCCTTGACTTTGCTTTAAAAAAAAATTTTTTTGCATGACATGGAGAAATACATTTACAAAATTCAAACTCTGTATTTTAACTTATATTCCTTGAGATTAACATATCACATCCTTACATATCCTTGCAATTTAAGTCCGCCTAGCTATTTAACCGTATGGCGCTTGTGATTTTATGCTTTGTGTAAAGTCGACTGAACTGAACTGTTTAAGCTTAATTATCTCCATACTTGTTGTTTATGTCTTTGAGGTCTATTTTTAATATTTTGATCAACAGGAGCTGCTCATATTTCTTTAAATTACTCACAAGAATAGCCATTTGTGATACTGTGGGTTTGTGAGGAGTAGTTCATGTGCCATCCTATAGTTGCCCATTTCTGTTTGAGTTTGATGTGTGTCATTGTGCTTGTTGGCTGTGAACCCTGGATGAGGTCTGTTATTTTAGCCATCACGAACTGTTCCCATAGTTTGTTATGCCACTCTGTGAGAGTTGGTGGGGTGGGGCGATTTCCATTTGGCTGGTATTGTTATTTTGGCTGTTGCGAGTAGTAGTGAAGGAAGTTCCTTGGCATCTTCTCTTATTGGTTTGTCCCATCTATTCAGTAGCATGACTTCTTGTTGCCTTGACTTGACTTCTCTGATTACTTGCTAAAGAAATGAAGTCGCAACGAGGGGTATATTGTTCTTCACAAATGCGACCAGTTGCTTTACGCCTTTCTTCTAGCTTCATGAAACACTGAGATACTAGATACCAAAATCCATTTGAAAGTGGGTCATCATTTTTTGAGACAATGGCCCGTTCTGCATCTGACATTCACTCCTCTGTTTTACCAAACCCACACTGGAACAGAAATTCTCCTCTACATTGCATGCCACTTGCACTTTCTTTGATTGTCGGATTTTATGGCAGCCTCCACACTGCATGCCGGTTTCACTTCCTTTGATCTCTCGGCTTTATGATACCATCTACATAGATTTGTGGCCGTTTTATGGCTGTTCAGGGGTGACTCTGTAGTCAGTACAGCGTTGGCCTGGGGTATTTGAATGTTGTTTTGAGCAGCAACTTTTCCCATTCTAGTGTGGGTTTGGTAAAATAGCAGAGCAAATGCTAGATGCAGAATGCATTGAGTTTTATAGAATGCATTGAGTTTTATAGAACTGTGCACCTATGAAAATTCCAAGAAGTCAGATAGATAAATAGATGATGATGATGATGAAGATAGATAGATAGATAGATAGATAGATAGATAGATAGATAGATAGATAGATAGATAGATAGATAGATAGATAGATAGATGGATGGATGGATGGATGGATGGATGGATGGATGGATGGATGGATGGATAGATAGATAGATAGATAGATAGATAGATAGATAGATAGATAGATGTTACACTGTTATTAAAAACACAATAATCAAATCAGTATGAAGGAATTATAAAATATTATGAAATATCCACAAGCATCAGAATCCAAACCATTGGGTTTTCTCACAAAATCACATCATCAGGACTTTAAAACAATCATCCAGGAAAAGAAGGGAAAAGCCTTTCTAGACAACTCAGCTTTGCGGAAGTTCCAGAATGATAAATAAGCAAGAGTCTTCCTGGTACACTCTAAAAGACCATTCCCCAGAGCAGGGGGGAGCCACTGAAAAACTCCAGACTGAGCAGAAGCAGTCCTGAACACGTGAACACAAAAACACATGGAGCCGCATTATACTGAATCAGACCTTTGGTCCATCAAAGTCAGCATTGTCTACTCAGACTGGCAGCAGCTCTCCAGACTGTCAGGCAGAGGTCTTTCACATTACCTACAAACTGATCCTTTAACTGGATATGCTGGGGATTGAATCTGGGGCCTTCTGCATGCTGAGAAGAGGCTCTGTCACTGAGCCACAGCCCTGTAGATAGGTGGGCCCTAGGTTATGAAGGGCCTACAAAATATTCCTTTGCCTTCATGTAGCTTATTCTACTAATGTACGGTTCATCCACAGAAGTGAAAAAAAAATACACGGCTGGCCTGTATAACCCTTACCCACCAAATTGTACAAAACTCCTCAACTATGTGTTGCGGCTACCCAGAAACTTGAGATGCCTCTCTCTGTTGCTCAGTGTTCCCTCTAAACTGAGTTAGTATGAGCCAGCCCAGTTTTTTTTAGCCTACAGCTCACACTTTTTTGTTCTAGCTCAGGAAGGATGGCTCCAGAGCAAACGAGTTTATGCCATACCCAAATCGCTCACTCACAACTTTAATGCCTCACAAGACTCCACAGCTTAAAGGAAGCATTGGTTACAGTAGGTATTCATCGAAGTGCCGTCAAGTCACAACTGACTTATGGCAACCCCAGCAAGGGGCGTTCCAGGCAAGTGAGAAGTAGAAGTGGTTTGCCATCCTCTGCTGAGTCTCCCTGGACATTGCTTTCCTCTTCAGAGTTTTCCTTGGTGGTCTCCCATCCGAGTACCAGCCTTGCTTATCTTCCAAGATCTGATGAGACTGGGAAGGTTTCCGCAATACATCCATACCACTCTGAAGCTCTGTTTTAATGCTGTGAGTCTGCAGCACTAGTTTCGCAGTAGGGGCTTTCCCACGACATTTCCTTTGCTTATCACAAGTCCCCACGCATGCTCAGGGAAGACTGCACATAAGTGAATCCCCCCTCTTCGAAGAATAAGAACTGCCATGCTAATATCTGCAGCCAAAACAGCAATAGCAGCAACATGGAAATCTAAAAATAAATCTCTGGTATAAGAAAATCTGGAACATTTATATAATGGAAAAAATTTCAGATGTTGTGAAACAAAAAAAAACACTATAGGTGAACAAAACGACATTACAAGTATATGGTCACCCATTGTTGTAAATCTAACCTTTAAAGAAACAATAGCTGATGTATTAATTAACCTGCACTTATGGTAACACTAACAAAGCAGAATCACAAAATGTATGAAATGTATAAAAATGAAATGTATCAGCCTTCAGATAAGAACCTAGGAATAAGCCCATTCTGAACATGTAAAACTTATGTTGTAAATGAAAAATGAATAAAAACTGAAATGAAAAAAAGAGATTTACTTCATCAAGTCGGTTTGTGCAGCATTCTTCTCAGTAAAAGGTGAAATCCTTTTTTTAAAAAAAAATTGTGCAGTGAGAACTAACGTTGGAACGCAATATAAGTAGCGTAATAATGCGATTGCCTAGGACTATTTTTTTTAAAGAAAAGAAGTGGAAACATTAAGCTAATTAACCAGAAACTGTTCAACAGTACTGTGGGGTTGGAGGGTGAGACATGTAAATGTGAAAGGGAGCGAAGGGCAGACCGAGGGTTGAAAAACACAGGATGAGAAAGATTTCCCCACTAGGTTGACACGGATTCAATGCTGGGATTACAAAAACTTCCCGGAAACAGGGGATTCAAATGCTGTGCAGCAACGGGGGGGGGGGAGTGCGTTTTTATGCCTGGGAGGGTGAAATCATCTGCGGAAACCAGGGAAAGCCATGGATGAATAGAAGTGCAGGCACGGGGAAATTTGACACTGCAGAATAGTTCTGGGCTACACCATACTGCTTTTCCTCCATTGCAGTAGGTATCAGGACTACAAGTGACTTGAGTTTCTTACCAGAACTGTCTTTCTTGAGGGGTCTTGGAGCAGAAGATAGGAGATCCCACTTCTGCCACTTCCTTACCAATACTCTGCACTGGTCTACCTTCACCCCTGGTAGGTAGGTAGCAAAACCAGAAGGGTCACTGAAGTACAGGAGAGCAACCATACAGGGCTGGTAAATGGCCTTCATGTTTTATAGGCATTTGATGTGGAAGAAGATATTCAGGTAGGGGAGATATATGCAGCATTAGAAGACAGATAGCATCCGCTATCTGCAGACATCATATGCTGCTGATATCATCCGCTATTTCATTAGAGAATTGTGTGACCCATTTGTTTTGAGAAGGAATTACTAACCAGAGGTAACCAGGCAACCAGAAACAATGTTTTTAAAGGGGGGGGGAGAGAGAGAGAGGACGTGCAGTTCCAAAAGAACATTTGCGCAATTCAAAATTTAAAGTTATACAGAAGTTGTATTATGTTCACTTCTGCCTTAGCGCTCTGCAATTCCCAATTGTAAGGGTTTTTTTTCTCCCATTCTGTGTAGGCTTCTAATGAGCATTGTTATGGGAAGGGGAAGTTCTTTTTCCAGAATTCATTTTTTTAAAGATCTAGCTATTGATTCCCCATATTCTTTTTTTTTTAAAGAGGGATCTCTCTAATTTCTCTCTGAAGAGAAATCAATGCATCCTTTTGTAACTTCAGCCCTTGCCCGCATTTTATGTTACACGCCACAAGGGGGTGCTAACAGCTGTAGGATAGGAAGGTTTAAGAAGAGGTTGCCTGCCTTGGAGCATCTACAGAGTGAAATCTTGAAAAAAAATTGCAGAAGCTCCCTTCCTTCCACTTCCCTTTCTTCAAATTTCTCTTTGATCAAAACAGAAACAAATAGAAACAAATTCCAGATCCCAAAACAAGAATCAATGAAACAAAGTGATCCAGAACCTGACTTAGAACCTATGTTGTGATTCACCCTGAGCCCGCTTGGAATATAAATTGAAATAAATAAAACAAACCCTACGGTTTTCTACTCAGAAGTCCCACTATGTTCAATAGAGATTACTCTTAGGCAGGGGTCATTTCATAGAAAAAGAGGTGCAGGAGCTCATTAGCATAATTCATTAGCATAACTTATTTGCATATGCCACACCCCCTGACATCACCGGAAGTATGTCAGAAGACAACACCCACCCACACTTCAGGTTTCCTTTGCTCGTGCAGGGAAGCTACCCAACAACAAGCATGCAAATACAGAGCAAGTTAGTAGGATGTGAGGGCGATCTGGCTGCGACATCTGTCACCCCATTGATCGCCAGGGTTGATTCGGCTGATCTGGCTGGCTAGGCGGGTGTCCCCTACCTCCCTCACCGCTCCATGTGCGTCCCTCCCGAAGCTGCACGCTCGGTCGAAGAGGATGACCATCCCAGATAGAAGGAGTGAACCATTCTTCGGTCAAGGGTATACGATCAAGTTAGTATGCTTTTGCTTTTTCCCAAAGTGCATCACCATATGTGCCCGCTCCTGGGCTTCTTATTCCCGGAACGGCATTCCTACCTGTTCCTGCTCGAAATGACCCCTGCTCTTAGGTAAGTGTGCCTACGACCTTGACTTAGATGGCCTGGGCTAGCCTAATCTCATCAGATCTTAGAAGCTAAGCAGGATCAGCCCTGATTGGTACTTGGATGGGCATCTACCAAAGAAGTCCAGGGTCGCTATGCAGAGGCAGGCAATCACCTCTGTTCATCTCTTGCCTTGAAAACCCAACGGGGTCACCATAAGTCGGCTGCGACTTGATGGTACTTTCCACCGCAAAGTGATCATACGACTGCAACTTTAACCCCATAAAATGAAAAGAGCAAAAGACTCGTAGCACCATAATGACTGACAAAATTTGTCGTAGGGTAGCTTTCGTGAGTCACTGCTCACTTCTTCAGATACAGCTAGAGCAGGTAGAGAAGGAGGTACTTTTCTCCCTTTCTCACAAGACAAGAACTTGTGGGCACTCCATGAAATTGCTGAGCAGTCAGAACAGATAAAAGGAAGGACTTCTTCACCCAAAGAGTGATTAACACATGGAATTCCCTGCCACAGGAGGTGGTGACGGCTACAAGCATGGACAGCTTCAAGAGGGAATTGGATAAACGTATGGAGCAGAGGTCCATCAGTGGCTATGAGCCACAAGGTATAGCTAGGAACTCTCAGTCTGGGGCAAGTGATGCTCTGTATTCTTGGTGCTTGGGGGGAAGAAACAGTGGAAGGGCTTCTACTATCCTGGCCCCACTGGTGGACCTCTTGAGGGCACCTGGTGTTTTTGTCCACTGTGTGACAGAGCATTGGACTGGATGGGCCATTGGCCTGATCCGACATTGGCTTCTCTTATGTTCTTATGTTAGACACAGTGGGCAGTGACTGATTAAAGCTCCTCCCCTGCCACATATTTTGTGAGTCGCTAAAGTGCTACTGGACTCTTACTCTTTTCCACTGCTACAGACAGACTAACATGGCCACCCATTTCAATCGATCCCTGAAAAGAATTATCTTCTAGTTTCTGTTTTGCTTCACGAGTGACATCACTCTCTCCTACCACCTCCGTGCCAAAATGGAGAAAAGGAAGTCCCTGTAACTGAACTACGGAATACCCTCTTCTCGTAGTATGCTATCGTTTTATTTCAACCATACTCATTGCCCCTTTAACGGCACAGAGGGATCGTCTACTGGCCACAGGAAAACAAATAATGGCATTACTACAAAGGCGATCGGCAGGATTTAATTTGACACTCCTAGTGCCGTCCTGCCAGTTTGCCATCATATCCTTAACCCATGAGTCATTCCGGAGTTTTCTACCAGCTCACATTCCATATTAACCCAGTGGCAATTACGGCGGGTCTGAGACTTTAATATCTAAGCGCATCGAGCTTCATCTCTTGGAAGGAGCTTTTGAAATCCGAAAGTGCCAAACCACCTTATGTTTTATTTAACTATTTTTTTAAGGAAGTTGAACCTGAGGTTATTCCCCTTTCGATAAGCTGGCTAATTATTTATTAACTTTCAAGGCTCTTCTTAAAAGGGAATTGGAAAGAGAGAGAAAAGAGGTAAAGAGAGAGCAAGGGAGAAAGAAAAGAGAGAGGGGGAAATTATGGCTCAGTAACTAGGCTTCATGGTGCCACATGAGGATGATTGGTCGAAGGAGCTTTTCTTTATTACGTCTAGTCCTATCCTCCTGTCATAGTACAGTATCCTATTATTGCATTCCTACTCAACAAATTAACATTCTCAATAGATAGATAGATAGATAGATAGATAGATAGATAGATAGATAGATAGATAGATAGATAGATAGACTTATATTCCACCCTCTTCACAAGTGGGCACAGAGCTGAGAGACTTACGAATTGCCCATCCTGCAAGCAGGCTCTGGGAGATTTACAACCTTGTAAAATATTTAAAAATGAAATTAATGTATAATTAAGAACACAAACAGAAACAGGAAAATTAAACCAATCCAAGATGGCAATACAGTTCCTCCTTTGCTGGCCACACTGTTGTTTCACATGGCATGGGGGCCATAGAAAAGCAAGAGAGGGTGACAGTCTTAATCTCCCATTGTCCCTCCCAACTAAAAGATTGGCAGAACATCTCTGCCTTACAGGCCCTGCGGAACTGCATCAGATCCCACAGGGCCCTGATGTTGTTTGGCAGAGAGTTCCACCAGATCAGGGCCATGACCAAGAAGGCCTTGGCCCTAGCTGAGGACAGCCAGACCTCTCTAGGGCTGCAGATCACCAGCAAGTTGTTGTCCACCAATCTCATGAGGTTGCTGTGATGATAAAAGGGAGGCATGATGACTCGTGTCAGCTGTAGAATAAAAACTGGACAGATGTCTCTGTGTAAGGTCTTGGTCAGAAAATGACTGAGCAGTCTGATTTCTTGGGGTGTGGGGGGGATAACTTTCTAATCACTGTTTGGCCTTGACTTTTTGTCATGGGTATCGTGTAGTAATGAAACATGATTAACACTGTAGGGTTAGGCACACAGTTCCACATATTTTTGCTTCTCCTGTATAAAACAAAGTATTATCCAGTCTTCTCTCCAAAGAAATCAGGATGCCTTGCATAGGGGGTTTATTTATTGACTCAGGGCATTTAATATGCCTACTTTCTCCCCTTGGGAACTCAAGGCCGCTTACAAAAAATCAGAAATGACATTAAAGATCTTGGACTGCTCTTGGATCTTTTGGGGCAGTCCATCAATGCCACAAGCTAAGAGCCCTTTGGCTCGCACCAAAAGGTTCATTCCTCCGATGGTGCCCAGACTTTAAGTACCTGCAACAGGAGGAAAACAACAGCTCCTCCTTGATGTTAAAGAGCTGGCAGCCATCTTCCCAGAATCCTGCTTTGGTACTTTCTGCTGTAACCTCCAGCAGTAGTTGTTTCCAGTCTTCACAAATTTCTGCCAGTAATTTGGTGTCATCTGTGTATCTCAAACTGTTAATTTTCCTTCCACCCATTTGCACTTCATCTTCATCTAAATGTAATTCAGCTTTCTTCATGATAAGTTCTGCATATAGACTGAAGAGAGATCGGGAGATAAAATACATCCTCGTCAGATACCTTTGCCGCCAACTGTCCTAACAGTAGCCTCTTGTCCAGAGTACAGACTGAGCATCAAAACAATCAGATGCTGTGACATGCCCAGTTCTTTTAAAACCAACCATCACTTTTCATGAGACACACAGTCAAAATCTTAGCTGTAATCCAAGAAACACAACCTGATTTTCTTCTGAAATTCTTTCATATGCTCCGGTAACCAATGTAAATTTCCAATGTGATTTCTAATGCCTCTTCCTTTTCTGAATCCAGCTTGAACACTCGGTAACAGTCTTTGTTGTAAGATTTTTGAGTAGCACTGTACTTGTATGAGAAATTAATGCAATGGTCCAATAGTTTCTGCAGTCTTTGACATCTCCCTTTTTTGAATGGGAGCATAAATTGAGCATTTCCAGCGGATTGGGAGGCAAGAACAGGTCTAGAAAAGGGCCCTGTCCCCAGCCCTGTCCCCCAGGGAGGAAGAACAGGCTTCCACCCCCTGCCCCCACACATTATAAGACTTTTGATGGCAGATAACCATGCTTGTATTTCAAAGGATGTAAGTTGTGGACTTATCACAATGAATTGTTAATCTCTTGGGGGGGGGTTGTCTTTTTTTTTGTATTTGTGTGTGTATATGTGTTTGCACCTGGAAGTCACATTGACCTCTGATGGCTGACCCCTACTGGGGTTCCTCGAGGATATTCAGAGAGGTGGCTGAATAAAACCTACCTCTGTCCTCACTTGGTATTCCGAGGAAGTCTCCCATCCAAGTACTTGCCAGAGTTGACCCTGCTTAGCTTCCAAGATCTGATGAGATTGGGCTAGACTGGGCTATCCAGGTCAGGGCCATCTCTTGTCTTTATGGTCTGACAATTTTAGTTACATTGTCCTGAGTGTAAGCTTCCTTTTGGCAATTTTCAAACTTATTTATCCTCCAGCAAATAAAACTTTAGTGGTTTTATTAGTGATTCAAAGTGTCATCCTAAACAGAGTTACACCCCTCAAAGTCCATTGAAGTCATATAGTTCAGAAGGGGTGTAACTCTGCTATGAATGATGCTGTTAATCCTGTTTGTTAATTTTAACTCAGATCTTGCGTGTGTTTTGAGGTGTACGGCAGCCCCCCTCAAAAGCCAAGTCTTGGCAGGCTTCAAAAAGCAAAACAAATAAACGTCAATACTGTTTTCAGTTCCAGAAATCTGGGTTGAGCCACTACCCCGGATGTGATTGTGCGCCGTGTAGACCATTTCTGTGATCCACAAGAGAAGCGTTCATTTTTGTGGGGAAACGCAAGTCCCTATCCTCAATCGCATGCCTGCTGAGGAACAGCTCAGCTCTGCGATTTTTTCCCCTCCTTTTTTGTGGTTTCTCATTGTAATCTGCAACTTTCAAGTCTGATGTATTCGGCGGAGAAACCTTCCTCCTGACCTCCCCTTTTATGCTGATGCAGGAGGCGATATCTGACCAATTAGGATTGAGATGCAAGCCATATGCAAATGCACCGTTTCTTCATCTTTCGATAGAAGTTAATGTCGTTCCTCTTTGTGTTTAAATGGCTCTTTAACCACTTAGAGATTAAGTGGAGATTTAAAAGGGGGAGGGAAAGGGGGGACTTTAAAAGGTGTTAACTTTATCATGTGGAATAAAAGAAAATATTTAATAAGCCACTGGTACTTCTTGGAAGCTTTTTTTTCCAGTTTGGTTTTATACTTTCGAGATGAAAAGATCATGCAAAAAAATATGTACAAAGCACCTTTTTAGAAACTTTGGGAAAGGTCAAGGAGAAAACAGCTCGCTTTCAAACAGTTGAACTTTTCAAGGATTTCCTCTGATTCCTCTCAAACAAGATAGCCTCTTCTCTCCTCTTAATAGTTCTTCAATGCCTTTTTGGTAGCCAAAAAATCTTTGTTCTTTTTTTTAAAAGCAGCTTTGTAACAGAAGAACTAAAAATTAATTATGGCTATGGAACATTTTTTGCGCACAGAAAAAGAGTTGAAAAAGCACAGGCGTAAAGAAGGGGAAAAGACGAGGGCCCTCATTTATCTTATATTGACAGGACGAGCTTCAAAGATGACCTTGAATCATAATCATCCTAATGAGCTCCAAATATTTCACTTGAACAAGTGGAACTATAATCAAATCAGTTTCTGAAAGCTCTGCTAATGAGCGTTTCCTTTGATGAAAACATGGTTAACTGTCTTAGTCGGCAGGAGGTGCGCGGCTGTAAGAGGCCAAGCACATGACAACTCATTAGCTGACCTGGGGAGAGATTCATTTGAATGCTTTTGATAAAATTTTCAAGGCTTTTCGAGGGGGGGGGATCTATAAATTCCATTTTGTGCACTTTTATAAACACCGTGATTTTCCACCCCTAAATTGGGTGGGCGGGGGGGGGGATTGTTTGGAAGGCTTCAAAGTCACGGAACAAAGTTTACTTAGGGAGCCGTCCTACGGCGGAGTTACTCTGTCGAAACCCCACCGAAATCAACAGACTCGGAGTGGAGTAACGCTTCCTAGGGCTGCGGCTTTAGATTTGGGGTCCACCAGAAATCCCTGGGGAGTTTTAATCATAGAATCACAGAGTTGGAAGGGGGCTTTATAGGCCATCCAGTCCAACCCCCTGCTCAATGCAGGATCAGCCTAGAGCATCCCTGACAAGGGTTTGTCCAGCCGCTGCTTCAAGACTGCCAGTGAGGGGGAGCTCACCACCTCCGTAAGCTGCTGATTTCCACTGTTGCACAACTCTTACTGTCAAAAAGTTTTTCTTAAGATCCAGCTGGTAACTTCTTAGCCTTAATTTAAACCCGTTATTGTGAGTCCTAGCCTCTGCTGCCACCAGGAACAGCTCCCTGCCCTCCTTTTGAATACTCCAAGAGAGCAATTCTGTCCCCCCTCAACCTCCTCTTCTCCAGACTGAACATTCCCAAGTCCCTCAGCCTTTCCTCACAGGACTTCATCTGCCCATTTCTCCAGGGGAGTTTGACCTCTTGGCCTGGAGATCAGTCATAATTCTTGGAGAACTTCAGGCCCTTCCTGGAGGCTGGCAACCGTAAACCCCCCACACACACACACTCTTGTTCACCTCACGAAAAGACATTTGACTTGATAACATTTGACACGGGCAGTGTTTAAAAGCCACTGTTATTTACTGGGAGTTACTATATCAATTATCCTCTGGGACAGAGAAAAAGAGAGAGACGGCAGGCCAGCCTCATTAGGAACGGTTTTAATTCGTTCAATTTCCCTCAGCTATCCAGAGGACTTACATGAGAGCCGATTACATAAATTTGGACTCTTACTGCTCCATTCTCCCGGAAGGGTTTCGTTAGGAGGAGGAGGTTGGCTCCAGTTCCGCTGGTAGGCTCCCTTTCAAAGCCACACTTGTGCACTGAAGAATTCCCTGTCTGTTTTAAGTTTCAGTCACAGCCAGATCTTGGTGGCTTCCCGCCCCTTCCAGAGGTTTTTCTTGTTTTATGTTAAAGCTTTTCTTCCCTTCATGACAGACTTTTAAGGGGGTGCTTTGCTCCCCCCTCCCCTTCTATGTCACGCCAGCGTATTCTCCTCACTGCCTGTATTCTGTAAGATGAATGTACTCATATGTGTGACTTGCAGCTATTTAGTATATTCCCTTTAGTCGTGATGGAGGAAACGAAGCGAGCATGACATCTTGTGCTCTCCTTTTTCTCTCCCCACCCCCCATGACAGCTGATAAGAGAATAGGAGTTTTTTGCACAGGGTTCCTCTTCTCCCTCAGGCCGACAACACAGTTTGAACTCAGGGCCTCGGCGCCCAAGTGCAAACCTCTCGCACGCGAGCTGAAAAGATGGTGCTGACAGCGAACCGTGTTCCCTCACTGAGGGAGAAGTTCAGCTCACGGTTCAAAATACACTCTTGAAGTCATGGGGTGGCTTTTCATTGGACTGAGTAATTTTGGAGAAGAAGAAGAAGAGTTGGGTTTATACCCCACCCTTCACTCAGAGTCTCTTTGGGGAGGGGTATAATGGCATATAGTCCATCTTCCAAAGCAGCCATTTTCTCCAGGGAAACTGATCTTGGTCATCTGAAAATCAGTTGTAATAATGGAAGATTTCTAGGTGCTATCTGGAGGTTGGCAACCTTAGGATCCAACCATCCCTCAGTGGGGAGGAGGAAGAGGAGATTGGATTTATACCCCACCCTTCACTACCCAAAAGAGTCTCAGAGCAGGTTACAATCTCCTTCCCCTCCCCACAACAGACACCCTGTGAGGTAAGTGGGGCTGAGACAGCTCCTTTGAGGACTGCTCTTGAGAGAACTGGGACTCACCCAAGGTCACCCAACTGGCTGCATGTGGAGGAGTGGAGAATCAAATCCAGTTCTCCAGATTAGAGTCCACTGCTTTTCACCACTACACCATACTGGCTTAGTTCAGGAATACTGTCTTGGAGATGAGGGACCAGGGGCTGTAAATTGGGACTACCAACCTGGCAATCCCTAGTCTCCCCTTTACTTGACTTGATCAAATTTTAAACATCTAATGCTGCCTCAGAAAGCCCATTCTTTCCTGCATCCTGGTTTGGGCCTGCCAATTTATGACAGTTCTGAGTTGCTAGCATTTCTGCGGAGCAGAGCAGTGGCTCATAAGAACCTAAGAGAAGCCATGTTGGATCAGGCCAATGGCCCCTCCAGTCCAACTCTCTGGGTCACACAGTGGCCAAAACCCAGGGGCCATCAGGAGGTCCACCAGCAGGGTCAGAACTCCAGAAGCCCTCTCACTGTTACCCCCCCCAAGCACCAAGAACGTAAGAGAAGCCATGTTGGATCAGGCCAATGGCCCCTCCAGTCCAACTCTCTGGGTAACATAGTGGCTAAAACCCAGAGGCCATCAGGAAGTCCATCAGCAAAACCAGAACTCCAGAAGCCCTTCCACTGTTACACCAAAGCACAAAGAACATAAGGAAAGCCATGCTGGATCAGGTCAATGGCCCCTCCAGTCCAACTCTCTGGATCACACAGTGGCCAAAACCCAGGGGCCATCAGGAGGTCCACCAGCAGGGCCAGAACTTCAGAAGCCCTCCCACTGTTACCCCCCAAGCACCAAGAACCTAAGAGAAGCCATGTTGGATCAAGCCAATGACCCCCCCCCCCCAGTCCAACTCTCTGGGTCACACAGTGGCCAAAACCCAGGGCCAGAACTCCAGAAGCCCACCCACTGCCCCCGCAGCACCAAGAATACAGAGCATACAGGTGGGCTGGTTCTCTGCTGGCTGAAGCATCTGAACACCATTTGACACAGCTCAACAGGAGATGACTGAGGAGGGGGCGTGGCTCAGTGGAAGAGCATCTGTTTGGCATTCAGAAGGTCCCAGGTTCAAACCCCAGCATCTCCAGTTGAAAGGATCAGGTCGTAGGTGATGTGAAAGACCTCAGCCTGGCCTGGAGCTTTTGAGAGTTGCTGCCAGTATGAGTAGATAATACTGACCTTGATGGACTGATTGTCTGATTCAGCCTAAGGCAGCTTCATGTGTTCATGCGCATGTGCTCATGTGATGACTCTGGAATACTTAGTGGGACAGGAAAGACGAGGCAGGCGGGCCCACAGCTATGGAGACTCTTTTCCCCGATTTAACCTGAACGTCCCTTTATACCCCAGTCATCGGCATGTCTGCTTGGGCATACTCCCAGGTTAAATGTGCAGAGATGTGCAGGCTTTGACAACTGACCTGCAGGGTGCAGAGTGGAGCTCCTGGATGTTTCAGGTTTTTTGCCTGAGGGGTCGGCAGTGGGGAATACGTCTCCTGTATCCTCGGAGATTTTATTTCAGGCGGCGGTTAGTCAGCATGTTTGTGTTTTGTTTGTTTAAATTATGTAAATGTGTTTCGGGAAGAAGTTTGTAAGGTGAAGCCTACCAAACCTTTTTTTTAAAAAAAAGAGATGATAGAAACACATTTGAAAAAAGGAACTTGCAAAGAAAGCCCAAGAACATTACGTGACATGGAATTCTGCAAACTTTTTAACGAAGACGGGTGTCACAGAATAGGGGGCAAGTCACCTCAAAGCCCAGGAGCGTGGTCTGCAATCTTTCCAGACCAAGGGCCCACTTCAAGCTCACAGGGCTTCATTGAGCAGCAAACATACGACAGGAAGTGGTGTGACATCCTAGTCGTGTGACAGGAAGAGGAGGGATGAGAGGTATGATCCCACCAAGGCCAGATAGGGGAAAAACAAACTGAGCTTGAGATGTTGTATTATAGAGAGGAATAAGCAAAGGTTCAGGCTCATGGAGGAATTTTCTCTAGGGCCAACTGACTTTCCACGGAGCAGCAAGCATATGACAGGAAGTGGTGTGACATCATAATCATGTGACAGGAAGAAGAGGGATGAGAGGTATGATCCCACCTGGGCCAGAACCATGGACAGCAGACCAAGAAAGTCAGGTCAAGAAAAGACAAACTGAGCATGAGATGTTGTACTAAAGAGAGGAATAAGCAGAGATTCACTGCCACAGGAGGTGGTGGCGGCTACAAGCATGGACGGCTTCAAGAGGGAATTAGGTAAACATATGGAGCAGAGGTCCATCAGTGGCTATTAGCCACAAAGTATAGATAGGAACTCTCAGTCTGGGGCAAGTGATGCTCTGTATTCTTGGTGCTTGGGGGGGGGGCAACAGTGGGAGGGCTTCTAGTGTCCTGGCCCCACTGCTGGACCTCCTGAGGGCACCTGGTGTTTTTGGCCACTGTGTGACACAGAGTGTTGGACTGGATGGGCCACTGGCCTGATCCAACACTGGCTTCTCTTATGTTCTTATGTTCTTAAGTTCAGAATCATAGAGGAATTTTCTCTAGGGCCAATGACTTTGCCTCACCATTTTACCACTTCTCTCAGCATGCACGCAAAAAGAGACAGAGTGTTCGGGGGCCCTTGGTCTCTATGCACGTGCCCTAGTAGAAGATTCCTTAAAAGAATAGCCACACATTGCCTCCCAGCAGGGGGTGCTTCTCGAACCGCTTGAATGTCTTGACCCATGGATTGAAGACAACTGTCCTACATCAGGGGTGGGCAAACTGTGGCTCGGGAGCCGCATGCGGCTCTTTCACATATATTATGTGGCTCCCGGCAGGGCGGCTGGGGAAGCTAAATATCATTAGCAAACAAATATCATTGGACAAATTAATATCATTATCAATATCTGCTTTTACCCCTTTTGTTATTATTTTTGGCAGTCTCCTTTAATGTTAATAAAAAGCAAATTTGCTTATTTTCCAATAAAAGCAGGTAATATTTGTTCATGTCTCGTGGCTCTCAAACATCTGATGTTTATTCTATGTGGCTCTTACGTTAAGCAAGTTTGCCCACCCCTGTTCTAGGTGGCTCTTATGCTGAGCAAGTTTGCCCACCCCTGTCCTAGAACATCCGGGAGTCCAAAGGCAAATAATGGCAACATAGTTTCTCATTTAAAGAACAGACTGACACAGCATAGGTTTCATCAAGGGGTCTTTTCTGCATCTCCTCCTTCACTTAGCAGTGTGTAGCGAGAAACTGCTTCAAGAGCCTTTCATGTCTATGCTTTTGTCAAAGACTGGCAGGCACAACGGGCAGGCTGTCAGGGCGCTGTCAACTTCTGGCAACCCCATAGGGCTTTCGAGGCAAGAGTTGTTCAGAAGTGGTTTGCCATTGGTTGCTTCTGTGTAGCAAACCTAGACTTTCCTGGTGGTCTCCCATGCAACCAGGGCAGACCCTGTTTAGATTCTGAGAGCTGGAAAGATTGGGCTAGCCTGGGCGGATCAGGTCAGGACAAACACACACACACACACACACACACACACACATGTAAATATAGATAGGCCCTGACCTGGATCGCCCAGGCTAGCCTAATCTCATCAGATGTCAGAAGTTATGCAAGGTCATTCCAAGTCAGTCTTTGGATGGGAGACCACCAAGAAAGTCCAGGGTCACAACACAGGGGCAGGCAACAGAAAACCACCTCTGCTCATCTCTGCCCTGGATGGCCCAGGCTAGCCTGATCTCATCAGATCTCAGAAGCTAAGCAGGGTTGACCCTGGTTAGTATTTGGATGGGAGACCCCCAAGGAGGTCCAGGGTCACCGCGCAGAGGTAGACAATGACAAACCACCTCTGAGTGTCTCTGACCTTGAAAACCCTACAGCATCGCCAGAAGTTGGCTACAAATTATCAGCACTTTACACACACATAAAATAGAAGAAGAAGAAGAGAGGAGGAGGAGATTGGATTTATACCCCGCCTTTCACTCAGAGTCACAGAGCAATTTACAATTACCTTCCTCTCCCCACCACAGACACTCTGGGAGGTAGGCGGGGCTGAGAGAGCTCCTTTGAGGACTGCCCTTGAGGGAACAGCTCTGAAAGAATTTATGACGGACCCCACGTCACACCAGCAGGTGCATGCGGAAGAGTGGGGAATCAAACCCGGTTCTCTCAGATTAGAGTCCGCCACTCTGAACCACGACACCTTGCTCTCCCAGTTTGGACACAATAAGTGCAGCAGCCTTTGGAAAGATATCATGTTAATCAATCAAGTTAGATTGAATGGATACCAGTAAAGACAAAGACAGTTAAAAAAAAATCTGGATTAACAAGAGGCGTCTAGGCATTCTTCTACCTAATAGCCGGCTGTGGGGCCAACACACTGACTCTGTGAAAAACAAAAGTGGAATTTTTTTTTTTAAAAATCCCCCAAATATTAAAAAACATTAATCACTCACCAGAGTCCTGGAGTTGGGGGGGGGGATTATTTTGGGTTACCATAGCAATCCAAAATTGTGCCTAACATAATGGCAAAGACAATAACACTAGCAGGAAGCCCTGAGAGGGAGGGAAGAACCTGAGCCAGCATAGACCAACAGAGTTTAATTCTGGCTATAAGTCTCCATGTGCATGCACACGAAGGCTTATACCCAGATTAAACTTTGTTGGTCTTAAAGGTGCCCCTGGACTCAGACTTTGTTCGGATGCCATGTAACTGAAGAAGTGAGCATGCACACGAAAGCTTATACCCAGAATAAAACTTTGTTTGCCTAATTTCATGTTTGTTGCATCGATAACGCTGTCTAACCATCTCATCCTTTGCCGTCCCCTTCTTCTTTGACCTTCAATCTTTCCCAGTACCAGGGTCTTTTCCAGTGAGTGCTCCCTTTGGTGGCCCCAAGTATTTGATAAACCGTAAAAACAATCAAATGAACAACTAAGCCACATGTCTCTGTTGTGTCTATTGACATAATTTCTTGGTCAACAAGTGGTTTGAAATAAAGTTCAGGTTGTTTATTTGGTTATTTTTAAGAAGAAGAGATTGGATTTATACCCTGCCCTTCACTACCCGAAGGAGTCTCAAAGTGGCTTACAATCTCCTTTCCCTTCCCCTCCCCACACCCTGTGAAGTAGGTGGGACTGAGAGAGCTCTCCCCCAAGGACTGCTCTCGAGAGAACAGCTCTGACAGAACTTGTGATTGACCCAAGGTCACACCAGCAGCTGCATGTGGAGGAGTACGGGATCAAACCCAGTTCTCACAGGTTAGAGTCCGCGCTCCTAACCACTGCACCAAACTGGCTCACTTAAGCAGTACCATAGCGGTAATTTCTTGTTGGTGTTGCGCCTTTCCCCTAATAGATCTTGAGGTGCGACAATGAGCAAAATCAAAACGCAAATGGAACGCCAGGCAGTGACCCAAATCTCGTCGATCCCCCTTGCCCTAGAGCTATTGCCGGTGGCCATCTTGAAAACCTGGGCTTTGCCCCTCAATATGATCTGTCATGTTGAATCAATGCACTGGGTTGTCGTTGCGTCCTTTTTAAAAAAAAAAAAAAAAGGTAGAAGAGATAAGACGGTTTTCTTTTCTTTCAGGCGCAACCGGTCCTAATGAAGACTTGAGCCGTATTACCAATTCAAGAGAACCTCCTAATCCTCCACTACTGTTCGTCAGTGGCTTCGAGAATATTCCCTTGTCCCAACAGTTGATCCTCAGTAGGCTCTGGATTAGTAACATCAGAGCCTGCAGATGTATATTGTTCCCCATTAGTTTCGGCCTGAGCCGGGTGTTACGTCCCCTTCATCAGGAACCTCCAAGGCCAAGGCAGTGAACCAACACTAATGATCTTCCCGAGACCCTTCAGAGTCCAACCCCATAACAGCCAAGGCCTTTTCTGTTTCAGCTAGCTATTTATTGTGCGGCCTTAAGCCCTAGACCCCGCTCGCTCCCACCATTTCATAAGTTAGCGGACCTCGTCACGCCGGCTTGAACATCCTTCCCACACTTCTCCCCTCCGAATGCTTTTTATCAGGAATCATGAGCTCAGTTGATTCACGCCAGCATGCCTGTAAACACTCTTGAAATGTGGAACGTCCAGATTGGTCGGGAGGGTTGCGAGCAGAGCATTCTGGGAGCTGACAATGAAATGCTTAGCAATGATTAAATGGGGGGGGGAGAATCAATGTCATTTACAATAGCCCCCCTTTTTTGGCCCTCCTTATGTGGGTTGCAGAGTCAGCTGGTCCTCCCAAATATCAAGGAGGCCAGGCTAGCGACAACTAGGGCTAGGGTGTTCTCGGTGGTGGCTCCATTCTGGTGGAATGAGCTCCCGGAGAAGATCAGGGCCTTGTGGGATCTGTTGCAGTTCCGCAGGGCCTGCAAGACAGAGCTCTTCCGCCAGGCTTTTGGAGCCGCCACCATTACCTCCACCACACTACCGCCACTGCCACTACTGACATCTGACAGTGACGAAGAGTGAGCCCGACCTCTTGGGGTCCCCCAATCACTGTCCAAGCATAGCCTAATTATAGCCTGACCTGAGTGCCGAGGACGTCTGAAGGACACTAAGAGGCTGACTGTACGCAGAGGAAGTAAATTAAATACTAGCGCTTTCATATTTCATTATACCTATGGTTTTAAATTTGTGCATTAATGGATTTTATATTTATTGCATTATTACCATGATCACGAAGGTGGTTTTATATTGTCTGTGTAAGCCGCTCTGTGCCAGCTATGCTGGGAGGGCGGGGTAAAAATCTAAACAAACAAACAAACAAACAAACAAACTTTCAGGTGGGGCCTGGGGCTAATTATAGGGCACCTCCAAACTACAGAGATCAGTTCCCCTGAAGAAAATGGATGCTCTGGAAGGTGAACTGTATGGCATTACGCCCTACTGAGGTCCCTCCCCTCCCCAAACCCCGCCCTCTCCAGGCTCCACCCCCAAATCTCCAGGAATTTCCCAACCACCACAAACACAATCCAAGCCCAAGTTATCCGCTCCCCTGAAGGAACCCTTCGATGACTATCTTTTACTGCTTGTTTGGTGCCCCACTCCAGGTTCTAACAATTTGTTATGTTGGGCTGGCAGTGGATTCAGTGTAGGGTCTTGCTGCCATGGCACTCCAATCTCAAAGGTCTGTCTAGAGTTGCCAACCTCCAGGTGGTAGCTGAAGATCTCCTGGAATTAACTGATCTCCAGGATACCACCTGCAGGATCAGTTCACCTGGTGAAAATGGCCACTTTGGAACGTGGACTCTATGGCATTATACCCCGCTGGAGTCCTTCCTTTTCCTAAAATCTCCAGGTATTTCCTAAGCTGGAGCTGGCAACCCTGGGTTTGTACCAGTTCAACCTACTTTTCACTTTCCAAAAAAAAAAATCAGAGTACAGATGCTTGATGGCTGTTTGCGCTGATTCTTTTTCCATTGTATTGTTTAGTAAACCTTTTCCTTTTAATTTCAGCTTTACTGGAAAAGGCTGTTGAAGAAGGAAGGAAGGAAGGAAGGAAGGAAGGAAGGAAGGAAGGAAGGAAGGAAGGAAGGAAGGAAGGAAGGAAGAAGAAGAGGAAGAAGAAGAGGAGGAGGAAGAAGAAGAGGAGACTGGATTTATACCTTGCCCTTCACTCGGAGTCTTAGAGCGGCTTACAAACTCCTTTCCCTGTTGTGTCTGTGGGGAGAAGAAGGGAAAGAGATTGTAAACCACACTGAGACTCCAGTGAAGAGCAGGATATAAATCTCTTCTTCCTTGAGAGCCAGTTTGGTGTAGTGGTTAAGTGCACGGACTCTAATCTGGGAGAACCGGGTTTGATTCCCCACTCCTCCACTTGCACCTGGCTGGATGACCTGGGGCAAGCCGTAGCTCTGTACCAGCTGTTCCCTCAAGGAGAGCTTGGGAAAGAGCTCTCTCAGCCTCACCTACCTCACAGGGCAGGGGCGTTGAGTTTTTAAATCCCCGGGGGGGGGGGCGGGGGCTCTTTCGGGCGCGCGCGCAAAGTGCGCGCGCGCGCACGGGACCATGTCTTGGCCGCTTTTTCTCTGCCCCCCGGCTGGCAGGCCCGGTTACTTACTGACTGCTTGGGGCGGTCGCTAAGCCAGCGGGCCATGGCGGCACGCTTCCCCCCAACGCCAGGCTGCCCACAGCCCAGAGCCAACGCCAGGCTGCCCGGCTGCTGCCCCAGCCCCAGAGCCCGCGCTGGAGGTAAGGAGGGGAGCCCGGCTGGGAAGGAAGATTCCCCCCGAGGGCGCAGAGGGGACCTAGCTCTCCATGCACGCTCCGTGCGTAATGCTGGCCGCGGGGGAGTGGGCGGGGAGAGCAGCGCTGACCCAGCTTCCCACGTGGGTGCTGGGATGGGGTCGGGGAGGCTCGGGCTTGCTTCCACTTCTAGCTTCCCTGAACCGTGCGCCCCGGAGGGCCCCCACTGCGCCCAGGCAGGTGGTGACGCGCGCCGGACATTCCCCCAGAGGGCGCCTGGCTTCGGGCGAAGGACGCAGCCGCTGCGTGCTGGGTACAGGATCCTGGGCCCACCCATCGTGCCGGCTCTTGCCCTCCCTCCACCCCCCCTCCTCCGCAGCTGCCTTCTGGCGGGCTCCCGGTGGCCCTCCCCGCCTCCCCCACCGGCGGGCGCTCCATTTTCCCGGGGGAGGCTGAGCCCCCCCCCCAGGAAATTTCGGGGGAGGCTCGAGCCCTCAAGCCCCCCCGTAGTTGACGCCTATGTCACAGGGTGTCTGTTGTGGGGAGGGGAAGGGAAAGGAGTTTGTAAGCTGCTCTGAGACTCCAAGTGAGTGAAGGGCGGGATATAAATCCAATCTCCTCCTCCTCTCCTCCTCTTGGAGGTCTCCCATCCAAGTACTGACCAGGGCTGACCCTGCGTAGCTTCCAAGAGCTGGTGAGATCAGACTAACCTGGGCTATCCAGGTCAGGGCACACTGAATCAGACCAGTGGCCCATTAAGGTCAGTATTGTCTACTCAGACTGGCAGCTGCTCTCCCAAGTCTCAGGTGGAGGTCTTTCAGAGCCCCTACAACCTGATTCATCAACTGGAGTTGCCAAGGATTGGATTGGGGACCTTCTGGATGCCACGCAGATACTCTGCCACTGAGACACAGCCCCTCCCCTGGACATGATTCATGAGGAACAGGATCGGGGAAAGCAACGTGAGAACATGCACGTGCAGAATATTTGCATATGAAGAACAAGCTCCCTCCCCTCCAAAGGGTCCTGTTCGCAATTTACAAGGAGACAGCAATCCAAACAGAAGGGTGTTCGGGCATCCCTGATTGTTCTAGGCATAAATTTTCTCACCATCAAAGGCCTCATACTTCAGTAGGGGTTCTTTCTCCCCTTTGTGTTCCCGCCCACCTCTCAAAGGACATTCGCCGTTTTCAGAAGTTCAAAACTGAAAAATTCCCACTCTGTCAAACTCCCACAAACTCTGCTGGGTTTGCCAATCTGTTTACATGGACGGTAATGTGGTGTTTAGAGCAAGAGGGTTTTGCTTTAATTGGCTTCGCTCCCAGCGATTTAAGCAATGTGCCCAACTGTCGATCATCTCCCCTGGACCACCGTAACAGCTTCTACTCAGCATTTTCATTTATCTCAAACAACAGTTCATCAAAACACTTGCCGCTTCTAAGCCAGGTCACTACTTTGAGGTTTCTTTGTAATTCGTATACTACAAGCAGGAGGACCCACGATACTCGCGGGGTGGGGGAGAAGGAGCTCCACGTTGAGGAAGAGGAAGCACCCGCAGGTGGGCCTTGTCCCCCGCCCCCCCGGCACCGACGGCGAGGCCCGGGCCCACCAATCTCCCCCCCCCCAGCACCAGTGGCGAGGCCTCAGCAGCTCCCAGCCACCAGCCCACCGCAGTTCCCAGAGTGTTTTCTGGGCATGCGCAGGGAATGCTCTTTTACTTTTGGGGGGATTTAAATATCCCCCGTACAGTTTTTTAAAACTTTTAGGATTTTTCTGCACACCTGGGGAGCCCCCCAAGTGTGCAGGAAAATCCCTCTGACCCCTAGGTGCCCCCAGTGTGTGGATTTAGATGTCCGCACGCAGGGGGTGCTTTGACTATTAGATATATAGATAGAGGTTGGCCATGGTGCAGATAACAACTTAGAGGTACGCCCAACACTTGGAGCTTGGTTCTTGGGATGGAGGAAGGTTTCATACTTGGCTGAGCTGGGTGGTAGGTAGGGTTACCAGCCTCCAGGTGGTGGCTGGAGATCTCCCACTACCGCAACTGATCTCCAGGTGACAGAGATCAGCTCACTTGGAGAAAATGGCCACTTTGGAAGGTGGACTCTATGGCATTATGCCCAAATGAAGTCCCTCCCCTCCCCAAACCCTGCCCTCCTCAGGCTCCACCCCCAAAATCTCCAGTGTTTCCCAACCTAGAGCTGTCAACGCTAGTGGTAGGACACAAGCCATCATGGCGCCATTGAAAGACTTTGAGGAACAGTAGACAGTGCGTTGAATCTAGCCAAATATTCAGTCAAACTTATCCAACCTTACTACTTTACTATACCAGTTTGGTGTAGTGGTCAAATTTATCCAATCTTACTACCTTACTACACCAGTTTAATGTAGTGGTTAGGAGCACAGACTCTAATCTGGGAGAACCAGGTTTGATTCCCCACTCCTCCATATGCAGCTGCTGGTGTGACCTTGGGTCAGTCATAAGTTCTCTCAGAGCTGTTCTCTCAAGGATAGTTCTGGAGAGAGCTCTCTCAGCCCCACGTATCTCACAGGGTGTCTGTTGTGGGAAGGGGAAGGGAAAGGGATTGTATGCCACTCTGAGACTCCTTTGGTCCGTGAAGGGTGGGGTATAAATCCAATCTCCTCTTCTTCCTCCTCCTCCTCCTCCTCCTCATTACCATTGCAGACTCTCCTGGCTACAGCTCCTGTTCCACATCGCTTTTGTCCGTGATCCCCAGTATAGCTTTTTTGGTGGACAAAGGGGACCCTTCCTCTCTTGTTTTCTACCAACAGAAAAGCTAGCTAGATGCAACCTAGCACCTCCATCAACGATGCCACCAGCATCAATGATGCCAGATGGGTTGACGCTGGGTTGACACGACACTGTTTGCCTTCCCCATGTTCGGCTGAGAAATCTTTAACTGACAAACATTCTGTGATACTTGACAGATAGGGACTTGACCGTGGGAGGAAGGGACTTGCCCTAGGCCACCCCACAAAGGTACGGCTGAGTTGGGATTTCACCAAGCCTAACATAATGAGCAACGACACCGGCTCTCCTGTCAAGCATTGACAAGTTCCTGCGTGGGACGGCGGTGGAGGGAATATTGAGACTCCAGTATGTGAGGAGAATATTGAGACACCACCAGGGTTCATCATATATTATTAATAAGTAAGGTTTGGTGTAGTTTTTGTGAGGAAGACTTTGTTCTTTGGTTCAGGCTACAGGTCTTGAACCTTCTGAGTGATGGCTGTTCGAGACAAAGAAAAATCGCTGACAGATTCTGATATGAATTCTGGGGGTACCATTTCTAACTCTTGGGAACTTACACCGCAGTGTATACAGGCACACATATTGATTGGTTTGTTTCCCCACCCTTCCGTACTCACCCTCCTCTCAAGCCTGACCTAAGTATAAAATATTGAGTTCCGCAATCAGCTGACAAGAATTTTAATAAAGCTGCTGTACACGAGGAATAATCACTAGCACTTTAATATGTTTTAGATTCTGTTTTTAAATAATTGTACTGATGAATTTTTATTGTGTATGGAATTGCTATTCCACATTGTTTACACTGTTGTAAGCCGCCCTGAGCCAGCCTTGCTGGAAGGGCGAGGTAAAAGCTTAACTAACTAACTAAATAAAAGACAATGAAGGTTGGTGCCTAAATCCCTGGTTCAAATCTTACCTCAGGAATAGTTTCACTGGCCTCATGCATCTGTTAGTGATCTCTCAGCCACCGTTCTTCGCCTTCAATGTGAGGACTGTAACATCGACCTGCCATCTTTATTGGGATGATGTGGCTAATGTATAAATTAAGCTCTCTGTTACCTCCCTGTATAATATACATTAATAACACTAACATTAATATAAACTGGAATTAATATTGATAATATTTGTGCTGTACTCTTCCGCCAAGAAGTTTAGGGCAGCATAAATGGGAATTCCCCCAATTATCAACCCTGCTAAGTAAATTATCCGAACGTTTGTATCTTGGCAAGTTCAGAAAGTGTCTTGGCTAAATGGGGATCTGAACCTTCTTGATCAATTCCAACAGTTTGTCCGTAAGATAGTTTCTCTCTCTCCCCATCACCCGTCTTCCTACCTACCTATCAATCTGTACCTCCATCTGTCTGTCTGTCGAAAATTCTAAATATTCGGAAATGTTTTGGTTCTTATTTCAAAGAGAGACCGTATTCCTGAATGCTGCAACAACGATGCTTTATTTGCTGCTTGTACAGTTGAACAATATAGTCTTATCAATACGGTTCTATTTGTTATATGCAGCTATTCACGATATTTGATAACTTTTGATGAATTTACACTTTCCCTTACCCATTTTTCCCTCTTGTATCCCATTTTTGGACAATTAAAAAAATAACCGAAAAAAATGTCAAAATATTGTTATGTCTGTCTTCAGTTTAGGGTTGCCAAGTCCAGGTTGGAAAATACCTGGGGACTTTGGGTGTGGAGCCAGGAGAATGCGGGGTTTGGGGAGGGGAGGGGCCTCAGCATGGTACAATGCCATAGAGTCCACCCTTCAAAGCAGCCATTTTCTCCAGGGGAGCTGATCTCTGTCAGCTATGATCAGTTGTAAAATCGGGAGATCCCCAGGCCCCATCTGGAAGCTGGCAACCCTAGTCTTCATTCATTCATTCGATTCATTCGATTCATTTGTATTCCCACCTTTCTCCCCAGTGGGGAATCAAAGCAGCTGACCTCATTCTCCTCTCCTCCATTTTATCCTTACAACAACCCTGTGTGATAGGTTAGGCTGAGAGTGTTGTGACTGGCCCAGGGTCCCCAGCAAGCTTCCATGGTACAAGCAGAGATTATGAACTTAGTTCTCCCAGAAACTAGTCTGACACTCTTCACCTCTACACACACTGGCTCTTACAATACCAGAAGCAATTCTAGGATATCTCCTTTCATAACAGAGAAACTATACAAAGACAACAACTGTATTGCGAAACACATACACAAACAGTCATCCACCCCGATACCAAATATTTAAGAAGGAGTTCCTATCATAAGTATGGATGTCCACCACCGCACTTTATACTTTGCCTAATAATTCTTCATGAAAGTTCTGGACTATTTCATGTTCTCTTAGAAACCACCAATCCTGACCAATGCTCCCTCTAAGCTGTGTAGTCCTGTGAGCAACTTTGTGAGCTACTGGCATTAAAGTTGTGAGTGAGCGATTTGGCTCCTGCATAAATTTGTTTGCTCTGGAGCCATTCTTCCTGAGCTAAGGTGAAAATGTGTGAGCTGAAGGCTAAAAAAAAACTATGAGCTGGCTCACACTAACTCAGCTTTAGAGGGAACACTAGTCTTTCATCATCAGTTTTACCAGACTGGCAAGGCAGGAACAAAGTGTGCTGGAACTGAAGGAGGTGGACCTTTGGTTCCTCAACTTCGGCATAGCTTTGACATTTCTATGGCCAACGCCACTGTTTACTTCCTCTTAACAGTGCTGTCCCAAGGACTAACTCACGCAGAAAGATTTGCTATAATCTTCTCTCAGCTGCGCTTGGCACAGCCGTAACTTTTTGTCTGTTCTTTCAGCTCTGTAATATAGTCATTTTTTACCACTTTCATTTAAAGATTTTAAATATACGACAGCAAAAAAAAACAATATCATAATGATTTTTTTTTAAAGGATGTATATCCTCCGAATTTCTATTATTCTAGAACATTATGGGGGAAAGTCCATTGTTACATGGATCTATCCATGTATATCCATGGTTACTACACAGGAATTGCTAAAAAAATGAACTAAGTCAATAATATAGTTGTTTATTTTTAATTGATTGATTGATTGATTGATTGATTGATTGATTAACTGTGATATGTTCCTCTGGTGAAGGAGTCCCCAAATATTTCAATCCCGCAGGCACCTTTGGAATTCTGACATGGTGTGGTGGGTGCAGACATAAAATGGCTGCCACAGGAAGTAGAGCTAATCACAAAATGGTTCCTGCAGTTTATCTTTAGTCACACGTTGAAGATTCTTGTGCTGTGGTGGCAGCTGCTGCTAAAGCAACATTTTTGGGGGGGGATGGTATTTTTCATGTGTGTGTGTGTGTGTGCACACATGTGTACCTGGAAGTCATGGTGACCTCTGGTGACTGACCCCTACTGGGGTCCTGGAGGACATTCAGAGAGGTGGCTGAATAAAGCCTGCCCCCGCCTCCTGACTGCTGGTATTCCAAAGAGGTCTCCCATCCAAGGACTTGCCAGAGTTGGCCCTGCTTAGCTTCTGAGATCTGACAAGATCAGACTTGCCTGGGCTATCCAGGGCAGCGCAGGCTAAAGCAACATTTTTAAAAATCTGCACAGCCAATTAGAAGTCTTGCTGTGCAAAAGCCAAATCTAGCCCTGCTCACTTCTTAAAAATACTTGGTGGAAGCCAGGAAAGGTGTTAGCACCCACAGGCCCCCATGCTGACCCTGATTTCAGCAGTCCTTAGTGATGCCATCGCCCACTTTTCAGTTTGAGGCAGCAGCATCTTTGCACATGCTCAGTTTTTGGGAAAACCCAATGAAAACAGTCCCTGCTGTTTGGCATGAACTGGACAGACTGAGCGAACACCCCCCCCCCCCCCCCGGTCGAATATGTTCTCCATGAAGTTCGCAGCATCTCTATTAATAATGACTTAGAAACGTTCCATGCTGTGGGGGTTATTGTTAGATCACCGTTTCCTGGGGCCTTGGAAATATTGATCAAGTCATACTTTTAAGGTCTTCCTTATACTTTTGAGAATAAAAACTGTACTTTAAAAAAAAAATCCCAGAAACTTCCCAGCCCAGAAGTTTGTATGCATATAACTGTAGGAAACACTATTTTGAATGGGGACAAAAAGAATTAAAACTGGGCATTTTGCAAAACGATCTATTCATAGCATTCCCCCCCCCCCCCCGACCCTACCTAAAATTCTTCTGCCTCCACTCTTCTCATTTGGGGGAAGGAAGAGAGTAAGTATAAGTGAAGTCAGAGTGTTTTAAGAAGAGACTCGGGCTCCTTTCAAACAGCCCTTGTGATCCATTTTAGTAGCTAGTTGCTAATGGGTTTTTTGTGTCATTTCAGGCACAACCATTTTAGCAACTGGCCGCAAACAGATTTTATTTAGCTTTTTATACAAAGTTGCTTGCATCCGACTAGAAGAAGAGAGTGGATTTATACCCTGCCCTTCACTACCCGAAGGAGTCTCAGAGTGGCTGATAGGGTTGCCAAGTCTTCCCTTTTTTTCAGCGGGGGAGTCCCGGGCACCATCCTAAAGACCTTCGGTGTGCACACTTTGCGTGCGCTGCAATGACATCACCCAGAAGTGACGTGATTGCATCGAGCACGTTGGGGGCAGGACCACTACTATTCAAGGGGAAACCAAAGAGTTTTCCCTTGAATGATAGAGCATACCCCCGCAACGTGCCCGGTGTGATGACATCACCTCTGGGTGACATCATCATGCTAGGCACGTTTCCGCAATCCTGGCATTTGGGGGGCGGGGTTCCCTCGGTGGCCCAATCTAGGATGGTGGGGGATGGACCAATTGAGCAAGAGTTTCCCCACCCCCAGAGGGACCTGGCAACCCTAGCGGCTTACAATCTCCTTCCCTTCCCTTCCGCACAACAGACACCCTATGAGGTAGGTGGGGCTGAGAAAGCTCTTTCAAGAACTGTCCTTGAGAGAACAGCTCTGAGAAAACTTATGACTGACCCAAGGTCACACCCGATCTGCTATTTTAAGCTTACTCAAAACGCCTCTGATCCAGAACGGGAAAACAGTTCCTTCCCCATCATATATAAGCAGTATGAAACTGGTTCTCCCTTTCTTCATTTTTTTTATTTCTTCCCTTCCATGTTAAATGGTCAGGAAGAGGCCCATTGTAATCACGCGCCTCGAATGGTTCGTCTGGCCAGCATATGTGACTAATTCTCAGCAAGGCTTTCTGGGGAAAACCAAAGACAAGATTGGTTGTGTGGGCTAGCCCCGGGCAGTCAGCGGTGGTAGAATGCTTCGCACAGCCCCACACGTACCCTTTCTGAAGTGACACACAGCTGAGTGGAAGTGAGCCCTGACAATTGCGGCCAGTCAAGCATAAGTGACGTCCTGCTTGGTGTGCCGTCCCCTCCCTCCCTCCCCCCCCCCTTCATCTCTTGAAGGTATAATGTCTCCTGTGGGAAGCCTTGATGTTAAAATGCCACTGTATTCTCTGTCAGGTGACTGGCCCTCTATTAGCTGCTGAGTAATCAGCACACGGCCTTGAAAACAGACACACGCAGCAGGTTCTCTCTCACTCTCTCTGCCTTCAAAGCAAGCCGGCAGCTGCTTGAAACCTGGACGTACCTTGAAACCTGGTTCTAAAAGAGGGCTCCTGCCAAATGCTTTTCTCGTTTTGATTTTTCGGGTCCACCTCCAAAAGCAGTGTATTTTGGAGGTGGAATTGTTCTTTGAGAAACCTCTAAATGGTCTCACTTCCAGTTCTGCTCTCTGGCGCCATTTTTCCCTTCAAATTGTGGGGCATCATCTATTACTATACTACTACTACTACTACTACTACTACTACTACTACTACTACTACAGATTAGATAGATAGATAGATAGATAGATGATAGATAGATAGATAGATAGATAGATAGATAGATAGATAGATAGATAGATAGATAGATAGATGGGTCCTTTGGGGCCGGAGCGAGGTGGAGCAAAGCTCCACCAGCTCAAGAGTGGCCACTAGAGGGACTTCCGGCAAGACTTGCGAGCATGGCGGACATGCTCCTCCGCATCTGCGGGGAGCGCGATCCGTACCCGACGGGAAGAAGGGGCTCTGGACTGGTGCCGAGCCCCCAGAGACCCCAGTGAGGGGGCTCTGCCTGGGGTGGCCCGAAGGGGATCTCTCCCTACGGTGGCGACCGAGGGATAGAGATCCCTTTTCATCACCCCCATAGGTTCCCCCGCCGTGGGAGCCGTATGGCTGAAAGCGCAAATCCGAGAAGCAGCAGAGAGTGCGAAGCAATGAGGCTGGAACTGACAGTTACGCATGGAGAAAACGTGAGTCTGAAGTAAGAAAAGCAGAACACAGTGAGAAGACGGCGGGAGGAGTGAAACCCACCCACCCACCCCTCTCCGGACTAGCGTACTTACGAGACTCTTTATGTGGCGTTACTGCAGGAATAAAAGCCCATCCGCCTTGCTAGATGGCAGCATCGCTCACTTGGAGATATAAACTTTAGAAGGACATAAGTGCTGTTTGAAAATTTGCTCCTTTCGTTCATCTTATCTATCTATAAACAAAGAGCGTAGTCTCAACAATGACGGGGAAACCGAAACCTTCCCCCAAACTAGGAAGTACAGCTCCAAGTTCAAAGGTTGATACCACGGAGATGAGTGCGGTGTTCTCCTCGTTATTGCGACCTCTAGTGGACCAAATGACAGCTCTCAACGTTAAAATGGACAAAATGCAGCTAGAACTAAAAGAGTCGAATAAATCCACAGAGAAGCTGCAGCGAGAACTTCTGGAAGTAAAAACTTCAGTAAAAAACCAAGACGCAAGACTACAAAAGGCAGAGAAAGAAAAGGCCTTCCACCACGATCAGTTTTTGAAATTACAAATGGATAGATCGAATTTTTTCCTAAGACTTCAGAATGTGCCAGAAAACACAGGAGAAGACCTTAAAAATTTGCTAAGTGAAGCACTTGAACCAGTGACAGGCATGAAACCAGCGGATATAAAAAGCGATATGGATATGGTTTACAGAACCTATCCAGATTACACTAAAAAGAAAAGCCTGCCTGGTGAAATTATGATAAGGTTCTCCAAAAAATCTACAAGAGACGTGGTGCTTAGGACCACAAACAAAGCAGCTCTGAAGATCCTGGGAGAAGAAGTAAAAGTGATGAAGGATATCCCATTTGAAATAAGGAAAAGAAGAAAAGCCTATGGAAAATTGACCTCTTGGCTCCAGTCTGAGTCTATCATCTATCGTTGGAATACTCCAGAAGGACTATGCTTCAGCATCAAAGATAAGAAGTATAAGATTGACTCTGTTCAACAAGCGAAAAAATTTCTGGAAAAAAGCAAAGAGCAGAAAACTGGGAGAGACTCAGATGGTTCACTGGCCTCGCAAGAAAGCATGTATGGATTTGATAGCTCAAAGAGTGAAGAAGAAGTGTCTGACTCGGAAAAGGGAGCTGCAGCTCCAAAAATAGTTGAGACTGTTAAGACAAGAAGAGGACGAAAGAAGAAATAGTGATTAAACTGTTTTATTAAGCATTGCACTTATGTATTATAAATGGTTTAATTAACCGTATTTCTCTAGGTGGGCATGCCTGCCAAATAGTTTTGATAACTTTTATAGTAGCAGTAACAAGTAATTGAAATTTATCCAAGGTTTTAAATCCTTCATAATTATTTTATGTAACAAGGTAGTCTTAAGCAAATGATAAAGTACTCTCTGTATAAGGTATATGTAGCTTAGATTGTAGCGTTATAGTTGTAGTCATAGAGAAAAATCAATAAAAAATTTATAAAAAAAAAAAAAGAGTGGTCACTAGGGCAGCCACGGGCGGAATCAGATTCTCTGATCTGATTCGGCCTTCTGCCAAATTGCCGCCGAAATTCGGCGGCAACTTTAAAAGCGACTGGAGGGGAGGGGGTTTGAGGGAGAGGCTCCAAACTTGCAGAGTAGCTGCTGAGGCCTCTCCTTGAAATACCCACCAAATTTCAAGAAGATTGGACCCATAAAATTGGACCCCCAAACAGGTTGTCCCATCCCCTCCATTGTTCTCTATGGTAGGAAAAAAGTAACACTTTTCCCACCATAGAGAACAATGGAGGGGATGGGACAACCTGTTTGGGGGCCCATAGAATTGGACCCTGTGGTCCAATCTTCTTGAAACTTGGTGGGCATTTCGAGGAGAAGCCCCAGCAGCTACCCTGCAAGTTTGGAGCCTCTCCCTCAAACCCCCTTTCCTCCAGTCCCTCATATACCCTATGAGTTTTTGCCATTGATTTCAATGGCCCATCGGGTATAATGGGGCTGAAACTGACATTCCCTTTCTGACACACTTCCGGTGATGTCAGGGGATGTGGCATATGCTAATGAGTTATGCTAATGAGCTCCTGCACCTCTTTTTCTACAAAAGGACCCCTGGATAGATGATAGATAGATAGATAGATAGATAGATAGATAGATAGATAGATAGATAGATAGATAGATAGATAGATAGATAGATAAAGTTTTATTCATGGTCATTGACCAACTCATAAAACAATGACATTTTGTAACATGGGTAAAAGATAACACATTAAAGTAGGAACAGAATTTTAAGACTGGTCATAAAAACACCATTAAAATCATAATGGTTAAAATCAATAAAATCTAATCTTAAGTCTCCTCTTTTTAAGGTGGTGGTGGTGGTGGTGGTGGTGGTGGTGGTGGTGGTGGCGGCGGCAGTGGCAGCAGCAGTGTCTGGGTACAGGTGCACCTGACCTGCCCACCCCCATCCTACCTCCCATGGAGACCAGCCTACCCACTTTTTGTCCTACCCACCCATGGAGACTAGCCACCACCAGAACCGCAACAAGGCAGGGCATTTCCTGCATTTCTTTTTATTCCCCTTCAGCAATTCTTGGTGTTTTGTTTGGCTCCATCTCCTGCAGTGGCCATTTTGTGGCAGCCATTTTGACTTTGGTCCTGCTTGCTGGGGCGGCCATTTTAGGGCGGTGCTCACACCTCCTCTCAAACTTCCAAAAGTGCCAACAGGCTCAGAAGTTGGAGCCCCTGCCCTAAGTGAGCAAAATTGGAATATAGATTAGCAAGTTATAGTCGGTGGTCAAAAGGAGAGGTAGCTGTTCATGAAGTGTACTTTTACCTCTCGTAAACATATGTTGCAATGTTCTGTATGGTTAAAAGAAGCTGTAATGCATGCTTAAACGGTGGCAAGAAAAAATAATGCACTGCGGAAAGTGATACCTTGACTGTATCCAGCTGTTAAAACTGTTGTGCCTCCGCCTAAGACACAATACAACCGGTCCATTTTTTCAGGAACTTCACTGGACAGAATAAACTACTTTGGACACCTTCCTATACAAGATATTTAACAGTTCCTCATTAAGCTAGGGCATTTGTTCTAGCTCATCTTGGGAGGTTTTGTAATATTCCAGATTCAGCTTATCCTTGTCCTGGTGGCCTGGATAAAATCGATCCGGTCTCACAAAATAGGGAGATGCTCATTATACTGTTTTTAGGACCCAGGGGATTTTACATGCTTTATGCAGTTTACCGTCCACTAATTCTCAAAGGAATATTATTCCCCATCTGGTGCTAGACAGTGATCCAAATGTAGCCTTACCGGTTACTAAATTCCTATCTATCATATTTTCCTTTAGTAACAAATTTAGAAGAAGAATAAGAGATTGGATTTATACCCCACCTTTCACTTGGAGTCTCAGAGTAGATTGCAAACTCCTTTCCCTTCCCCTCCCCACAACAGACACCCTGTGAGGTAGGTGGGGCTGAGAGAGCTCTGACAGAAACTGCTCTTTCAAGAACAGCTCTGACAGAACTATGGCTTGGCCAAGGTCATCCAGCAGGTGCAAGTGGAGGAGTGGGGAATCAAACCCAGTTCTCCCAGATAAGAGTTTGCACACTTAACCACTATACCAAACTGGCTTTAGTACTCTTTTAGCCATTGCTCAAGATCTATTGATCAGAGGAAGAAAGGAAAGGAAAGGAAAGGAAAGGAAAGGAAAGGAAAGGAAAAATATTCTTGACAAGGGATCTGTAACAAACAATGAGTCTGGAGCACTATCTATCGGTGGCAGTAAATATTGGACAGTGCACTAACAACGACACACCATTTCCAAGCTGTGTTTTTTATAATAAAAAAATCTGGGTAACAGCAGTTAGTTTCTTAGGATTATATTTAGGCACCTTAGTCAACTGGTCATACATTTAGCAGGCTGCTGTTTTATAGCAAGAATATGAACTGAGGGATTCCTGAGCGTCCAAATTTTCACAGCTTGAGCTGATGAGTCAGATTTTACAATGAGCTCACAGAGACTCACTGGGCCCTGGGAAGGAGGTGGAACGAATCCCGTGTCATTTGAGAACCCTGACATTTCTCATCCCACTCAGATAGTAGGCCGGGCCTTGAAAACACAGAGCGTGCAAGACTGTTTCCACATACCACTGTTTTACCCACTCACTTTCTAGAAAAAGTGAAGCATCTTTAAAATATATATCTATAAGCACGGCCATGTTATATATGTGCAAATTAATTTCAGGACATAATTGCATCAATGCTCCCTCTGAGCTGTGGAGTCTTGTGAGCAAAGAGTCTACTTTGTGAGCTACTGGAGTTGAAGTTGGGAGCGGTCGATTTGGCTGCTGCATAAATGAGTTTGCTCTGAAGCCATCCTTCTTGAGCTAAGACAAAAATGTGTGAGCCAGAAGCTAGAAAACTGTGAGCTGGCTCACACTCTCTGCTTAGAGGAAACACTGCTCCGGATAATCAGTACCCGGGCTGTCAAACCTGAAACATGGATGTCAGATCAAATCCTCTAATTGGAGGTCTGCCACATGCATGGAAATTTTTAAAAAAATCAACTCACATAACTTTGGACTATCACATACAAAGCCCTTCATGGCCTTGGTCCTTCATATCTGCAAGACTACCTCTCTCTCCCATCCTCCACCATGACAGCTTCACTCATCCCAGCAGGGTCTTCTGAGGTACCATCCTGCAAATGGGCAAAATCGATAACTTCCTGTACTCATGCATTCTCTGTTGTGGCCTTCACCTTATCAAATGGCCTCCCTGACAAGGTTAGGGTGTAGGGCTGCCAAGTCAGCCCGGGGGGGCGGGGGATCCCCCGCTATAGGGGTTCCCAATCCACCGGCCGGCATTCAGCCAGCAGGGGGAACCCCGCCCCAGAAGTCGTCCGGTGAGGACGACTTCCCCCGTGTAATGACGTCACCCAGAGGTGACGTCATCACGTTGGGGGCGATTGCCAGATTGCCCTGGCAACGCCCCCAACATGATGACGTCACCTCCGGGCGATGTCATTACGTTGCCGTGGCGCGCACACAAAGTGCACGCACCAGAAGAGCTCCCGGGGGGGGGGAGAACAACTCCCCCCCACACCGGTAAGTCGCCGGCACTTGGCAGCCCTACTAGGGTGGCTCCCGTTCTCATGTCTTTCCACAAACTATGAAAAACGGAATTATTCCAGAGGGCTTTTTGCGCAGGTAAATAGGACTGTACTGGAATGGAATGGTCATAAAGCAGGGTGGCCAGACCCCCCCCCCCCGGTGGAGCTGGGGGGCCCTCGCTGCCAGGCCCCACCTCCCCTCCACTGTTCAGCTGGCCAGTGGGGGAAACTTACCCCAAAACAGAGGGAGAACCATCACATCTGGGCTATCGGGACGACACTCTGGCATTTGGGAGAAAGCTCTACGGTAGAAACCAAATTTACTATAGAGTTTTTGCCCAAATAACAGCGTCACTCTGATGTGATGACATCACCTCCAGGTCATGTGGGCAGTGATGTAGACATGTTGCTGTACGTTGGCTGGGTCTTTCTGCTGCTCCTGGCAGGGTATTAGCCAGAAAATTTGGGGTGGTGAGGCTTTAGAAAATCCAGAGGGTAGGGGAGCAGGGGAGAGAGGGGGCAGGGGGAGAGAGAAGATGATCTCTTCCCCATCTCTCTGACTGTCAGAGAGGTTTGGGCTTGCTGGGGAAAAGACCTACCCCAGCACCTCTCTGATGTTCACAGCCAGGAGTGGGGAATCAAACCTGGTTCTCCCAGATTAGAGTCCGCGCATTTACACCAAACTTAAAGACATTTCTTATCTTTCATGGTGGAGAGGTAGTGGTAATTGGTGGACTTGCCCTAATGACCACATGACCTTAATTAGTTCTAGAGCCCGGATCCTCAACCTTTCTGATCCTGCAGGCACTGCTGGAATTCTGACACAAGGTGGTGGGCTCAGCCACAAAATGGCTGTCGCAAAATGGCTCCTGCAGGAGGTGGAGCCAGCCACAAAATGACTGCCACAAAATGGCTTCCATAGAAGGCAGAGCCAGCCACACAACAGCTGTCACAAAATGGCTTCTGTGGGAGGCGGAACCAGCCACAGAATGACTGTCACAGCCTACCTTCAGTCACAAAGTGAAGATCCTCATGCTGTGGCAGCCATTACCAAAATCTGCAAAGCCAAGACAGTCTCTGAATGGCCAATCAGAAGCCTAGCTGGGAAAAGCCCCAATTGGCCCCGCCCATTTACTAAAAGCACTTTCCTGGCGCACTTGGAGTTCTACAGTGCAGCTTGGAGATGGCTGTTGAGTTAAGCCTTTCTGTGCAATGTGGCCTCACCAAATCTAGCATATCTCAGATGTCAAACATAGTACGTGTACTCAGGCTGGATTAACTCAGAGGACTTTTTTTGACCTTGAGTCTACACTTGTACAGCTGACTCCCCCCTGCCCCCCGGTACAGGCAACTGTTCTGCTCCCTGCACTCTACAAAGCGAAAAGTCAGCAGCAGCCGCCGTTAGGAGGGTCTGGTGGGCGATGTTATTTTATTTCCACATGTGACAGCTGCCCCCTTGTTCTCGGGAGGGGGAAAGAAAACGGCCTCAAAGAGAATAGGCAATGCCGAAGTCCCCCTACAAGGCAGAGAAAGTTCAAGCTCGCTCCAGCCAGCCACTCACCACAAAAGATTAATCTCTGGATACCGAAATGTGATGTGTTGGCCACCTTGGGAGCAGACAGAGGGGGGAGAGGGAAAATGTACGGCGCTTCGAACTGCCCTTGGGCAAATCCGTTTTTTCACAGGCATCCTAATATTAATTAACGGAAATTCCAGGGCATGCACGGGGAGAAAAAGCCACAGTGGTTTCAAAAAAAAGAAAAGAAATCTCTCTCCAGACTGACACTTCTATTTATAAACTGTCACATTCGGGAGCATCATCCAGATTACAGGGCGGAAGCGGCAAGAGATTCGTTGGAAGACTGAAATGTCGGCAAAGCCGCAAGTCTAGGTGCACTTGAAATGCACAGTGTCGTTCGTTAGAGACCGAAAAACTTGATCTTCTCGCCCTCGAGATGAAAAAGGACGTGACAGGCTGCTGGTCTCTTAGACACGTTCCCTGCTAGCCGTGGCCACAGGAGGAGAGCCTAGTTTCCCAGAATTTAAAAATTCCTGGTCAACCCAACCTCCAAAATCAGATTAATAATCCAGAGGTTCGTTCAAAGCATACTGTATTTGTTTTCTTCAGTGACATGTGTCTAGTCCTTTGGCTTCGGAGAGGGCTTTCCCCCCCGCATACCGCTGTCAAATTTTCAAGCTTTTTTCTCAATGACATGGCTTTGAAACAGGAAGGAACAAGGTGTTTCATGTTTGCCACCATGTTCACAGTGACTGGGCTCAGCAGTTTCCTACCCAGAGTTGAAGATCAGGTTGCCCCTGGCTGGCTCACATTACGTAGAGTTTCCTCTGAATCCTAGAGCAGTATGACATCATTTTCGGGTAGGGTTGTTAGATGCCTACCTGCTGCCGGCAAGGGGTTCCACACCGCTGCCCAGAAGTGACATCATAGTGCCGAGCACATTGTACAGGGGACACTAGCATTTGGCCAAAAACTCTATAGTCACGATAGAGTTTTTAGCCAAATGCTAGAGTGTCCCCCGAGTGGTGTGCCTGGGATGATGACTTCAGGGGCAGGGCTCCCCCTCACCAGCCAGCTGGCCGATGGAGGATTAGGGGCCCCAAAATCGGGGGGAAACCCACCCCCATTGGGGGGATGACAACCCTTTTTCTGGGTTTGCCCTATAAATGATGTCACAGCATTGATATGATGTTAATTTTTGCCTTTTGCCCACCAATGCTGGGTTACCAATCAGTAGGCGACTCTGGTTGGAGGCTGGCAGCCCTAGCTTAAGATCTTCTGGGGGTGGCCTTTTCCACAGGCCAACTCTACAGGGGCTGATACTGGTGGCCACATAGGAGAGTGGCCCCCAAGCTGTAGAATCCCCTCTCATAGGATACACAAATGGGCCTTCATTGGTGGACTTGGAGAGATCAGTTATTCCCCAAAATTGACTTTTGCGGCCATTATTACTCTGGGCACTTTGTTTACTGCTGTTGTTTCTTGGGCTGGAGCTATTGTGACTTATTTCCCAGGGGCCACCGATCATCCCGACCACCCCACAAGAGTTTTCATTGTCAACTTCTCTCAGGCCGAGGACAGACTGGGCTTTTGGAGCACCCTGCCTCTGCTTTAGAAGCGGAGGCAGAGAGGGCGTCCAGACAGCCGCAGCTATCCCCCATCACTGGCGCGGACTCACCCATCCGCGAGGCGCTGGCATGCCGCTTCAGCCGGAGACACCTGGGAACTGGTCACCAGGCGTCTCCGCGCGCATCCCCAGCGCTTCCAGCGGGTGTGAACGTACTGAAGGCACGTCGCACACGCTGCCGGAAGTTTGAACAGCGGCTGCGCATAGTCGCGGCGCGCCCAGTCTCCAGTCTGTCCTCAGCCTCACTTTCCTCACTGTACTGGGTAGGGTTGTCAACCTCCAGGTGGGGCCTTGAGATCTCCCAGAATTCCTATTGATCTGCAAACTACAGAGGTCAGTTCCCCTGGAGAAAATGGCTGCTTTGGAGGGTGGATTGTGTGGCATGATGCCCTGCTGGGATCTCTCCCCTCCCCAAATCCTTCCCTTTCTAGGACCTACCCCTAAATGTTAAGGAATTTCCAAACCAGGAGATGGCAAATCGAGCACTGGGGTCTCCACTGGGAATTTTTAAAAAGCTTGAGGAGATAGAATCTGGGCCTGGAAAACCCACCAAAGCCTGGAGTAATAGCTGAGGTAAACGAACAGGCATAAGGTGACTGGCTTATAAAAATGACCACAAATGCAGTTTATTTGGAAAGGAGGACATAACTGAGGTAAATATTAACATTCAGGGCTCATTTTGTAGCAGAAGCTCCTCTGCATATTAGGCCACACACCCCTGATGTAGCCAACCCTCCAAGAGCTTACAGTAGCCCCTGTAAGAAGCGCTCTGTAAGCTCTTGGAGGATTGGCTACATTAGGGGGTGTGGCCTAATATGCAAAGGAGCTCCTGCTATGAAATGAGTCCTGTTAACACTTAACCAGGAGTAGTGGGTTGTAGGGCTTTACATTATTCGTGCCCGAAGGAAAACTTCTCTTGGGTACGTTTATAACAGATAAAATACAGAACTCTTCTGCAGCTTAGCTTCACACTAGATCCAGCAAACCCTGCTGGAATTACTGTTAACACCTCTGTTCCCCAGAGAGGAGAACTGAACCAAAGATGTGCTCTCTGCTCAGACCATAACTTCACACTCCTGTTAAAACGAATCCAACTCCCTTTCACTCGGCACTCCCAACTACCGATTCTGAAATATCGAAACCTTTCACTGTTCGAAATCTTAATGCTTTCCCCTGTACTTACCTCCTATTGGTGAGTTCAGAGCACTGCATTGATTGTGTTGCTGGGGGACAGTTCGGTGCTACACTTACTGCTGTTATTTCTACATTTTTAGATTAGACTGGGTTGAGCTGTTTTATTGGTGTTGTTTGTTTTATTGTTTGGTTTTTCATGATTTTAGGGCTTTGCTTTTGATGCCATGGAATGCCTTTACATTGCATTTTTTTAAAATGTTTATTTCCATTTTATTCCGCCCTCTCCATGAGCAGGCTCAGGGTGGATCACAGCAGTAACAGACAATAATAGAATAAATAAACACAGCAATTCAATACTCAAAAAAAGTTAAAAACAGCCCTGACCTGGATAGCCCAGGAAAGCCCAATCTCGTCAGATCTCAGAAGCTAAGCGGGGTCAACTGTGGTTAGTAGTTGGATGGGAGACTTCCGTGGCATACCAAGTTGGGAGGACAGAGGCAGGCTTTATTCAGCCACCTCTCTGAAAATCCTCCAGGCCCCCAGTAGGGGTCAGTCACCAGAGGTCAACGTGACTTCCAGGTGCAAACACACACACACAACACCAAAAAATAAAAAAACCCCAAAAAACAGTTAAAAACAGTATATGTTAAGACAAGTACCATTATCTGTTGAAGTGCAGTAATCTCAGAAACTGGAGCTTCTGCGCCACATAGTGATAGAAGGCTTCAGCAAGGGAGGCCAACTTAATTGGATGCCTGCCACCTCATTCAAAGGTCTAATGGAACACCTCCATTTTTCAGGCCTTGGTGAACAGTAGGAGGTTCCACAGGGCCCTGATCTTGAGCAGGTGTGTGTTCCAGTCATTCGGTCAGTGCTATGCCAGTTGCACCGGCTTGGCTACCAGTTGAGTACCAAATCTCAGAAGCTAAGCAGAGTCAGCTGTGGTTAGTTTTTTGGATAGGAGACCACCCAGGAAGCCCAGGGTCACTACACAAAGGCAAGCAATGTTAAACCACCTCTGGACATCACTTGCCTTGGAAACCCTACAGGGTTGCCATAAGTTGGTTGAGACTTGATGTCACTTTCCACCACCACCATAAATCTGTGGTAATATAGAATGCCATGGAAGCCTGCTTGTTATAATCACATCCTCCTGTTTCTAAACTCCAATGCCCCCCCCACACAACCCTCCCCTATACCAATAAATAAATAAATAACTGGGCTGGGCGAGAGCTCACAAACGCAATGGTGGCCTTATAATGCTCACATTTAGTGGCTTTGACTGCCATCTCATAGGATCTCATGAACGTCCTATAAGATGCTCTTGTAGCTTCGTCACGGGCACACCGCCACTGCCTCTCTAGCTGTCTGAGCCCTCACTTCATCAGCCGCAGCTCCTGTGTATACCATGGAGCTAGTCTAGAGTGAGGGCGCAGAGGACGCCGGGGAGCGATCTCGTTGATGGCTGCCAAGAGTCAGTTATGCCAGTCCTCAACGAGTTCATCTAATGAGCCACCAGGGGGCATCGGATCCCTCAGAGCCATCTGAAGCCACACAGGGTCCATTTGGCTCCACAGGCGAGCTAAAATAAGAAACCAATACCCCTGTTGAGTCCTGGGGAGGTTTTTGTTCCAAGTGTTGCTGTAACTTGTAATTCAGCAATTTCCCTTTCCGGTCAGTTCCTGAAGTCCCTTTGTAATAAAACATCTACTTTGAGGTCACCCATTGAATGTCCTGGAAGGCTGAACTGTTCTCCTACAGGTTTCTCAGTCTTGTGATTCCTGATGTCAGATCATATTTCAATATAATTGGTTTCCTTTGAAATCCTATGAATTTTATTTTACATATTTAAAAGCATTATTCTGAGAAGGGGTCTAGACAAGGGGTGTCAAGCATGTGGCCAGGGGCCAAATCAGGCCCCCGGAGGGCTTCTATCAGGCCCACCCTGGAACTGGCCATCTCCTGCTTCCAGTTCTGTTGCTGCTGCTGCATCATAGCTTGCTTCACCAGACTCTCTCAATCGCTCAGCCATTTCATGTTTTCCCCTGGGTCCTAGACTCAGAACTCCGAGCATGAGATTTCTGTGGTGAATGTCAACAAATCAAAAGTAGGTTTGCAGCTTACAGATACACACCTGAACAGCATACTCAAGACTGCAACAGCAGAGACATTTTGATGCAGTAATTCAGAGCAAGAGGTGTCCGTTATCAGATACTGTTAAATAAACAAAATATTGCAAGAGTGCTGATGTTTTAAGCATGTTTTTATTTTAAGTTTTAAAAAATCATTGTGTTTGTGTCCTTTATAAAGTTTATATCTCCGCTATCTGGCATTACACTTTATGACACATGTGGTCCGGCCCAACGAGGTCTTGTTTATGTCAGATCTGGACCTCATATCAAATGAGTTTGACACCCCTGGTCTAGAGGCTTCACCACACTGCCAAAAGGGGTCCATATTCATGTCACAAAAAAGGTTAAGAACGCCTGCTGTCAGCTAGAGTCCAATGGCACCTTTAAGAGCAACAAAACACGAAAGCTCATACCTTGGGCAGGAACGCACAGGAATGGAGTTCGGGCTGGCTTTCGAGTTGGCCATGCCTACAGCCTCCCCCCCCTCGGGTTCCCAGGCGCCTCGCAAGCCCTGGGGCACCTGGGGAAGGCAAGCCGATCCAGGGAGGGAGGGCAGTTTAAACTGCCTCCCCTCTTCGGGTTCCCTGGGGAAGCCGATCCAGAAACTGCCTTCCTTCCCTCAGGTTCCCCTGCAGGGCACCTGGGGAAGCCGATCCTGGGAGGGAGCTGCGTTGCCAGGGGTGTGGCCTAATATGCTAATGAGTTTCTGCTGTTGGGTGTGGCCTGTTATGCTAATGAGTTCCTGTTGAGCTTTTTCTACAAAGAAAGCCCTGCCTTGACTAAACCATCGTTGGTCTTAAAGGCGCCATCGGACTCTAAATCTGTTCTACTGCTTCAGACCAACACAGCTGACCAACTGGATCTACCTGCTATAGGCTGTGTATCATTTTTAAAAACTTATGGAGGGGACTGGGACCAGCTATATGGCATTCTAAATCATCTCTTGTTTGGCCCAGTGTGTTTGGCAGAGTTCTGTTTCACAGCGAAGAGTTTGCCTCCGTCGCAGTCCAGAAGTCAATCCTGTCCTTGCATCCCGAGGTTAGAACAGATCACCTTCCATCTTGTAGAAATTTGCCTGGAGAGGGATGATTTATAAATGATTCAGTAACAGATGATGTTATAACTAAAGCAGTGGGAGTTTTGAAATACCTACATCAGATTAGGCTTGCGCTTATTTCAAAAACAGCTCTGATCTAGCCTGGATTGTTTGGCAGACTCAACATGAGCCCAACATGAACCACTGCAAATCAAAGCTTATTTTGAAAGTCAGACTTGGAATGTTTCCAATTCCAATTAAAACACATTTGATGTCTTTTGGACTTATATTTGGGGGGGGGGGGTGAAGAAAAACTTTCTTGCTAACCCGTGTCTAGACCTGCCCCTAGTAAACCAAACCCACCAAGAATGAATGATATGACTAAAACTCAGGTCCTTGATTTTCTTTCTTTTTTGAAATATTAAAGATTTAAAATATTTTAATTTTTTTCTCATGTATTATCCCTTGCCCTCTATTATCTGCAAGACAAAGGAACCTGCATACCCGTTCGCGAGTGGATAATCCTCAAGTTATCACCACCGATAATGCAAATGGTTCAGTACAGATTTAAAAGAAAGAAAGAGAAAGAAATCGGTGCAATAATAAAGGACATTAGTAAAATGGAACCTCTCTTTCCAAGGTCTTTTTTTTTAACAACACCATTGTTAATAGTTGACAGCAGTGGCATGCAAAGAAATCAAAGACACACACCAATCTCCTATGAATCCAAATAGTTATGTCATAATTGATAATGGCCATTTAATTCTACATACCACTGAGAAAATATTTTTTTAAAAAAATAAGCAAGAAACCTAGTGGAGATTTTCATTTATTTGGAGGGTCTCCATTTCTTTCCTTTGAAAGGTCTTTTAGAATCATAGACCATAAAGTTGGAAGGGATCTCTGGGGTCATGTAGTCCAACCCCCTGCACAATGCAGGAAATTCACAAATACCTCCTCCCCCCCCCCCCCAACACCCCGAGTGACCCCTGTTCCATGCCCAGAAGATGACAAGAAACCTCCAGAATCCCCAACCAAAACTTGCCTGGACAAAATTGCTTCCAGACCCCAAAGTGGCAATCCACATTTCCTTGGGCGTGTAAGAAAGGGCCACCAAGGGACTTCGGCAAGACTTGCGACCATGGCGGACGCGCTCCTCCGCATCTGCGGGGAGCGCGATCCGTACCCGGCGGGAAGAAGGGGCTTCGGACTGGTGCCGAGCCCCCAGAGACCCTAGTGAAGGGGCTCTGCCTGGGGTGGCACGAAGGGGATCTCTCCCTACGGTGGCGATCGAGGGATCGAGGTCCCCTTTCATCACCCCCATAGCTTCCCCCGTCCGTGGGAGCCGTATGGCTAAAAGCGCAAAACCGAGAAGCAGCAGAGAGTGCGAAGCTTTGAAGCTGGAACTTTATAGTTACGCACGGAGAAAACGTGAGTCTGAAGTAAAAATAAACAGAACACAGCGGGAAAGGCGGGTGGAGCAAACCCCCCCCCTCTCGAGACTGGCGTACTTACGGGACTCTTTACGTGGCGTTACTGCATGAAAAAACGTACGTTCAGCTTGCTAGATGGCGGCATCGCTCTTTAGAGGATATGAACTTTAAAAAGATATAAGCGCAGTCGTAGAATTTGCTGCTTTTGTCCATCTTATCTAACTATCAACAAAGAAGCGCAGCCTCAACAATGGCGGGGAAACCGAAACCTTCCCCCAAACTAGGAAGTACAGCTCCGAGTTCAAAGGTTGATACCACAGAGATGAGCACGGTGTTCTCCTCGTTATTGCGACCTCTAGTGGACCAAATGACAGCTCTCAACGTCAAGATGGACAAGATGCAGCTGGACCTGAAGGAGTCGAATAAAACTACAGAGAAGCTGCAGCGAGAACTTCTGGAAGTTAAGACTTCAGTAAAAAGTCATGATTCAAGGCTACAAAAAGCCGAGAAAGAAAAGGCCTTCCACTCTGATCAGCTTTTGAAACTACAGATGGAAAGATCGAATTTTTTCCTAAGACTTCAGAATGTACCAGAGGATAAAGGAGAAGACCTTAAAAATCTGTTAAGTGAAGCGCTCGAACCAGTAACGGGCTTAAAAGCAGCGGAAATAAAAAGCGATATGGATATGGTTTACAGAACCTATCCATACTATACTAAAAAGAAAAGCCTGCCTGGTGAGATTCAGATAAGGTTCTCCAAAAAGTCAACAAGAGATGTGGTGCTTAGGACCACAAATAAAGCGGTTCTGAAGATCAAAGGAAAAGAAGTTAAAGTGATGAAAGATATCCCATTTGAAATAAGGAAAAGAAGGAAAGCCTATGGAAAACTGACATCTTGGCTACAGTCTGAATCTATTATCTACAGGTGGAATGTTCCGGAAGGACTGAGCTTCAGCATCAAAAACAAAAAATACAAGATTGACTCTGTTCAACAGGCAAAAAGTTTTTTGGAAAAAAGCAAAGCAAAGAAAAAAGAGAGAGACTCAGATGGTTTGCTGGCATCGCAAGAAAGTATGTATGGATTTGATAGCTCAAAGAGCGAAGAAGAAATTTCTGACTCGGAAAAAGGAGCAGCAGCTCCAAAGGTACAAGAAGAGACTGTTAAGACCAGAAGAGGACGAAAGAAGAAATAAAGGCTGAAATGTTTTTTGAAACCGCACTTATATATTATATTAATTTGTATAATTAAGCATTCCTTCAAAAGAGCATGTCTGTCAAACAGCTTTTTTATTTTTCATATATCATCAGTAACAATTTTAATTGAACATTAACCAAGGTTTAAAATGCTTCATATGTATTAGTGGTAAGGTAATATTAAGCAAATGTTAAAGCACACTCTGTATAAGGTAAATGTAGCTTAGAAAAGTAGCGATGTAGTAGTAGAAATAGATAAAATCAATAAAAATCTTTTAAAAAAAAAGAAAAGAAAGAAAGAAAGGGCCACCAGAACTAAGCGCTGAGGCAACCCTTCCTGTCCTCCCTCCTCATGATCTGCCCAAGCTCACAGAATCAGCACTGCTGTCAGAGGGCCATCGAGCCTCTGCTTGAAAACCTCCAGAGAAGGAGAGCCCGCCCCCTCCCGAGGAAGCCTGTTTTATTTCTCATCTATTAACTGTGGGAGATAGAGCATTAATATCTATCCCAAAACTTTCAGGTGAATTAATATATTTAATTCTCACATTCAGGGGAGGGCCAGGCACTCTTAGTCCACCCAGGGTTTCCAGGAGGCACAAACACAGCCGTAACAAGTCAGACTTAATGCAAGACCACAGTCTGCTAATCCAGCCAGCATAGGTGTCAACTTCAGGGGGGCTGGGGAGCTGGAGCCCCCCCCCCCAAACTTTTCCAGGACATGCTGAGCCTCCCCTGGAGACAATGGCCTGTAATGTCTCCGGCCCAGCCCCGCTCCGCCCCCTGGGAAATTGGAAAGTCTACGCCCTTGCCAGAGTCAGAGAGCTGAAGTTGCAGTCCAAAGGTCAGGGTCTGAGAGAACTGTGACCGCCCCAAGGTCACCCAGCTGACTTCATGTGGAGGAGTGGGGAATCAAACCTGGTTCTCCCAGGTTAGAGTCCGCCACTCTTAACCTCTACACTGAACCTTCCCAAGCTTCACAGTCTCCTGCTCTTTTAGTCTACTGGCGTTTTCCCCGGTTTTCCTTCTCTTAATTTGATATGCTCAGTAAAGATTAAAACCTAAGTATCGTACTGCCTCTCCTTCTGTTCGCTCTTCTAAGCCCCTCCCCGAGGTATAGCCCAACTGTGTGCTCACGTCAAGCACCAACAAAAGATCCCTTGACACTAAGGTCTGGAAGCGCACATGTGAATCCAGTTTATGCGTGTACTCCAAGCATTTTTAGTGTCAGGCTCCAGAACGGTAAGAAACGAGACCCCAAACAGAAGAAGAGCAGACCGTCCCCCAGAAGCCAATAAGGCCCCACGGATAAGTTATCTGTACAAATTCATTAGAATCGGCTCCTGCCAATTAACCCGCTAAGTTTTGCCTTATTAATCTACCAATGACATTGATTACATAATCTTGCAACAATGAGAAAAGGTGTAAAATCATTCCGCAGACCCGAGGGCCTCCTATCCAGGGTAAATGGTGGGGGCCAAGACTCAGGATTGAACCGTCCGATGTGTGATATTAATAAGAAGCATTTCTCAGTTGTTAACCAAATTGCTCTGTTCTTTAATAAAGATGGGGAATTATTATATTAATGAGCAATTGACATAAGTATAGGCAGGGCTTTTTTTGTAGAAAAAGCCCAGCAGGAACTCATTAGCATAATAGGCCACACCCAACAGCAGAAACGCATTAGCATATTAGGCCACACTCCTGACAGTGCAGCTCCCTCCCAGGATTGGCTTCCCCGGGTGCCCCGTGGCTTGCGGGGCTCACGGGGAACTCGAGGGAAGGAAGACAGTTTCTGGATCAGCTTCCCCAGGCAGGGCACCCAGGGAACCTGAGGAGGGGAGGCAGTTTAAACTGCCTTCCCTCCCTGGATCGACTTGCCTTCCCCAGGAACCTCACGGCTTGCGAGGCGCCTGGGGAACCCAAGGTGGGGAGGTTGTAGGCGTGGCCAACTCAGAAGCCAGCCGGAACTCCGTTCCTGTGCGTTCCTGCCCCAAAATAGCCCTGACTATAGGATCAGACCTGTGTATACCAGAGTTAGAATTCCCAAGAACCCAGGAACAGACACAGAGACTGGGTGGCTAAAATAATGATTTCTTTACTGAAGGATTCTTAAACATACAAACACAAACTGGAGCATTCGTACACACAATACAGAACTAAGGAAGCAGAGGTGATTGATAGTGAATAGAGGGGGTCAGTTATGGGGTGATACTACCTGTCCAGATGTGCAGAGGTCCATGAAGAAAGTGTTGCGGCCTAAACCCAAAGTGTTTAGGGGTGGACTGCCAGTTGGCATCAGGGCAGAAGCACCCGGTCTGGAGGGCCATGTCCTCAAGGATATAGACATGGAAAAACAATGCAGACCAATGGAAGGTCTTGGGGGCTGGTCTCAGGTGAGGACAATAGAATGAGTCCCAGGGGTGCGTGGCATCAGGATGGGCAAGGCCCAGATGGGACCAATGAGCTCTCAGAGAGGCAGAGTCAGGCTTTAACAATAGAAGCCAGGTGCTGGATATCTGTACTGGGGCTAGCGGAATGGATTTTATGACCACTGATGGTTCTGCCAAGGCAGTTGAATAGGGTCCCAGATACAGACAAAAGATGGGAGATGGGTCCCTGATTAGCATCAGGAAGGATCCTGAATGTTTGATCGGTTTATCTTGGTATCCTGAGGGATGGAGAGCAAGGAAGGACAAGTACCACACATAGACATGAGGTGACACAAAAAGGGCTGGGTGAGGTTTTGGAGACAGGGCTATTTGCCAGGTGGCCTCTGAATAGCCTTTAGAAATGTAGATACTTCTCCAGGTGGAACCCATTGTTATTCCATAGGCATAATCTCTTCTGGGTGGAGGGGGAAGACTGGAGGTTTGCTGTGGGCTGTCTTGGTTTGTCACCTGAATATGAAATCCCTGTTTCCAGAGCTATGGCCTGCTCTGTGTTTCAGAACCAGGAGTGCCTTCCTTGGCCTGAGTTCTGTGGGTCTCTGGTTCCGGTTAGAAGTGGGGTGCCCCTTGCTATTGGGCCTACCCGAGAGTAAAGGCAGCACTTCTGGCAACACAGCACATGACCGGTTGATTCACCTGAACTTCCGTTCGGTGTGTTTCACTGCGGGTTCCACTTGCGACAGCCCTTTGCCGGCAAACAGAATATTTAAAAAGAGAGAGAGCGATGCCATTGGAAACGAAACCTCGACACTTTCCCCAAAAAGTACCTCCCATTTCTGAATACAACCGATTTAGTGCTGTTGTATATTTTGACGATCTGATCGCCCATGGGTAATCTTGTCACCAGTTACCACGTACGAGTTTTAATAAGTCAATTATAAATGTAGCATATGCTTCAAAATCTCACCGCGGTAACAGCTTAATAAACAGGAGCACTCGGGAAAATCTTTTCCTCAAAACAAAGTTAATGTACCGTTCCCCTATTTTATAATCAAAATGCTAAACAAAAGTCATCGCAACTGTTACGGCATACGCCGCGGTGTTTCATCTCATTAACTTAAGGCACCTACAGGCAAATCTTCCCTTTTAAACGAAGAGGAGATAATGCATTTGTAATATGCAAATGTGCAGGCACACTGTGCATCCGAGCTGTATGAAAATTGGTACATGATGTGTACCCGTGTGTGGCAAACGAGGAAGAGGAAGAATCGGCACATCCGCAAAGACCTGGGAAGGCTACCTAGGGAGCAGCAAGGCTGAGCTCTGTCTCATTTTTATGTAATTTATTTCAGGATTTATATGCCGCTTTTCGCTTGCCCAGGGATGCAAAGCGGCTTACAATTCAAAAAATGCAGTGGAAACTGACCCGGGGGAGGGGATACAGGCTTCCAAGAACAGTGCAGGGTATATCTAGGATTTTTTTTAAATTTAGGTAACCAAAGCTATGTTAAAATGCAGATAAATGTATATAAAATATGCCAGGGCTTTTTCGGTGGTGGCTCCATCCTGGAGGAATGAGCTCCCAGTAGAGATCAGGGCCCTGCGGGACCTCTTACAGTTCCGCAGGGCCTGCAATACAGAGCTCTTCCATCAGGCATTTGTCTAAGGAGCCGCATACACACTGAGGAACGTCCCTGCGCCCTGCCTTTCCAACCTGTAACCTGGGTCCTGCCATCAAAGTTCCTGACCTGTGCTCGCCACATAATAAAGTGAGAATTGTACTGATGTGAAATACGGACATCCAAGAGTCACCTAAACTGTGTTATAAGAACTGCTCTGTTTGTTGCATGAGTGTGCGGCAGCGCTTTATGTATCTGCTTTAACTGGTTGCTTATTTTAGTGTACTTTACTATATTTAATTGTATTTTTGAATTGTTTGTAAGCTGCACTGAGCCTGCCTCAAATAGATGATGATGATGAAGAAGAAGAAGAGGAGGAGGAGGAGGATATTGGATTTATACCCTACTCTTCACTACACAAGGGAGTCTCAGAGCAGTTTACAATCTCCTTTCCTTTTCCCTCCCCACAACAGACACCCTGTGAGGTACGTGAGGCTGAGAGAGCTCTGACAGAAACTGCTCTTTTTTTCAAGAACAGCTCTGACAGAACTATGGCTTGCCCAAGATCATCCAGCAGGTGCAAGTGGAGGAGTGGGGAATCAAACTTGGTTCTCCCAGATTAGAGTCCGCGCACTTAACCGCTATACCAAACATACAAACACTTAACGGCACAGGCATGCACATGGAGACAATGAGAATTAATGAGGGAACACAGTTCGGGGGGGGGGGGGAGTCTTCACTTGTGGGTGGGACACAATGAAAGAGGGAGTTCCAAAGTTTAGGCACCATGACTGAAGAAGAGATTGGATTTATACCCTGCCCTTCACTCAGAGTCTCCGGGCAGCTTACCAACTCCTTTCCCTTCCCCTCCCCACAGCAGACACCAGGGTTGGGTTGCCAACTCCAGATATCTCCTGGGGTTACAATCGATCTCCAGGCGAGATCAGTCTGCCTGGAGAAAATGGCCACATCGCAAGACATGAGCAAGGCTGGCCATGATAAGACATTTGGGAGGTCACGTGAAGACATGCAATAGCCTTATAGTGGACCCTTGGTCCATCAAATTATGGGTGCTTTCACACATGCTAATAAACAGGGGTCATTTTGTAGAAAAAGAGGTGCAGGAGCTCATTAGCATAACTCATTTGCATATGCCACACCCCCTGACATCACTGGAAGTATGTCAGAAGGCAAGAAAGAAAGGAGAGAGAGAGAGAGAGAGAAAGATGGCAGAGGGGGGACAGCTACTAATCCAAGCCTCAGAAATGCCACTATTCCGGAAGGATAGCTTCAGTGGTGGCTGAAGCCTTCAGAAGGCTGGTCAGAGGAACAAGGACCTTTCCAGGGGATGGGGTCATTTTGCTGCAGCCATGACACAAGCAGGCATTCCCCCGCGGGGGTGGGGGCTGGCACCAACTCCTGGAGCTGAGCTCCCCTGAGCTCCTGCTCGAAATGACCCCTGCTAATAAATAATGCCGTTTCAATCCACTCCAGCAATTTTGCCATTTCACACAGGGCAGTTCTGCATCTAGCATTCACTCCACCTTTTCTCTACTGAGAGGGGAAAGCACAGCTCAGAACCACATTCAGATACCTCAGGGCAATGCCACAATGACTGCAAAGTCACCCGTGGATGACCATAAAATGACCATAAATCTATGCAGAAGGTACCATAAAATCCAGCCGTCAAAGGAAGCGAAAGCGGCATGGAGTGCGGAGGCTACCATAAAATCCTATGACCAAAGGAAGTGAAAGCAGCATGTGATGCAGAGGGAAATTTCTGTTCCCGCATGGGTTTCGTGAAACAACGGAGGGAAAAGCCAGGGCAGAATCAGCCACAATAAAATCCAGTCGCAAAGTGCATCGAAAGTGGATTGAACTGAATGTGTGTGAAAGTGCTGGTCAGTGTTGTCTACTCGGACTGGCAGCGGCTCTCCAAGGTCTCAGGCAGAGGTCTTTCACATCGCCTGCTGCCTGGTCTTTTTAACTGGAGATACCAGGGATTGAACCCGGGACCTTCTGCATACCAAGCAGAGGCTCTACTTTCTTCTTCCTGTCTTTTTTTTTTTTTGCAGTCAAGTCACAGTTGGCTTACGGAGACCACGCAGGATTTACAAAGCAAGAAATATTCAGAGGTAGTCTGCCATTGCCTGGCTCTGCGTAGTAGCAGAGGACTTCCTTGGTGGTCTCCCATCCAAGTACCAACCAGGACTGATCCTGCTTAGCTTCCAAGATCAGACAAGATTGGGCTTGCCTGGGCCATCCCGGTCAGGGCCATTTACTCATTGGGTCGTCTTAAGTCAGAAGCAGTTTGGCAGCACATAACACCCACAGATATCTGACCTAGGAATGTGAGTGAAGAGTACTGGACTCGGGAGACCAGGAACGGTGAAATCATGAAGCCTTTATTGAGTGATTCAGCATGCCCAGTAGATGGTCAGAACAAGCATGCTTCCAGGGCTCCAGGGCCCTCATTATATGCTGGCCGGAGCCACACCTCCGGCCGCACCCAAAAGACCTGATAGGGGCTTAACATATGCACATGTTTGTCATAGGTTCCCTGGAGGAGCCTTTGATTGCATTGGCTCCTCAGGGAGAACCTAGGTCCCACATTGGTGGAGGCTCAGAATCCGGACGTCTATTATTCCTCCAGATTCAAGCTCCCCTCTCTGCCTGACCGTGTGCTCTGGCCATGCGCGGGCGCCATTACCTGGGAGCACATGGCAGGCTGGTTGCTACACAGAGCATACTACATTACAGTGAGGTTAAGATGTCAGACTTGCATTATATTACCTGAATTGGTTTTGTGATCTGGCCCAGGAACCAGGTTTTTGTTGAGGGAACAGGACACAGATGCTGGTAATAAATACATCAGAAGAGAAAAAGAAGAGGAGAAGAGATTGGATTTATACCCCCACCCTCCACTACCCAGAGGAGTCTCAAAGCATCTTACCATCTCCTTTCCTTTCCCCTCCCCACAACAGACACCCTGTGAGGTAGGTGGGGCTGAGAGAGCTCTTTCGAGGACTGCTCCTGAGAGAACAGCTCTGAGAGGACTTGTGACTGGCTCAAGGTCACTCCAGCAGCCGCATGTGGAGGAGTGGGGAATCCAACCTCGTTCTCCCAGATTAGAGTCTGCGCTCCTAAGCACCACACCAAACTGGCTCGGTGCTGTGACTCTCCATCTCTGCACTTCTGGCCCGGATGGCTCAAACTTGCCTGATGGCATCAGATCTCAGAAGCTAAGCAGGGTCAGTTCTGGTTAGTACTTGGATGGGAGACTACCAAGGAAGTCCAGGGTTGCTATGCAGAATTAGGGCTCTAAGAAGAGCTTCTTCTTAACAGATAGGTGGGTCCCCAATTTATAGTAAAGGTAAAGGTTTCCCTTGCTCAAAAGCCAGTTGAATCCGACTTTGGGGATGCGGTGTTCATCTCCATTTCCAAGCCAAAGAGCCAGCACTGTCCAAAGACGTTTCCGTGGTCATGTGGCTGGCATGACTAGACACCGAGGAGCACAGAACGCTGTTACCGTCCCAACAAAGCGGTACCTATTTATCTACTTGCAATTTCTTGCTTTCAAACTGCTAGGTTGGCAGAAGCTGGGACCAGAGTCAGGAGCTCACTCCGTCATGCAGCACTCGGGTCTTGAACTGCTGAACTACCGGTCTGCAGTTCAGCGTCTTCACCACTTGAGCCACTGCTGGACCGTTAAATATGAACTCAGTTTTGCTACTCAGTCCATGATAGAAAGAGATGCACCAGAGGCAATGATGCCACCGTTTGTGGCCTCTTTTTACATGCACAGCCAGTATTCTGTAATGGTTACAGTGTCGGGTTAGGATCTGTGAGACCCAGGTTCGAATCTCCCCTCTGCCGTGGAGACTCTTGGGCCACATACTCTTAGCCTAACTTACCTCACAGGGTTGTTGTGAGGCTAAAATGGAGGAGCGGAGAATGACTTAAGCTGCATTAGGTCTCCGTTTTGGTGCGGAGGAGTATAAATGGCGTAAAATAAAATGAAGAATAAAATGAATGTTCCACAGCAGTTAGGGTAAGTGAGGATTTTCTGTACTTTCCGTTGTGGAAATTCCATTGCATGGAACTTTCTCTTAGCTCTTGCATTCTGAGAAAGGGTAAATACAAGAAGAAGAGGAGGAGGAGGAGGAGGAGGAGGAGATTGGATTTATACCCCACCCTTCACTAGCCAAAGGAGTCTCAGAGCAACTTACAATCTCCTTTCCCTTCCTCTCCCCACAACAGAAACCCTGTGAGGTATGTGGGGCTGAGAAAGCTCTTTCGAGAACAGCTCTGAGATAACTTGTGACTGACCCAAGGTCACACCAAGCAGCTGCATGTGGAGGAGTGGGGAATCAAACCCGGTTCTCCCAGATCACAGCCCATGCTCTTAACCACTACACTGAACACGCCCTCTCTTTCTTCCTTTCCGCCCCCATCTATGAGACGGGAACTTCTTCACAGGCCCGCCCTCTTCTCCTCCTCCTCCTTTTTGCCCCAGTGTTTCAAAAGGCCCTTGTTCGGCACGTCTCCCCTCACGCGCGTGCTGCCTCATATCCTCGTCTTCGGCACCGCAAACGGTGTAATATGGAAATATATGAAAAGCCAGATATGAAAGCTGGCGCGCCCGCCTCTCTCATCCCTTATTTTCTTGATCTCAGATTGCCTTAAGCTTGGGGGAGGAGGGGGGCGAAAACCAGAGAACTTACAAGGGGGGGAAAATCGCAAATAATTTTTTTTCCACCTCACTGCTTGTGAAGTGCCCTAGCTCGACAACCAGCTTTCCTCTGCCTGCCCTATGCTCGCTCGAAAGCATCCCTCTCGCCCTGCCAGTGCCGCTCATGCGCTACACAGAAGCGCAAGTGGCATCACAGGGCCCGACTTCCATTGTCATGCCACCTCTCGTTTGGTTCCCGCCATTGAAGCGCACGGCGTCTCACGCTTTTCTCCCTGGTTCCTTTTCCAAAGGACAGGGGGACCCTTGATTACCAGCGAGCGTTCATTAAAACTTGTCACCGGTTTGCTTATTACATCCCACCACCAAACAACAAAAACAACCACAAACCACCGGCTTCTGGCTTCCTACTTAGCCTGACACCGGGATGTGTAGACAGAAGTGGAGACCACTGACAAATTTACACTTTGAAGGCAGAAATTGCAAATCAGGGATGGGGAGCGGGCCTTCCAAATTGGCTGCGCTCGCGCAAAACCAAACAACAACAACCAGAAAAAAGGGGGTGATTCTTTTCTAACAGAGTAGAAGTCAGCCCCCGTGGCACTGATCTTCCCTTTCCTCCCCGTTTAAACCACACACTCCCCCCCCCACCTTAAGCAGGGCCACTGCTCGCCTCCCCCCCCCCTCCCCGTGCGACTCATCTGGTCAAATGGAGCTCTTCCCCCTGATTTGCTTGTGCAAAGCCATGAGCACTAAATGAAGCGAGTAATTTGGTGCATTGTCGGGAGGGAAAGGGGGGGGGGCAGCTGACAGTGAATGGTGTCAGCTGCCGAGGCAGCAGAAAAAGCCGACATCTTAATAAAACAGCCTCGGGCAAAATCCCATTAAAGCCTTCAGAAGCTTGTTTCCCTGCAGTTGAGCAGGTAGGCGTCCTACTCTGCGTGGCAGCCCTGAGAGCTCTCTGGGAGCCCAGTTCAAAAAAAAAATTGAGTGCTTTTCCTCCTCCCTCCCCCTCCCCCCACTAAATCAGCTACCAGCCTAGTTCCTCAGAGTCATTTGCAAGGCAGAGAGAGGGGGAGAGAGAGAGAGAGAGTTGAGCAGGCCTTGATGTACAGGGACCAAGTGCCTGTGCAGCGGCAGGCAGCACTGGAGAGCGAGCTGTGCTTGTCCAGGATGGCGTAGCGCAGACCTCGGGCTGACCTTTGGAGAGGAAAGGGAACATCCGAGGACACCAGCGGCATGAGAATGAGAAGGCCATGCACCATCAAAATGCATTGTTCTCTTGCTGTGGGCGCAGGGGCCGGGTTTTCAAAAGCGCGAGTGCCTCTTTTTGGAAATGTGGGGCTCCGTGGTTGCAAGCCAGATGGGACGGCCAGTGGAACAAAATCAGAAAGTGACCCAACTGGTTTGCTACACACACACGCACATGTATATATAGTGAACAAAAGTGGCACATATAATTCCTCTCAAATTCTGAGAAAATTTAATGAAGATGCTCTATCCATGGCCCTTTGAAGCACACCAATTAGCAAAATTTTATTTTAAAAATTGTGCATGACACATGTTGATGTTGCAAACTACCAAATTCAGACTATCTGCATTTGTGGTAGACGTGCAGATGGGCCACAAAAAAAAAAAAAATACTGGTTATCGGTTGTAGAAATTATGAAGTGAGATTTAGGTATGGATTTTACCTGTTCCTCGGAGGTATGTTTCCATGTTTCCGAAAGAATCTTGAACTGGTTTTTCCTATGGTAGCAGTAGCTAGAGTTACCTTTGCGAGATAATGGAAGTCAGATAGTATTCCACCAATAGAAGAAGGGATTGTGAAACATAAAGAAACCTTTCTGGTAACCAAATTGACATTTTCTAAGAAGAGGGAAGGATATAGCTCCTCTGAATAGAGTTTGGCAAACCTGTTTGGTTTTTTCCCCAAGATTTCCTCAACTAAAGCAATTAAGTGTATAAAAATTCAGTTTAAAGTCATTTTGAGTATTTCTGTTGAATTGATATTTTTGTTAATTTATTATGTGATCTTAAGTAAGTTAGATAAAGTTCTATATGTATTTTTAAGTGGCACGTATTAGTGAAAGCAGAGCGAACGACCTGGGCAGAGAGCCATTTGGAAAGGGGAAAGTCCTGACCTGGAAGGCCCAAACAATCCCGATCCCATCAGATCTCGGAAGCTGAGGAGGGCCAGCCCTGGCGAGGACTTGGATGGGCGACCTCCAAGGAATACCAGGGCTGGGACGCAGAGGCAGGCAATATCAAGCCACCTCTCTGAAACGTCCAAGCCCCACTAGGGGTCACCAGAAGTCAGCATGACTTGATGGCAAAAAAGAAAAGCAGGGAGACCATTTTCAGCAGGACCGTAGCTACAGTGGGGCGTCTTGGGGCATGGCCCCCCCAACTTCTTCCCAATGCCCCTGACTTTTGGGAAGATGCCGGGGGAGGCCGCGTGCCCTACACTCCAAGCCGCAAATCCATGCCTTGGAGTGCAGGCGCATGCGAGGCCTCCCCCTGCTTCTCCTTCAAAGCATTTAAAGGGACCCTTTAAATGTTCGGGGGGGAGTGGGGCAATGCGCAGGGGGTGCATGAATGTCAGTGCCCCCAATTCTTTAAAAGCCTCCCCAAAAAAGCTTTTAAAATCCTGGCTATGGTCCTGATTTTCAGTGACTACCAGGTTCTCGCATGTACACAGGGTTGTGCTTGGTGAGAGCCAGTTTGGTGCAGTGGTTAAGTGCGCGGACTCTAATCTGGGAGAACAGGGTTTGATTCCCCACTCCTCCACTTGCACCTGCTGGATGACCCTGGGCAAGCCATAGCTCTGTACCAGCTGTTCTCTCAAGGACAGTTGTCTCAGAGCTCTCTCAGCCCCACCCACCTCACAGGGTGTCTTTTGCGGGGAAGGGAGGGGAAAGGAGTTTGTGAGCCACTCTGAGACTCCGAGTGAATGAAGGGCGGGATATAAATCCAATCTCTTCTTCTTCTTCTTCTTCTTCTTCTTGGTTTGTCTCGGGGGTTCTGCTGGACTCTAGCTTCACTCTCTCATCATTTTGTCAACTCTTGCATTTACATGCTAATTTGCTGCCATCCACTGATCTTACCGGCCACCTGACCCAATTTCAGCTCCGCATCTTGGCCTCTGAGTGGCCCCTCCTAGTGGCTGTCCCCCACCCTCTTTTTCCCTGCAAGTAACCTTTGAGAAGATCTTATTCCTGTTTGAAGATGTGTGCTTTGCACACTAAAGCTTACACTTTGAATAAAACTGTGTTGGTCTTCAAGGTGCCACCGGACTCAAACTTTGTTCTACCGGGTCTTTATATATCGATTGATTTAAACATTTTTGAGCCACCTTTCTCCCTTACAGAGCTCAAGGCGGCTCAGGATATGAATAAAATACATGAAATAGATTTTAAGATACATACGACAAAATTAAAAAACCACCATTTAGGGCTGCTTTTTTTAAAAAAAGCCATCTGAACTAAAATGGTTTTCAGCTGACTCCTGGATTTGAAAAGTGAAGGGGGCGGGCGCACCTCCCTGGGGAGACTGATCCATAATCGTTGGGGCTGCCACTGAAAAGACCGTTTCTCTTAAGGGGTTCAAGGAGTTCTTTTCCCACTGCCTGTTTGTTCGCTGTCCTTCATGCTTATTCATAAGAATATGGGTTGTGGTTCTTGTTGTTCAGTTGCACAGTCGAGTCCGACTCTTTGTGACCCCATCACACCAGATCCCCCCCCCTCTTCTGTCGTGCTCCGGAGTTTGCTTTAATTTCATGTTTGCTGCATCTATAACACTGTCTAAGCATCTCATCCTTTGCCCTCCCCTTCTTCTTTGACCTTCAGTCCTTCCCAGCATCAGGGTCTTCTCCAGTGAGTGCTCCCTTCTCATTTGGCGGCCAAAGTATTTGAGCTTCAGCTTCAGGATCTGGCCTTCCAGGAAACAGTCAGGATTGATTTCCTTTAGGATTGACTGATTTGATCTCCTTGTACTCCAAGGGACTTTCAAGAGTCTTCTCCAGCACCGTAATTCAAAAGAATCTATTCTTTGGTGCTCGGCCTTCCTTATGGTCTAATTCTTGCAGCCATACATTACTACTGGGAATACCATTGCTTTGACCATGAGGACTTTTGTTGGCAGGATTATGTCTCTACTTTTTGTTATGCTGTCTAGGTTTGCCATCGCTTTCCTCCCAAGGTGCAGGCATTTTTTAATTTCCTGGCTGCAGTCACCGTCTGCAGTGATCTTGGATCCCAGGAAGGCGAATTCTGTCACTGCTTCCATGACTTCCCCGTCTACTTGCCAAGAAGTGATGGGACCGGATGCCATGATCTTAGTTTTTTTGATGTTGAGTTTCAAGCCAACTTTTGCGTTCTCCTCTTTCATCGCTAGCAAGAGGCTCTTGAGGTCCTCTTCACCTTCTGCCATTAGAGTGGTATCGTCTGCATATCTGAGGTTGCTGATGTTTTTCCCGGCAGTCTTAATTCCAGCTTGTGATTCATCCAGGCCAGCATTTCGCATGATGTACTCTGCATATAAATTAAATAAGCAAGGGGACAATATACATCCTTGTCGTACTCCTTTTCCTATGCTAAACCAATCTGGTTCAAACTGTCGCTTCTTGACCCTTAAGTGGGTTTCTCAAGAGACGTGTGAGGTGGTCTGGAATTCCCATCTCTTGCCATAGTTTGTTGTGATGTAGAATATGTAGTCATTATATAATGAAACAAAAAAAGTCCCAGTACGTAGAATAACAAACTTGTACTGTCACTGAAGGCTGCACAGGCTTAAGTCTGAACAAACATTCTGTGCAGCACTGAAACCTGTAAACTGTGAAGCTAAGAATTCACCATTTAATGAGCCCCGCCCCTAACTGGACTACGTCTTTTTAAAAAAACAACAGTGCAAATTTGTTATTCTGTGTCCTGGGACCTTTTTGTTTCATTATATTATGACTAAATGTTCATAAGATATATTGTTCAGTGACTTGATCAGAGTTTCTAGAATATTAGCTATGGATATAGTTCTTCGATTAGCGCTTAAATGACTTTGGTAGGTGCAGGGGTCATTTCGTAGAAAAAGAGGTGCAGGAGCTCATTAGCATAACTTATTTGCATATGCCACACCCCCTGACATCACCGGAAGTGTGTCAGAAGGCAAGAAACAAAGAAGAGAGAGAGAGAGAGACAGAGACAGAGAGACAGGAAGGAAGGAAGGAAGGAAGGAAGGAAGGAAGGAAGGAAGGAAGGAAGGAAGGAAGGAAGAAAGAAAGAAAGAAAGAAAGAAAGAAAGAAAGAAAGAAAGAAAGAAAGAAAGAAAGAGCTGGCAGAGGGGACAGCTACTAATCCAAGCCTCAGAAATACCACTATTCTGGGAGGATAGCTTCAGTGGTGGCTGAAGCCTTCAGAAGGCTGGTCGGAGGAACAAGGACCTTTCCAGGGGACGGGGTCATTTTGCTGCAGCCATGACACAAGCAGGCATTCCCCTGCGGGGAGGGGGGGCTGGCACCAACTCCCGGAGCTGCGCTCCCCCGAGCTCCTGCTCGAAATGACCCCCGGGTGCACCTGAGAGTTTTCTTTAAGTGATCTGAATTAATAATATATTTATTTAATCAATTTAGAGTTATAGGCTGAAATCTTATGCACAATTAGACCTGACACAGGCGCGAATGCCAGATGGAGTTAAAGGGAGCGATCAGACAACAACATCTGGGAAGCGCCCCGCAGCCGTCGGCAACTCGTTCTGCTCCACCGCAGAAGTGGAGTGAAAATACACTGGAGAAAATCCAGTAGTAAACGGGTTGCTATGGGCCACGGATGGACTTTCCCATGTCTAATCACTCCAGCATGCTCTAATGATGTTGGGATGGTCTGATCAGGTCATCTCGACTTAGTGCCATTGCCCCCCCCCCGGCAGTCTGCACCTCATCACACACTCCATAGGGAGCCCTAAATGCAGTGGTGCGATTCCTCGATTCTTCATTTAAGTGCATCGGAAACAAATGGCAAAAAAAACCCCAGTCACCCATGGTTGCGTCTGATCACACAGTGACGGGCTGTGTCCACAGCTTCAAAAGACTGTATGATCGCGCAACTGGGGGTCAGATTCCTCCAGAGGGAATAGCTTCGCTTCTCCCCCCACCCACCAGCAGCTTCGTGTGTCCATGGGAACAAAACACCTGACTGGATTCCTTTGATGTTCCCTTAAAAGGATTAACATCTTGTCTGATGAAGAGTCCTGGGTAACTTGAAAATATACATGCAGTTTCGTATTATTTCAGTTGACCTTAAAAATAAGAAGTGCGGTGTGGCTTTTCTATTTTGTTTTGTGCCAGTGCAAGGAAATACTCCTTTATGCAGAGAGTGATTAAAATGTGGGATTTGCTGCCAGAAGACGTAGTGATAGTCACAGGAATAAACAGCTTTAAAAAGGGATTAGATAGATTCATGGAGGATAAGTCTATCAATGGCTAGTAGCCATGATCTGAGGAAAACCTCCACATTCAGAAGCACTAATCCTCTGAATCCCAGAGCCAGGAGGCAACATCAGAGGAAGGCCTCGGCCTCTCTGCCCTGCTGTTGGCCATCCAGAGGAACTGGCTGGCCACTGTGAGAGATGGGATGCTGGACTAGATGGACCACTGGTCAGATCCAGCAGGTCTCTTCTTATGTTCTTATGTTCTTAACTCCCTGCAACTTCTGTCTGTTTTGTTAAGACCTGATATCAGACAACAAAGAGAGGATTCTTCAGTCAGAAGGAAACAACTCAGGGACTGTGCTTGTGGGATTTCTTGTCGTGCTTCCAAGCTGAGCTTTTGCTCGTTTTTTTAAAAAAATATCTAAATCCAAGTGGGGGGTGTTAATTCAGAGCATCCACATGGGGGCATCTCCTAATCATGCACTCTCTGTGTTTTCCCCAGCATTCCTTCCCCATCCTAGGCTGCAGACAGACTGGCAGCTTGGAGTGATATGCTGCCATTTCTAACTGCACCACTTTGAAGTGTTGAGGGGCATAACAACCAGATGGCACACCCTGCTGTGGGTCACCCGTATGGCCGTCCTGGGGTCAGACATCCACATTAGTGTCCCACCTCAGCCACACTGTGTGCTGCTAGGTTGTTGTTGGTTTTTAAAAAAATGCAGGCTGGTGTGCGTGCATGTGCACTCATGTGCATATGCACTCATGCGCATATGCACAGATAGGCAGAAACTCCCCAAAAAAACCCAGTGGAGGAAACAGGTCCGCAGAATCAGACTGCCTGTCCATTTTGTTTGCACTCCCCCACATTCAGACATCCAGCCATGCACGATGTATGCGCAGGGAACCAAAAGCACCACATGTTATCATGTAAACAGATTTGATTTAATTAAGGGGGGAAACAGTGAGGCAATAAATATGTCGAAATAGGAGATAAATGTGTAAGGTATCCTTTCTAATTGTGGGAAGTAAACGGCAATGCTCCATTCATCACCTCTCAGCCCTTGTTAGTAGTTGGATGGGAGACCACCAAGGATGTTCAGGGTCCCTACATGGAACCAGGCAATGGCAAACCACCCCTGAAAGTCTCTCGCTTTGCACACCCTATGGGGTTGCTGTAAGTCAGCTGTAACTTGACGGCACTTTCCAACCCCACAGTTACTTCCTCCCTGGATGCAGCCTAGGCAGGGGTCATTTCGAGCAGGAATGCACAGGAATGCCGTTCCAGGAGTCATAAGCCCAGGAGCGGGCACTTATGGAGATGTGCTGTGCGAAAAAAGCAAAAGCATGCTAACTTGATCTGTCTTCTCATGCCTGTTGTAGGGTAGCTTCCCTGCAAGAGCAAAGGAAACCTAAAGTGTCTTTAGTCAAAGTGTAAAGCTGGCTCGCCAACTCTGAGTCGGGAAAGACCTGGAGATTTTTGGGGTGGAGCCTGAGCAGTGGGTGTTGCCTTCTGACACACTTCTGGTGATGTCAGGGGGTGTGGCATATGCTAATGAGTTATGCTAATGAGCTCCTGCACCTCTTTTTCTTTGAAATGACCCCTGATAGGTAACTTTACTTAACCTGGCCTCCATTCTGTCTGTGCCTAGGCTTCACTCAGCTTCACTCAGCACCAGGAAGGCAGCTTCACTCAGCACTAGGAATGCAGGACATTTTGTACAGGATGTTTACAACAGACCTTGAGGTCATTTCCTGAAGGCCCTTGTTCTCCCTGCCCCTTCCTTTCAACAGATAGCCTGACGAAGCATTCTGGAGAAAATGTTACCTTGCATGATCATTTTTTCCCTTGTTTTCAGTGTTCCTAATAAAAGTTATTACACAGACTTGGTACCAACAAAGTGGTACATAAATGTTAATGAATGCAATTAAGGAGATTGTCCCATTAGTTCCGCCAGCAGCGTCTGGGTTATTTCCATCTTCAGTTCCATCCTTCATAAGAACATAAGAGAAGCCAATGTTGGATCAGGCCAATGGCCCATCCAGTCCAACACTCTGCTTTCTCTACCTGCTCCGTCCCATGCATAATCTTATAAACCTTGATCATGTCACCCCTCAGCTGTCATTTCTCCAAGCTAAGGAGCCCCAAGCATAGGAAATGTGTTCCCACTCTTTTTTCATTCTAGTTGCCCTTTTCTGCACTTTTTCCAATGCTATATCTTTATCGAGGTGTGGCGACTTCCATTCACCTTTTTAATGTAGTCCATTCCATTCATTTCCACTCAGAAGACCTATGCGCAGAGTAGTTAGTATTTCTACCCTTGGAATGTATGGAGCGTGGAGAAAGTAGAAAAACTGGATGTCACTAGGACCAAGACAATGTTAGACATGCTTACAGAGAAAGTAAAAAAGCTTAGTTAAATCTCTTAAGTATCTCTTGCTTCATGGGTGATATCTTTTGTTCAGATAAGAACTACTGTCTCTGAACCACTGGCCCGTTCTGCATCTAGCATTCGCTCCGTTGTTTTACCTAACCCACACTGGAACAGAAAAAGATGTGGCAGGTAGAGAAAGAAGTACCTTTCCCCCTTTCTCACAATACAAGAACTCGTGGGCATTCAATGAAATTGCTTGGCAGTCGGGTTAAAACAGATAAAGGAAGGACTTCTTCACCCAAAGAGGAGGAGGAGGAGAGATTGAATTTATATCCTGCCCTTCACTCACTTGGAGTCTCAGAGCAAATTACAAACTCCTTTTCCCTTCCCCTCCCCACAACAGACCCTGTGAGGTAGGTGGGGCTGAGAGAGCTCTGAGACAACTGTCCTTGAGAGAACAGCTGGTAGGTGGGGCTGAGGTAGGTGGGGCTGAGAGAGCTCTGAGACAACTGTCCTTGAGAGAACAGCTGGTACAGAGCTATGGCTTGCCCAAGGTGCAAGTGGAGGACTGGGGAATCAAACCCAGTTATCCCAGATTAGAGTCTGCACACTTAACCACTATACCAAACTGGCTCTCAGAGTGATTAACATGTGGAATTCACTGCCACAGGAGGTGGTGGCAGCTACAAACATGGACGGCTTCAAGAGGGAATTGGATAAACATACGGAGCAGAGGTCCATCAGTGGCTATTAGCCACAAGGTATAGATAGGAACTCTCATTCTGGGGCAAGTGATGCCCTGTATTCTTGGTGTTTGGGGGGGGGCACAACAGTGGGAGAAGGGCTTCTGGTGTCCTGGCCCCACTGCTGGATCTCCTGGTGGCCCCTGGTGTTTTTGGCCACTGTGTGACACAGAGTGTTGGACTGGATGGGCCATTGGCCTGATCCAACATTGGCTTCTCTCATGTCCTCTTACTTTCTAAAAACCACATTCAAATACTGACTGCAGAGCCACGCCTGAATAAAACAGCCATAAATCTATGCAGACAGCACCATAAAACCGAAACATCCAAGGAAGCGAAGCTGGCATGCAGTGTGGAGGCTTCCATAAAATCCGACGATCAAGAAAATGAAAGTGGCATGCAGTGCAGAGGGGAATTTCTGTTCCAACGTGGGTTTGCTGAAAACAGCGGGGCGAATGCTAGAGGCAGAATGGGCCACTTTTCCCCAAAGCCTTGGCTTTTCCCCTTTCTCCCCTTTCCAGGTATCCATTCATGCCCTAACCGATTCGCCATTATTATTACTAATAGTAGCAGCAGGACTAATAGCAGTAGTAGTAATTACTTCTTTCTCTTCTACCCTCGCGTACCCGGACAGCTGTTCTCCAGGATCTGCTCCCCTGTCTCTTGCAAAAACACAGGTTTAATTCATTTAACAAGTCATCTATTAAAATGTAATCATAAAGTTGCTGATTGCTAGATAAGAGGCAATCCTTCACCCGGAGCGCCTTGGGCTACCGCATTTCCATATATAATGTTAACAGAGGAGAATATGGTCTCCAGTTGCTACACTGTTTAAGCACCCAAGCACAAATGAAGCATATGTTACACCTTGTAATATGGTTCCCGTTTTGCGCACTTACATTCTTCCCAGTGTCAAAACGATGCGCTAATATCCAGTTATTGACGGAGACTTTAGGTAAAGTTCGCATCTCCCTGAATTTTAATAATTTAGCGAACAAGTCTTGTCCTGTATATTTGTCTCCCGCCTCCTTCCTTCGGTGCAAATCCTGAACGTAGTTTCGCTACAAGTCCTGGCCAGCCTGCAGATGACAGCCAACAGCGGTTGTTACTCCACAGCATACTTAATGTGTAGCGTATTCGTAAGTAATGCGTTAGTAATGCTCTGTTGCTAATCAGCTCCCACACCCCCTTGTGTTCCTAGTTTTTTCTTTTTCATCACCCATAATACAAGGCAGAATTACAAATTATTAAGTGTGTGTAAGTAATAACACTGGGGGTGAATTTCAGAAGCTGCATGGTTAGATGTGTGTGTTTGCGTGTATGTGAAGTACTGTCAAGTTACCACTGAATTATGGCAACCCTGTAGGGTTTTCAAGGCAAGAGACGTTCAGACGTGGGTTGGCCATTGCCTGCCTATGCATAGCAACCTTGGATTTCCTCAGTGGTCTCCCATCCAAGTATTAACCAGGGCAGAGTCTGCTTAACTTCTGAGATCTGATGGGATCAGGCAAGCTTGGGCTGTCCAGGTCAGAGGCGCAAAGGTGGGTTTGCATAGCCTCTGCATAGCAACCTCGGACTTCCTCACTGGTCTCCCATCCAAGTACTAACCAGGGCCGACCCTGCTTAGCTTCTGAGATTTGACAAGAGGAACTGAGCTCTGGAGCACTTCCTGCAGATCTCTAGCCACCACCTGAAGGTTAGTAACCATAGTTCACACTTCACACAGAGTGCCAGGTGGTGTAGTGGTTAAGTGTGCGGACTCTAATCTGGGAGAACCAGGTTTGATTCCCCACTCCTCCACTTGCACCTGGTGGATGACCTTGGGCAAGCCATAGCTCTGTACCAGCTGTTTCCTCAAGGACAGTTGTCTCATAATCAATTTAAAAGTCAAACTAAACATTAGAAGGAGGAAAATATTAAAATAAAAATTATTAAATTAGGGAGCTTATAGAAGAAATAACCGGTGGATGTAAAATCTAACTAATAAAGTTTTAAAATTACTACTCACCTACTAAGCTAGACCCCAAGAAAGCAACCACCCACCCGGCCACCCCTCTCCCTCCCCTCCTGCCTGATTTAAAGGGCTTCAGCTGATTGGCCACGTGGTCCCCACTGACCAGCTGAAGCCCTTTAAATTGGGCAGGAGGGGAGGGAGAGGGGCAGCTGGGCAGGGGGTTGCTTGGGGGCATCCCCACCCATCCCTGGAACACCCCCCTCCAAATCTCTCCACTGGAGCAACGAGGGGACCCAGCAATCCTAGACTTTCCTGATCAAGGAAGTCTCCTCAACCCTCATCCGAGAGATAGAGAAGCCTAGGAGGACCACAGGAACCAGCAGAATATCACCATTCAAACCATCCCTGTTAACCAGCATCGACGCCCAAACACACACTCACACACACACACACACACAAACCCTGAGAAGTAAAACCCCCTTCTTCGAAACCCTCCATTGAGGATTGAGGTATCAGATTAATAACTCATGTACCGGTACTCATTTCTCATACTCCAGTTCACCGCTAATTATTTAAACTGAATAATTCAGCGCACCATCTAATGCCCTGCAGGAATTCAGAAGGGTATAAATGCGAGTTCCAAGCAGATGCCGGCCACCTTTCTTAACCTGCTGGAACAGAACTAAACCCGATGAAATGATTCGAGATGTATTTCTAGGGTATGTACTGGTGGCACAGTTAAGGGGGATACGTTTGGTCTCTCGGTAGCAAAGGGAACGCTCTTAATATCATCACCGTGTGCGTATTTGAGGCTGATTTTTCTTTACGAATTATTTTTGTTGTTGTTTCGGATTGGTGAATGTTCATCTGAAGAAAAGGCAAGCGAAATGTTCAAAAAGCAAGGTTTCGAGTCACTGCATTTGAGAATTCTGATGGTGTTGATCATCCAAGAAGAAGGAGCATCTTTTTTTAATTAAATGACAAACTCATCTCGATCCACATCTCTAAATGGATGGCCTTGTCCAGGAAAACTATTACTAGTATAACGAATGAGCAGGTATTGCTACTTAGGGCAGTTCTGCCTCTGGCATTCACTCCACATTTTCTCGAGGGGGAGGGGAAAGTGCAGCTCAGAACCACATTCAGATACCCTGGGGGCAACACCCTACCAACTGCAAAGTCACCCCTGAACGGCCATAAATCTATGCAGAAGGTACCATAAAATCTGATGGTCAAAAGAAGAGAAAGCTGCATGGTATGCTCCCTGTAAGACATGGAGTCTTGTGAGCAAAAATTCTGCTTTGTGAGCTGCTGGCATTGGGAGCGAGCAATTTGGCTCCTGCATAAATCAGTTTGCTCTGGAGCCACCCTTCCTCAGCTAAGACAAAAATGTGTGAGCCAGAGGCTAAAAAAACCCTGTGAGCTAGCTCACACTAACTCAGCTTAGAGGGAACCAATGCTCCCTCTAAGCTGGGGAGTCCTGTGAGCAAAAAATCAACTTTGGGAGCTGCTGGCATTAAAGTTCTGAGGGAATGATTTGGCTGCTGCATACATTAGTTCGCTCTGGAGCCATCCTTCCTGAGCTAAGACAAGAACGCATGAGCCGGAGGCTAAAAAGACTGCTAAAAAGACACTAACAGTCCTTTCTCCTATCTTTCTGAATTTTGGCAGGAGGATCCCTTGCTTGCGAGGTGCAGTCGTTCAGCTTGGATGGAGACCCAAAAGCCAAAAACGTTTTGCATTGAAACCAATGGAAATGAAAGAAAAAGAAAAAGTAATAAGTTATATTCTACTATTTATGGGGTTAAGCCCACCCGTCTCGAGTTTTTGGTGGGGTTTTCTTTTCTTTTTTTAGATTTCAGATTTTCCTGCAAACCTGGGGCTTTTCTTGGGTTTGTAGAAATATCTGTCTCGTCTGTTCATGGCTCCAAACTCCAGATTTAAGTATCCGCAGATTTGGCCGTATTGAGAATTCAGTATACTGGTAATGAAGATAAGCAAGTGAGATAATGAATTCCTGGTTGTTGTTTTTTGGGGGGAAGAGGTGCTGGAACTCTCAAGAGGGAAATGTTTTCCGTCTGTATACTGGAAACTCGTGAACTCTTAATCATTTTTAAAAGAGTTTTGTCGAAGAGGTTCCAGAACTCTGTTCTAGCATGTTCTGCCAGGGGGGAAAGGCCCCACTCTTCCAGAGCCCTGATGGATTCTGATGAAAACAAAGGTTAATGGTAATGAAAATGAATTTGAAAAATGCAAAATAATTGCAGATCCTGAACAACCGTGATGGAGACAGATTCCTGTCTCTTTTTGCCATGGCATTGTTCTACTTGAGAGGCTGAGCGGTCCTTCATTGTCACATTAAGGTCCTGGTCACACAAGCGAGATAACCTGGGGGGGGGGGGGAGTGAGGCTATTTGCTCCGGAGTAATTTGACCCACAGTTGTGTGATCACACAGTTCTGCGAAGCTGCAGGCACAGCCCACCACTGTGTGATCAGATGCAATCGCGGGTGAGTCAGGGGTTTTTTTTGCCGTTTTTTTCTGATGCACTTAAACAGGGTATTGATGAATCATATCTCCACCCTGAGGGCTTCCTATGGCAGTATGTGATGATGCACGTACTGAGAAGGGGAAAAAAACAATGGCATGGCATCGGGATAGCCTGATCAGACTATCCCCAATGCCATGAGTGCACACTGGAGTGATCACACAGGGAAAGTCCATCTTTGGCCCATAGCAAACCTGTTTGATACTGGACTTTCCCTAGTATCTTTTAACTCCACTTCTTCGGTGGAGAGAAACAGGTTGCCGACAGGTGTGGGACGCTTGCCAGATGTTCTGGTGCAATCGTGCCCTTAACATTCGCATGGCATTCATGTCTGTCATGCGGCTAATTCTGCACATGATCAGGGGCCCAGAGAAGGCCTTTAAAAATAAACATTGAGGATTGAAAGGGTCCATCATTCCCTGTATCACTGGCTTGCTGTATTGTGAACATTTGGGAGGAGGTCTTGATCAAGTGTATACAATTATTAGAAGACCAGGCTCTACTCCTATCCAGAGCTGCGTGGTATGCAGTGCCTCATACATTTTTTTATGAGAACCATGTTGACCGAAACAGTTTTCTGTTGCCACTGTGCTATCTTCTCTGCAGCACAGTAAGTGACCACCCATCCCTCACCTGCCACCCCATAGATGTGGGTGTGATATTTCATATCTGATTCCAGATCGGGTCTACATTCAAATGTTAAACCATTTTTATCCTGCCTGCCTTGTGCTACAGACCCAAGTCCTGGCCCCTACCTGGTGGAAGGAGCTCCCGTGTGAGATCAGGGCCCTGCAGGATTTTTTACAATTCCACAGGGCCTGTAAGATGGAGCTCTTCCACCAGGCTTTCAGTTGAGGTGGTGGGTCTGCGCCCCTCTGTGGCCGACCCCATCAGTGGCCTGGATCCTAAAATCCTAAAATCGTTAACATCTCAATGCCAGCTTACTCACTGAGATATCTTGCTTCCACCAAGCATCCCCTCCCCTCCCCCAGCATCTTCCACCACTGCTGATATGGTTCTATCAGAACTGACATGGTACTTAGGAGTTGCGGTATTTTATACTGTTGCTTTCATCTGGTTTTAATTGTATTATATTTTATACTGCTGTTACCCACCCTGAGCCTGCTCGTGGGGAGGGCGGGATATAAATCCTAAATAAATAAACAAGTCGGTTGAAACCGGCAGCCCCAAAACATGGGCAAGCAGAAAATCAGCTTCAGTCAGCTGAGACCGTCAACAATAAAAAGGCTCTCGTTTTCCTCCACCCGCACTCTGCTCCACAGCCAAGTATCTGCCAAAGGCCCATCTAAACAAGATGAATCTCTGCTAAACTGGGCCAAGGTGGGGGCCTTCCTTGTTTCTTCGGGGAGGCGGCGCCAAAGGACTGGGGCTGCTCCCCAGAAAGGAGCCCTGACCTGGATAGCTCAGGCAAGCCCAATCTTGTCAGATCTCAGAAGGAAAGCAGGGCTGACCCTGGCAAGTAATTGGAAGGGAGACCTCCAAGGCATACCAGATCCAGGATCCAGAGGCAGGCAATAGCAAGCCATGTCTCTGAAATGCCCAAGCCCCACTAGGGGGTCACCAGAGGTCAACCATGACTTCCAGGCATGCAAGCACACACACACAAATACACCCCCCCAAAAAAAGAAAGGAGCAAACCTATCAGGTGGCCAAACAAGTAACAATAAGAGAGGATTGTGATGGAAGAAGATTCTCAGAGGATTTGTGGTGGCACACAGATCCTTCTAATGCCATGAATCCATTTTCTTAACCCTCTGATCCTCAGTAGAAGATGCCACATGGGCACTGATAGAAGTTTATCTTGGGAACTCTGTGCAGGCCTCTAGGAGGGAGGCAATGTCCCTAGGAGGATTCATGTAGACACACAGATGCTGTTGATGCGCCCCTCTGGATTATGAATGCATTGGAAGTTCCTTATACAGGAAACCACATCTGTTTTCAGTTCTAACTAACCTCTCATATCTGTTCAAAGATGGAATGCTTGATTGGTGGACTCCTAAGGGTTCCCAGTGCCCATGTGATGGTGGGTAGGACATGGTCTCAAGTCACAACCGACTTTTGGTGACGCTGTAGGGTTTTCAAGGCAAGAGAATTTCAGAGGTGGTCGGCCATTGGCTTCCTCTGCACAGCAACCCTGGACTTCCTTGGTGGCCTCCCATCCAAGTACTCACCACAGCGCTGACCCAGCAGCTTCTAAGATCTGATGAGACGACTGAGAGGTGATGTGAAAACAATCTTCAAGTTCTTGAAGGGCTGTCAAATAGAGGATGGTACGGAGCGGTTTTCTGTTGCCCCAGGAGATCGGACCAGAACCAACGGGTTGAAATTGAATTAGAAGAGTTTTCAGCTAAACATTAGGAAGAACTTCCTAACAGCTAGAGCAGTTCCTCATTGGAACAGGCTTCCTCGGGAGGTGGTAGGCTCTCCTTCTTTGGAGGTTTTCAAACAAAGACCGATTTCGCACAGGCGTTGCCCCAGCGTTCTTCCTCCATTTGCCCCGGTTCTGTGCTTGAATTTCACACTATTTGCCACGGGGATTTTGACCCATGGCAAATAGTGTGAAATTCAAGCACAGCACTGGGGCAAACAGAGGAAGAACGCTGGGGCAGCGCTAGTGGGAAATTGGTCAGAGGCTAGATGGCCATCTGACAACCATGCTGATTCTGTGAACTTAGGCAGATCACGAGAAGGGAGGGCAGGAAAGGTTGCATCAGTGCTTAGTTCTCGCGGCCCTTTCTTACACGCCCAGGGAAATGCTGACCGCCACTTTGGGGTCAGGAAGCAATTTTTCTCCAGGCCAGTTTGGCTGGAGAGCCTGGAGATTTTTTGGTGTCATTTTCTGGGGGGTGGAACAGAGGTCACTGGGGATGTGGGGGGGAGGTGTTTGTGAATTTCTTGCCTTATGCAGGGGGTTGGACTAGATGACTCTGGAGGTCCCTTCCAACTCTATGAGTCTACGATTCTATGAGATCAGGCGACCCTGGAAAGCCAACCCTTTACTTTTGGTCCATCAGAGTGTTTTGATGTCTGAGATGGTTTTAAGGGGCAGAATCAGGTGGGTTGCCTTAGCTATTCTGACACCCTCTATACAAGGAAAAGTAAAGGCAAATGAATCGTAGATGGAGAAGACAGATGTCCTGCATTACCTCTAAGCTTCCAGAACCTCCTCCTGACTCGAGGCTAATTGCGGCTTTGCATTCTAGAACGCGCACGGGGTAATCTCAGTTTTAAGAGGAGAGCTTTTATGTGGGCACAGCCTCTCCCCCCCCCCATTAAACCATGGAGAAATGTGCAATGCGCGGGAACGCCCTTCCATGAGAACACGAGCCATTTCCACACCACATCCCGCTTTCCAAACACTTCCTCCCCAACTACAAAAGCTTGCATTTTTCACAGTGGATTAGCGAGTCTAGACATCCTATAAAACGTCAATGAAGGTATGGATCTTTGGTGTATATTTCTCAGGAGAGTCCAGCTTGTTTGTAATGTGGCTCTCTCAGCCCAATCAATACAGGCACAGCAGCCTCCTGCCTTTCTCGGTCAGAAAACACAGGCCTGTAAGCGTGGGGGTGGGGAGGGCAGGGAAACTGTTTGGAAGAACAAAAATAAAGGACACCATGCAAAACTTGGAGCGGCTACAGAATGTAAGTATATTTAATTCCAGTGGCTAACGGCTAAGGCACCGCATAAAAATGATCTTCCTGAAAAGGATCACACCTCTGAGGCAGAGAAACCAAGTCGAGGAAGGGAAGCCCCAGCTGAGAGTTTGAACGCCCATGGGATGTGATTATCTCCGAGTAAAAAACATCTCTGGACTTGCTGCTATTATGAATTCTCCGCCACACACTCATACACACACACACACACACGTTTTATACAACATACACACAGAGAACGAGAGAGCGAGATGTGTGAATTATTCACGCGAACCATTTCAAATCCATGCACGGGAAAAAAAGGACATTCCCAGATATATTAATATTTGTCGTTAAGGACGCTGAACAGTCAATCGGAATAATCTCCGCTGTTTTACTATGGCATCACTAATGTACCGCAGGAATGGAACGGCGAAGGAAGCTGGGTTCGGGGTAGGGTGCTCATCTGGATTCCGTAGGAACCCCAGGAGGAGTAGACCCTTTCATAAAACGACTCAGGGAGGCATCTGGATTTCTCATCATTATTCTGCTTTCTCCTCCCCGACCCCGGGCCTCCAAACAGCTTTATTTCTTCACTCCATCTTACTGCGGAACGGGCTTAATAAATGATAGAAAAGATGGCGTGGAGAAGATGGTGCAGGAAAGGGGGGTTTGGGGGTCAGGTGGATCACCTGGCACCCTCGCTCTGCTGTGAGAGATAAGGGAAAGAGACAACAGCAGTTCTTTTTGAAGAGCATGTCCTCTCCTCGTGCATTCTTGGTCTGCCGCCTTCCATGTGGTGGGATTCGATCCTGTAGGAGGGAAGCAGGCTCTATGCAGGATAACACCCTCTGTGGCTTTGTTGATGTGGTCCATGAAGCGGCTAGCTGTCTGAGGGTGCCAAACACTGAAGGACTGCAAGGCGTTTCCTCTCATTGACAACTGCTTAAGATATCCTTCAGGTATAATGCTGTGGGAGCCACAGATTTGCTTCTTTTCTTTTATGTATTTACATTGTTTATAGGCGGCCTACTTGGACCCAAGGTGGATTACACAGAGCAAGTTGATACGGTCGACGGATGGGACATTCCATAAATGATGCAGTAGGATCAGGGTTGTGGAGCAAGCCAGAAATCACACAGAATCAGAATTGGGAGGGGTCACAGAGGCCATCTAGTCCAGGCCCCTGCTCAATGTAGGATCAGCCTAGGGCATCCCTGACAAGCGTTTGTCCAGCCATCAGTGTTCCCTCTAAGCTGAGTTGGTGTGAGCTAACTCAAAGTTTTTTAGCTCTCCAGCTTGGAAATGGAGATGAGCACCGCCCCCTAGATTCGACCGGCTTTCGAGCAAGGGAAACTTTTACCTTTACCTTTTTATCTTACTTCCTGCTTACTTCTCTGGGTTGCGACTTATCTAACCAGGCAGTGGAATTGACTAGCCCAGACAACAGGCCGATTCCCATCTGAGAGTCTCAGCTGAGTCCCAGCATAAAATCCTGGTTAAAAACAACCAAGAACGAGTTTTATAAAGGGCATCGCTTCTGTTGCGTTTCTTCAAGATACTTCACCACCAGAGAATAATCCGAGTTCTTTGATATATTTACCCTAGAGCTGAAATGCAAACTCCTTTACATATTTGCAAATCAAATACAATTATTTGTTTCCTTTGACAAATATTCATACTCTAATTAGCATCCGTGAGAAGTTTCTCTTGGGCTAATTCTCTTTGGTAACCTCCCCTGAAAACAAAGGAGGCTCTCTGTTTGGCCAGTTATGGCTCTTTAGATAGACAAGCTACACGAAGCTTAGACCCTGAATTCATGCATTCCAAACAAACAGAAATGGACTTACATGAGTTATGAAACTGAATTTAAGAAGAGCCCTGCTGGATTAGACCATCTTCTCCAGCATCTTGTCTCATGCAGTGGCCAACCAGTTCCTCTGGAGGTCCAGCATCAAGGCTTAGAGACCAAGGCCTTCCCCTGATGTTGCCACATTTAGAGGTTTACTGCCTCTAAATGTGCGGGTTCTTCAAAGAGAGCCAGTTTGGTGTAGTGGTTAATAGCGGTGGACTCTAATCTGGAGAACCAAGTTCAATTCCCCACTCCTCCACATGCAGCCAGCTGGCTGATCTTGGGTCAGTCACAGTTCTTTTGGAGCTGTTCTCGAAAGAGCAGTTCTTGAAAGAGCTCTCTCAGCCCCACCTACCTCCCAGGGTGTCTGTTGTTGGGAGAGGAATGGAAAGAGATTGTAAGCCACTCTGAGACTCTGAGTGAAGGGTGGGATATAAATCTAACTCCTCCTCCTCCTCCTCCTCTTCTTCTTCTCCTTCTTCTGCTTCTTCTCGTTAGTAACCATGTCTGGTAGCCACTGATAGAACCATCCTCCATGAATCTGTCTAATCCCTTTTTAAAGCCATCTATGCCTGTGGCCATCACTATGCCCTTTGGCAGAGAGTCAGGATTTTAAGCACTCATTGCATAAAGAAGTAAAGTACAAGTCTGCGGATGCAAATGATTAGTCACTGACTTGCTGTCCTAAACCACCTCTCAAACGAGAGATAACTACTTGGCGGAGATCAGCCAGTGACCAAATGTGAACATGAAGAATCATCTACAGGTTATCCAGATGGGCAATTTATGAAGACGTCCTTTGAGAATTGTTCCTGGACTCTACTACTTCCTACTGCAAATGGAGACATGCATGGTTGAACGCTGTCCCATATGCTCTGAAATGAAAACCAGATTGCATGGGACATCCTTGATCACCTTCTTCTTTGCTATGGTTTGAAGACCATGCCTTGCTTCCAGTTCTGCCCTAATTGGGGTGTTGCAGAGGAAGTCCTCTATAGTGGATGAAGTTTCTGCGGCATTAGAGGTTTTCAGTTGAATGAAAGCATGAGCAGAAAGCTCCTAGAGCTGCAGAAAGCTCCTAGAGCTGCAGGACCAACCCTCGTAATAGAAAAGGACAGAAGGAAGGCATTGAATCCGAGCCATTCTCTTATTTTTCTCTGAACTGGTTTACTCCAAGGACAGTTTTCCTGCAAGATGAACTGGCTTCATTTCCATAGTGTAGCAGTCTTGCAGTGCAATCCTAAGGAATCCAAAGCCTATTGACTTCAATGGAGGAGGAGGAGGAGAAGAGGAGGAGGAGGAAGAAGAGGTGGAGGGTGGAACAGCAGTCACTGGGGGTGTGGGGAGGAGGTATCTGTGAATTTCCTGCATTGTTCAGAGGTTGGACTAGATGACCATGGAGATCCCTTCCAACTCTATGAATCATAAGTAGAAGAGAAGAAGAGAAGAGATTGGATTTATATCCCGCCCTTCACTCACTTAAGAGTCTCAGAGCGTTGGCTGACAATGTCCGATGCACGCTCAACATTATCCACCATGGGAAAAAATCACCGGATGACTCTTTGATTTTGGCCTTGGATTTCAAGAAGGCATTTGATTCGGTGGAACCTTTATATCTCGCTACTTTGTTTCAGCAAATGGGCTTTGGTCCGAAGTTTTCTAATTTCATACTCCGCCTTCTCTCTTCCTCTAAATCTCGCATCAGAGTCAATGGGCACAATTCGAAATTTTTCCATCCGTCACGGGGCACGCGTCAAGGATGTCCCCTGTCCCCCTTGATTTTTGCGCTGGCGATCGAACCACTGGCTGAACAACTTCGAAAGGCACAGGGCTTCACAGGCATCAACATTGCTTCAACAGAGCATAAACTTACTCTTTATGCAGACGATCTTACTTTATACATCTCGAACCCTAAATCCTCTCTTCCGGTGATTCAAAATATCCTTGCTGACTTTGAAAAAATTTCCGGCCTCAAGGTAAACACGCAGAAATCTGAACTTTTCCCGATAGTTCTCTCCTCACAATCTAAGACCTTCCTGAAATCTAATTTTGACTTTCCGTGGGTAGATTCATCCTGGCGTCATCTTGGAGTGCAGATTCCTTTACACCTTAAGGATCTGTTCAAGCACAATTTTCAAACACTTTTCAAGGACACTAAATCTCGCATTAATACCTGGAATAATCTTAACCCAACCTTACCTGACCGTATTCATCTAGTCCAAGGTTTTGTGCTCCCGTGTTTTTTGTTCCTCTTCAGAACAATACCAATCACGATAGCCAACAAGGATCTCAAATTGTGGCAAAATATGATCACTTCTTTCATCTGGGCGTTTAAGAAATCCAGAGTGGACAAAAGAATACTCACAAAACCAACTCGCAAAGGAGGTCTGAATCTTCCAAATCTCAAAACTTACTATCAAGCTGCTGCTCTTACGAACATAATTAGGATGTCACGCAATACCTCAGACATAGGCTGGACTTTGATTGAGCAATCCGCTTCGGCACCATTATCCCTACAGGAATCTATCTGGAGCCCCAAATCTAGGATATCGCCGCATATTTCAGATAATCCGTTTTTATCGCATACCATCACTCTCTGGGACAACATGAAGCACTTTCTCGCACCACCTATTTCACCTCTCTCCACCTTCACCTATCAGGATTGGTTTGCCCGGGCCAAACTCCAGGACAATCTAAGGACTGGTCATCATTGGGAATCATGACACTCCAGGACATCTCCAAAAATGGAAAATTACTACAGAAAACACAACTTGAAGAGCGAGTCAACCAATCACTACCTTGGCTCTAGTATTATCAATTAAGTAGCTTATTCTCTTTTGTCCTGCAAAAAGGGACCTTTAAGCGTGCGAAAACAAACTTTGAAGTCTTGCTTACGACTTATTCGGAACATTCCAAACACCTCCTCTCAAATATTTATAAATCACTCTCTGAACATACTAATCCTCGTCAGCTCTATTACCAAAAGGCCTGGGCTACAGATTTAGACTGGTCTCTATCTGATCATCAATGGTCCCTAATTTGGTCTTCAGCAGCCAACACCTCTGGAATCTTCAACGTGCGTTTTCAGTTCTTTAAATTGGTTTCAAGATGGTAGTACACACCGGTGCGTCTTAATCACATGCATGACTCGCATTCACCGCTTTGTTGGAAGGCTTGTGGGGAGCCAGGAGACTATCTGCATTGCTGGTGGTCTTGCCCTCAAATTCAACCATTCTCAATATCTTCCTATGGACCCTGCCGTACTTCTTTTACACTTAAGAGACTCATCCTTAGGTGAAGAACCTCTTTTTCCCTTAACTATATTTTTACTTACAGCGGCCAAGACGTCCATCGCAGCTTCTTGGAAATCGGGTACTCCTCCCACTTTGGATCTTTGGAGAAAGAAACTCTGGGATTATGGACAAGATCACTTACAGTATTGACCCCTCCAGTCCCTCCTCAGATGCTACTTCCTCTCACTTCGTGCGCACCTGGTACTCTTTCCTACAATACATGACTGAGAAGAACCTACTTCCTCAAGATCCAAACTACTCTACCTGGCTTCACTTCTGAACTTACTTACCTGTCTCTTCTCTGCTACTTTCCTCACTAACGGCTGTCACCTCATTTCTTAGAACACAACAGTAACTTGGGTGATTATTCCTTGTTTAGCCTTGATTTTTAAGAGCTATGCTGTAACTCTATTTGCAAGACTGGTATCTTTGTCTTATTATTCGAAAGTTTATGTAACAGTAATTTGCTTATCTGTTGATATCATATTGTTATTTGCAGAATGTTCATAGCTATGTAACTCTTTTTTGTCAAATAGTTCTCTTTAATAAAAGGAAAAAATTTATGTAAAAAAAAAAAAGAGTCTCAGAGCGGTTTACAAACTCCTTTCCCCTCCCCTCCCCACAACAGACACCCTGTGAGGTAGGTGGGGCTGAGAGAACTCTTTCCCAAGCTGTCCTTGAGGGAACAGCTGGTACAGAGCTATGGCTTGCCCAAGGTCATCCAGCCAGGTGCAAGTGGAGGAGTGGGGAATCAAACCCGGTTCTCCCAGATTAGAGTCCACACTCCTAACCACTATACCAAACTGGCTCTCTCCAAACTGGTTCTCTAGAAGAGCATGACTCTGCTTAGGGTGGCACTGCTGGAGCTCCAGATCCTTAGCCTGATATTTCGCAGAGGTCGTTTTTCTCATCTTTGGTACTCGAAGGAAAATAGAAGCCGAAGAGAAATCCAACATCCATCATCTGCTCTTCCGGCTGCTACTTGGTAAACTCATCCTCCCAAATATTCAGTCACAGGGACATATTAGGATTCGATGAAAGCAAAGCAATTGAGAACTGAAATATGAAAGCCTTCGGGCTTCCTCTTTGAGGGAGCGGAGACCTTTCTCGACATCCGACCTTCTCAAGTTAATGGGGTATATAAGAGCATACTGCAGTGTGCCTAGAAAGCCCCTACATAAAAGGGGGGATGTTGCAAGGCAAAATGATTTTTTTGGGCTCATCTGAATACAATGTGCTTTTCCTGTAGCCTCCTGAGGAATGCTGAAGACATCTCTTGCTTTTTCACATATGCCCAATAAAATAACCATTTTATCTCTGGTCCACCCTGTGGGTCTTAAGAAATGGGGGGGGGGACTCAGTTTTCCCCTCAGGGAGAAGACCCTCAAGAACTCATTTCCTGAAGAGACCGAAGTCACAGAACCGTTTAAAGTCAATGGAAGGAAACAGTGTTTTCTTTTCCCTTCCTGAGATTGCTCCTCTCACAAAATGAAGCAAGGCCGTCAACAGGCACAAAAGCCAGACAGGGAACGGTGGGCAGATACATTTTCAGTCATGTTGGATGACAGGACTCGAACTAATTGATGTAAACTACAGTGAGGGAGGTTTTGTCTAAATCCAAAGGAGGACTTCCTGACGGTGAGGTGTGTCCAACAATGGAAGAGTTTCCCTCATAAAGTGGCGGATTCTTTGTCACTGGAGGTTTTGAAGTATCGACTAGATACCGACTTGTCAGGGATATTAATAGTTGTAGTTCCTGCGTTGACAGGGGCTTGGCCTAGACGACCCTGGTGGTTCCTTCCGACTCTGAAATTAAATTAAATTCATGGGCTTGTTAGAAAAAGAGGCTTGTATTCTATTTCCCTGCTTAGCCACATCTGAAGCCTTCTTCTGCCTTAAGGAACCTCCCTCCAATGCAAGAGCCTTTGCTGTCAGAGGAGGGAAGGAAGAAGCCTTCAGATGTGGCCGAACCACCCTGACCTGGATAGCCCATGCAGCCCAATCTCATCAGATCTTGGAAGCTAAGCAGGGTCGACTCTGGCAAGTACTTGGATGGGGAGACCTCCTTGGAATACCAGCAGTCAGGAGGTGGGGCAGGCTTTATTCAGACACCTCTCTGAAATGTCCAAGCCCCACTAGGGGTTACCAGAAGTCAGCCATGACTTCCAGGTGCACACACACAAAAAAAATACTCACCAAAAAAAAATGTGTCCAAAACAAAGTGGTAGGACATCATCTGGATAAGTTATGATTTCCAAGGAGAAGGGGAGATCCTCGCCGATCATTCCTGGAATCGGTGCCCTATTGAGACAAACTGGCGACCGCATGTATCAGGAGAGCTGTGGCTAGGTAGCATGAGCTCCCGGTACATGCAGCTGGGCGCCTCCAAATATCACTGAAAATGCCTTGTGTGTGAGTTCACGTTTGTGTGTAACTTTTTGTTTTGCACGTTTCTGAGCTGCTTCTGCCCTGCCCTGGATAGGCCAGGCTAGCCCACTCTCATCAGATCCCAGAAGCTAAGCAGGGTCGACCCTGGGTTTTGGTACTTGGATGGGAGAACACCAAGGAAGTCCAGAGTCTCCACACAGAAGCAGGCAATGGCAAACCCCCTCTGCCCCGACCTGGATAGGCCAGGCTAGCCTGATCTTGTCAGATCTCAGAAGGCTAAGCAGGGTCAGCGTTGGTTGGTATTTGGATGGGAGACCACCAAGGAAGATCCAGGGTTACTACGCAGAGGCAGGCAATGGCCCAACCACCTCTGAAAGTCTCTTGCCTTGGAAGCCCTACGAGGTCACCATAAGTCGGCAGTGACTTGGCAGCACTTCCCACCACCAAGCTGCTGCCTTTCCAAGAAAAAGCTGCCTGATCAAAAGTCAAACAAAAGTTTGAAGAAAGTTTTTGCTAGGAAAGGGTTCACTTTCAGTTTCCATATCGAAGGAACACAGATCTCACTTCTTGCGGTTGTTCAGCAGTTCGAGACCCGAGTGCCACGTGACGGAGTGAGCTCCCGTCTCTGGCCCCAGCTCCTGCCAACCTAGCAGTTCGAAAGGAAGAAACTGCAAGTAGATAAATAGGTACCGCTTTGGTGGGAAGGTAACAGCATTCCGTGCGCCTTGGCGTTTAGTCATGCCGGCCACATGACCATAGAAAAGTCTTCGGACAGCGCTGGCTCTCCGGCTTGGAAATGGAAATGAGCACCGCATCTCTAGAGTTGTATTTGACTGGCTTTTGAGCAAGGGAAACCTTTACCTTTACCTTTGCTTAAACTGGTTGTTCCATTCAACCTTAATGTTTGGATGTTACCATGCTCTTCAACAATGTATTGTGACCCGCCCTAAGCCCACTTGCAGAGGGTGGGACATAAATCAAATCCAATATATATAAAAAACCCAAATAAATAATTTGGTCTTCAATCCAACTTTTACCGAGGACACTAAAGCAATTTGATTTCCGTCGCTTAAGCGCTCTGTTGTCCTCGCTGGATCATTGCCTTGGTCTTTTTCATTGCCTACCATTGTGGTTTTCTTCTGACATATTTATAATCCTACAAGTTTGTTTTTTAAAGGCGGGATACGCGCTTTGACATTTGCCTCCAGAGCAGCTGAACCATTCCCTTGACGAACGGTCCCGGGCTTTTGTTCCTGAAGGACTCTCCCCTCATACACCTGCTCTTGACAGATTGAGGAGCAAAACTGTACAGCTTCGTCACCCACTCACCAGCGGGAAGGCAGTCTCTGCTTTTTATTATTATTATTATTAAGGCCGTCCTCTGTGCCCAGTGTTTGGAATTCGCTCCTACCTATAAATCCACATCAGAGAATACAACACAGTGGGTTCAAGAGCTTTGTTTAAACATCAGACGAAGAATGCAGGCGAGCGGCAGCCCAACAGAAACCTAACTAATCATTTGCAAATACATCTTTCCCGTCAGCGGGAGCTTAACCTTTTTTGATTTAATGTTGCGGGAGGGAAGAAGGTGCTTGTTTCCATGCTATCTGGCTCCTTTGCAAGCCATAGCCAGGTTTGGCTTGGGAAGACGAGCATGTTTGTGTTCATCACCGATGCGGCGGTTGAAGCTGCCCGTATCACCTGAGCAAAAATCTAAAGAGTTTGCAGTAATTAATGCTTTTGGATCAAGACGGCCAGTCGTCTCCTCTTAACAAGGTTCTACAACCTTAACTAGCAAGTTATTAAGGCTGGGAGGGTGTGGGGGGAGATAGCCGGGTTTTGTTGACCAGTGATGAATACAACATGATTGCATGTGGCAACATTGATTGGATCAATTTAGCTTCCCTCTGTACTCCGGGATTTATCCATTCATCAGGGACCCTAGTAGGATTTAGCCAGGGTGTGCAGAAAATCCAACAATCTATAGCCCGCTCCTTTTAATTTGAACACTACAGATTACGGATGAAAGTTTGGTCACCTGCAGGATTTATGACTTCAAAGCAGATGAAAATAAAAAGACATGCAGAGGGGGGCTTGGGAGGGTGAAAAAATACAAACAAAGATCTTCTCGGACCAAGGGATAAACGGGAGGGGGAGGGCTAAGCGGCACGGTAGAATCGATGCCGAAGGACTTTCAGTCTCGATTCTTAATTTGAGTGGCATTCTACAGAATTGGAGGCAGGGTTGCCAAACTCTGGGTTGGGAAATTCCTGGAGATTAGGGGATGGAAAGGTTTATAGAGGGGAGGGGCCTCAGCGGTGGGTAGATTAAATTATTTCCCGGACTCTGCCAACTGGCAGGATACAAAGTCATTAAGTCCACCCTACAAAGTAGCCATTTTTTTCAGAGAAACTGATCTCTGTCATCTGGAGATCAGTTGAAATTCTGGGAGATCTCCAGACCCCCACCTGGAGGTTGGCGACCCTAATGGAAAGCTGTTATGGTTGGGGGTGGAAATCCCATTGTGGAAAGTGGAAATCCCATTGAAGGGAATGGGATCTACACAATGACTTAATCATGGCTTTTTTAGTAGAACCTCCAACCATCTCCAGCTAGGATATTAATCAAAGCTGTGTTATAAGCATAGGCTTGCCAATCCCCTGATGGGGGCGGGGGTTCCCTCGATTTTGGGTCTCCACCCCAAATAGTCCTGGCATGCCTGATGTGCTCGACATGATGATGTCACCTGGCGGTGATGTCATCACACTTCGGCACATTATGCAGGGAACACTCTAGCACTTGATCAAAAACTCTATGTCTTCTTCTTCATCCTGGAAGTGGTGTCATTGGACTGGGCATTTCATTTAAGAGACACTTTGGCATTCAGGTAAAAACTCTATGGTGACCATAGAGTTTTTACCCAAATGCTAGAGTGTCCCCTAAATGACATGCCCAGTGCAATGACATAGCTTCTGGGAAGAAGAAGACTCCAGGAGCTGGGCTGGAGCCCCCCGCTGGGATCAAAGTAAGACTTGGCAACCATATAGAAGCATCACAAAAAAAGCTTCCAGGATTTCTATGCTTATATTTCGGGTTGTTGGTCAGTTTTTTAAAAAAACAAACTTGAGTAGGGTTGCCAACCTCCCAGTGACACCTGGAAATCACCCAGAATTACAACTGATCTCCAGACCATAGAGATCTGTTCCCCTGGATAAAATGGCTGCTTCAGAGAGTTGAGTCTATCATGAAATATCCCTGTGGACTTGTCTCCCTCCCCCAAACCCCACCCTCCCCAGGCTCAACACCAAGACTGATTCCCTGCAAGCAGCTGTGCCACCCTCGCTCTTCCGTTTCCCCCAGTTGCACTGGTCAATTTCACACTCTTCGCTGCATGGCCGCACTTTGACCTGCATCTCCCCCCAATTTCCCCCCATGTCTTCTTGATCTCAAAAAAACAAGGATCAAGAAGACGCAGGGAAAATCTGGGAGGAGATGCAGGTCAAAATGCTGCCGCGCAGCAAAGAGTGAAATTGACCAATACAACCCAGGGGAATCAGAAGAGCGAGGGCGGCACAGCTGCTTGTGGGGAATCGATGCAAATCTCCAGGAATTTCACAACCTGGAGTTGCCAACCCTAGTAGGCTATGCAAAGCCAATTTTTCACTTTTAAAGAATCGAGAAGAAGAGTGCCCTTTTTTATCCACCGTCCTCTATTTTATAAGCCTTTAGCTTTCTTTGCATTCTTTTTTGGGATTTGTACTCGGGAGGGGAAAGGGGGGGGGGAGCAAACTGTAGTATGACCTCTGCAAGACCATGTCCGGACCTAGATTTACAGCAGTTATGCACGAAGGATAAAATGCTGCTCGGCACAAAAATATGAAGTCTGGTCCTCTGGATCGGTATTGCCTGTTCTGAGAGCCAAAGGTGACATTCCCCGCTCCAGACTTCCATTCTGAAACAGTCAGACAGCAGTGGCTGGGAATGAAAGTCTCAAGTGCTGTGGCCGTGGGGACCCGATTCGGATCAGGACCTCAAAACAGAGAGGGGAAGCTTCAGCCTTCCCCCCCTGCACAGTTTTTCCAACTTGAAATGATCCAGGGAGGGCCATTTTTGCTGCTGGGTCCTGGGAGAATGGCCACCCCCATCTGTCGGGCCACGATCAATGAGTTTCCCATATCAAATCACAACGACAAGTCCCTGTTAATACTGCAGGGTGTCCATCTCTATGTTTTCACACTCTGCCTCTAAACCCTGCCCTGAACATTTAAGTGTGCCCTATTGATGGCAGCCAGCTCAGTCGGTGTGGGCATCAACTACACATCCCTTTTTCGGGGGGTGGGGTTGAGTCATAATGCAGGAGGATACTTTCCGGTGCACCACCGATTTAAATGCTCACCAGTACCTACGGTCCTAACCTGCAAGGGAACAAGTACAAAGGAGACATTCGTGAGAGTCTGGCCCACAAACCAAGCAGTCAACAAGACTTGCAAAGAAATAGCCTTCTGTGTACTGCACTCTAAAGTACTAACAACTAAATACCTACAAGTCTTAAGAAAATCTCAGTGCAAAAAGATGTCATCCAACGTCGTCTCCGGATTATATAACAATGTTTCAAAACTGGATCTTCCTCAGGAAATATTAGAGTGGTACAAAAGCTCCGAAAGTGCTTTACAAAAAGTCATGAAAGATAATACAGTCAGATAAGACACTGATCTCAATACATTCAGGCTCAAATATGCTGCTAAACTTCTAAAGGATCCCAGGCGTCTCCTAACCTGCAAGGCCCAGGCTAGTTCAATCTTGTCAAATCTCAGAAGCTAAGCAGGGTCGGCCCTGGTTAGTACTTGGATGAGAGACCACCCAGAAAGTCCAGGGTTGCTATGCAGAGGCAAGAAATAGCAAACTGCCTCTGTTCATATCTTGCTAGTCTGATGTACTGGTTAAGAGTGCAGACTCTAATCTGGGAGAACCGGATTTCATTCCCCTCTCCTCCACATGCAGCTGCTGGTGTGACCTCAGCTCAGTGACAAGTTCTTTCAGAGCTGTTCTCTCAAGGACAGTTCTCTGGCGAGCTTTTTCAGCCCCACCTACCTCACAGGGCACTTCTTGTGGGGAAAGGAAGGGAAAGGAATTGTAAGCTGCTTCAAGACTCCTTTGGGCAGTGAAGGGTAGGTTATAAATCCAATGTCGTCTTCTTCTTCTTGCCTTGAATGCCCTGTAGGGTGGCCACAAGTCAGCTGTGATTTGACAGCAGTTTCCAGCATTGTGCTTATGGTAGAGATGGTGTGGAGACCTGCATCAGCCCTGTGCAGATGTGCAGATGGAACATGTGGAGTCAGTGGTGAATCCAGCAAGCACCCACCCTCCCCACCTTCATTCTACCTACACTGGCAGTTGGACAAGGAAGAGCTATTTCCATTCGACTGCTAGCACATCTGCATCACGGAATCACAGAAGCGGTTCCTCCATACACCCGGGAGAGAGGAAACGATTATTTTAGCATCTACTGCGCTTTGCCACAAAGCATTTGTGTTTTGACTTGAGATAAAGACTTCGCTTGACAGCGCATGAGCACATTTTACTGTGAGTCGGGGGGGTAGCTGACGCATTGATCTTTGGGCACGCATTTAGATGCTTCTTTGATTAATCGTCTGCAACGTAAAAAATAAAGGCGCTCTTTTGAAGGATGCAGGATATGAGAAGCACAGATACCAGGAGAACAATATGTGCCGATGCATAAATTCTCCATCTCTTTTCTCCCTAAGGGGCAATTGCCAGCAAATGGCGAACAAGGCAGAGTCTGCCATTCCAGTTTCTCATTCCCAGATTTAAAAAGGTTAGGGTTATGGTGCCAAAGTTATACTCAGGCGACCTCTTACATTGACTCGCATTTGTAGCGGAAATAATGTAGCCTTCTTGCAAGAGAATACGGCATAGATATCTGCTGTAGAAATGGACTGGCCCTACGAAGGACATGCTAACAAGGGACTTCCGGCTTGCATCCCAAAGTGGAACTGTCTCAACAGAGTGGAATTGCATACCGTTTCCAAACACGTAGATCGAGAGCAGTGTTCCCAAGCTCAGTTTTTTAGCCTCCGGCTCACACATTGTTTGTCTTAGCTCAGGAAGGGTGGCTCCAGAGCAAACTAATTTATGCAGCAGCCAAATCGCTTGCTCACAACTTTTAATGCCAGGAGCTCACGAAGCAGAAGTTTTGCTCACAGGACTCCACAGTTTAGAGGGAGCATTGACTAAGAGTCCCCAGCATGGAGCCCGTGGGCATTACTATTCCCACCATCCCCTTTCCTGGGGCCTACCAAGGGTTTTTCAAAAGTGGGTGGGGCCAGGGCTTCTGCCCAGAATGGCTTCTGATTGGCCACTGGAGATCTGATTGGCTCTGCAAAATTTTTTAAAAAGATTGCTTCAGCAGCAGCTGCCCCTGCAGACTTGGTTTTATTTTCTCACATGCTTACCTTTCCGAGTGTTTTTTTTTTAATTACTTCTCTTGTCCCCTGCACATGGGCCAATTTGGTGTAGTGGTTAAGAGCAGCGGACTCTAATCTGGAGAACCGGGTTTGATTCCCCACTCCTCCACATGCAGCTGCTGGTGTGACCTTGGGTCAGTCACAAGTTCTCCCAGAGCTGTTCTTTCAAGGGCAGTTCTCAAAAGAGCTCTCTCAGCCCCACCTAACTCATAGGGTGACTGTTGTGGGGAGAGGATGGGAAGGAGATCATAAGCTGCTCTGAGACTCCAAGTGAAGGGCAGGGTATAAATCCAACTCCTACTCCTTTTGCTCACCATAAACAATCATGAGTATGGGCCTCTTTGTTTTCTTCTTCCTCCTCCTCCTCTTCTTCCTCTTCCTCTTCTTCTTCTGCTTCCTCCTCCTCCTCTTCTTCTCTCCGTGTGTATGTGTGTGGCTCTGTCTCCCATGGTAGTCATTTTTGTGGCTGGCTCTTTCTCCTGAGGCCGCCATTCTTTGGTTCTGCCTCTCACTGTTTGTCAGGATTCCAAAAGTGCCTACAGGCTCAAAAAGGTTGGGGATCCCAATGTAGACTGGTGAAAGTAAAGTTAATATCAATGAGGAGGTCTCAGTGTATATTTTACATTTGTGGGACAGGAAACCTAGGTCTCTATTCAGTCCAGGTGGGTGCATTGTCTCGAGCTTCATTATCAGTTGCAATTCAGCAGTCCAATTTTTCCTCTATAGGAAAGAACTCTCTTATCCTGCTATGAGTACATGTGCATTAAGTGCCATCAAGTCTCTTCCAACTTATGGTTGACCCCAGGGCTATTTTTGGGCAGGAACACACAGAAACGGAGTTCCGGCTGGCTTCTGAGTTGGCCACACCTACAACCTCCCCCCCCCCTCAGATTCCCCAGGTGCCTTGCAAGCCACGGGGCACCTGGGGAAGCCAAGCTGATCCAGGGAGGGAAGGCAGTTTAAATTGCCTCCCCTCCTCGAGTTCCCCAGGCACCCTGTAAGCCAGGGGGCACCTGGGGAACCTGATCCTGGGAGGGAGCTGTGCTGTCAGGGGTGTGGCCTAGTATGCTAATGAGTTTCTGGGGTTGGGTGTGGCCTGTTATGCTAATGAGTTCCTGCTGGGCTTTTTCTACAAAAAAAAGCCCTGGTTGAGCCTATGAATTAATGATCTCCAAAATATCCCATAATTAACGGGTCTTGCAGACGGAGGTCCATGCCTTCCTTTCTTGAGTCAATCCGTCTCATGTTGAGTCTTCCTCTTTTCCTGCCACCTTCAACATTGCCTCGCATTATTGACTTTCTCCAAAGAGTCTTGTCTTCACGTAATATGACCAAAGTATTATGATAGCCTCAGTTTAGTCCTTTTAGCTTGTAGGGAGAGTTTGGCCTTTATTATTTATAAAAGATGAGGAGTTCTTCCCGTATGGAAGTTACTGGAATCACTCAGAAAGATTAATGAAGTCATCTGGTTACCAAATGATTTCCTTTCATGAAACGAATGCTATTTATGCTATGTAACTACCACAACCACAGCACTGTTTTCGACTCTCCCCGCCCCCCCAGTGCCCTACTGTTTCTGGAACCATCTGGACACTGGCGTTCTTGGGGTAATTGTCTTATAATGCATGGGTTTGGTTGATCTGCTACTGCTATTTATTGTTTAATTGTTTTTATTGTTTGCTGATTTTAGAAGAAGAAGAAGAAGAGATTGGATTTATACCCCGCCCTTCACTCACTTGGAGTCTCAGAGCGGCCTACAAACTCCTTTCCCTTCCCCTCCCCACAACAGGCACCTTGTGAGGTAGGTGGGGCTGAGAGAGCTCTTTCCCAAGCTGTCCTTGAGAGAACAGCTGGTACAGAGCTATGGCTTGCCCAAGGTCATCCAGCAGGTGGAAGTGGAGGAGTGGGGAATCAAACCCGGTTCTTCCAGATTAGAGTCCGCGCACTTAACCACTACACCAAACTGGCTCTCTTTCACTATATCAAACTGGCTTTTATGTTGTGAGCAGCCCTGAGCCCATTTTGGGGGGTAGGGCGGAGTATAAATTTAATAAATAAATAAATAAGAAATATGAGCAAGTCAGTGAACCATATTTTTCTCTACCACATAGAGAAGAAGAGATTGGATTTATACCCTGCCCTTCACTACCCAAGGGAGTCTCGGAGCGGCTTACAAACTCCTTTCCCTTCCCCTCCCCACAACAGACACCCTGTGAGGTAGGCGGGGCTGAGAGAGCTCTGACAGAAACTGCTCTTTTTCATGAACAGCTGTGCCAGAACTATGGCTTGCCCAAGGTTATCCAGAAGGTGCAAGTGGAGGAGCAGGGAATCAAACCCGGTTCTCCCAGATTAGAGTCTGCGCACTTAACCACTACAGCAAACTGGCCCACCAAACATAGTAGAAAGTGGCATCATTCAGTCTACTTGGAAGAATTTTAATGGCACACCACACCAACATTCATATGCCTATTTTCACAGAGGGAATTGGAACTGTCCATTTCTTACCTGGAAAGTATGGGAATTGTCTACATTTGGGGTATGGTCCCAGAACAACTTTTAAACCTGGAAATTAGGGAATTCTGGGAAAGGGGGTGTGGTAGAGAAGGGAGAATTTGCCTTCCCCAGCCACAGACAGTCACATGTAAAAGGGGAGCAGAAAGATTGTAATGTTAGAAGAGGAGGGGGGAAACCATTTAACAGCTGACTAATTGTGAAGCAGGAGAAAAAAAGAAACAGGAGTGGGAGAGGAATTAGGGGAGATATCCCAGTTAGAAGAAGAAAAAGAAGAAGAAGAAGAAGAGATTGGATTTATACCCCGCCCTTCACTCCCCAAGGGAGTCTCAGAGCGGCCTACAAACTCCTTTCCCTTCCCCTCCCCACAACAGACACCCTGTAAGGTAGGTGGGGCTGAGAGAGCTCTGAGACAACTGTCCTTGAGGGAACAGCTGGTACAGAGCTATGGCTTGCCCAAGGTCATCCAGCCAGGTGCAAGGGGAGGAGTGGGGAATCAAACCCGGTTCTCCCAGATTAGAGTCCGCGCACTTAACCACTACACCAGACTGGCTCTCTTAGGATACCAGTCGACTTACTGTGATCCTTCCTGGGGTTTTCAAGTCACGAAATGAACAGAGATGGTTTGCCACTGCCTGCCTCTGCGTAGCAACCCTGGACTTCCTCGGTGGTGTCCCATCCAAGTACTAGAGAGCCAGTTTGGTGAAAATAGGCATATGAATGTTGGTGTGGTGTGCCATTAAAATTCTTCCAAGTAGACTGAATGATGCCACTTTCTACTATGTTCGGTGGGCCAGTTTGCTTTAGTGGTTAAGTGCGCAGACTCTAATCTGGGAGAACCGGGTTTGATTCCCTGCTCCTCCACTTGCACCTGCTGGATGACCTTGGGCAAGCCTCACAGGGTGTCTGTTGTGGGGAGGGGAAGGGAAAGGAGTTTGTAAGCCACTCTGAGACTCCAAGTGAGTGAAGGGCGGGATATAAATCCAATCTCCTCCTCCTCCTCCTCCTCCTCCTCCTAACCAGGGCCGACCCCATTTAGCTTCCAAGATCTGATAAGATCATGCTAGTCTGGACCATCCAGGTCAAGGCAGAGATACAGAGTGGGGTTGCTATGGCCTGCCTCTGCGTAGCAGCCCCAGACTTCCTTGACAATCTTCTATCCAACCAGGAATGACCCTGCCTAGCTCCCAAGATCTGATGAGATTGGGCTAGCCTGGGCTGTCCAGGTCAGTAACGATGAGAATGCCACTGAGTTGTATCTGATTCATGGCACCCTATCCATGTGATGTTCCAGGCAAGAGAAGAGCAAATGCCGTTTGCCATTGCTTTCTCCTGCACCACAATCCCCATCTTCCTTCCCATTAGGGACCAACCTGACTTAGCTTCCAAGATCTGACAAGATCCATCCAGGGCCAGCCTGCACTACCATGGGGTGAAAGGTAGAAAAACCGAGCAACGAGAAAGCAAGTCCGAATTACAAGTAAATCCAAATTACAAACTGGTCCGAATTACAAACCGAATTACAAAGCAAGTCCGAATTACAAGTAAGTCCGAATTACAAACTGGTCCGAATTACAAACCGAATTACAAAGCAAGTCCGAATTACAAACTGGTCTGCGCTTGAACTACGTGAAGTTTGAGCTGCGGATTGCAGGAATTTTGCAGTGGGGTTCGTCGTCCCCCCCCCCCCCCGGCACTTTGCCTGAAGTTTCAGAAGTCACGGTGGGGCATCTTCTGCATACCATCATTAGCCTTTTCAAACGAGAGACGCGGCTGGATCCAAAAGCTGCCTAGTCTGAAACCTTTCCCGTTAGTCATAATAAACAGGAGCTAATCTGTAGACACTCCGAAGGACATATCTAGTTTGCTAGTTGTCACGTTCAGTTTTTTAACAAATAATAATAATAAAGCCCCTTCTCAGAAAGGAAGGGGGGGAGGAATAGGGGGGGTATGAAACAATGCATCCTCCTCCTAGTGGTTAGCACATGGGAAATCGCAAGCTCGCCGAATTGTACCGCTGTGACAGAATGTCATTTCAATTGGCTTATTAACCGTACGAAAAAATATATCACAACAGTGAGAAAAACCTCTCCGTTATCTATATCTTATCCCTTAGGCTATTGTCAGGCACCGGTGGCTTACGAAGAGGAAGAGTGCTAATTCAGTTGTCAGCTGCTGTGCCTATTAAGCAGACGGCATAAACATTCCCCGCAACAAAACGGAAGCGAGTAATACGGGCAAAGGAAAGGGCCTCGCTCTCCTTGTCCACTTCTGTTCTCGACTTAAACAAACACACCGCTTCCTCCCCCTCCCTTTTCTTGTCATCTACAATTGCGCCCAGATCAGCAGGTTGTCGGATAACTGAGCACTTGTAGCGTTCGCAAGGCGTTTTTTTCCTCGGTGGTGCGCTAGAGTTCACAACCTGTAAGGCAAGCACATATTATTTTTTCATATATGCATGTGTGTGTGTGCACACCTGGAAGCCACGGCTACCTCTGGTGACTGACTCTGTGTACCTGGAAGCCATGGTGACCTCTGGTGAGTGACCCGTACTGGGGGCCTGGAGGATATTCAGAGAGGTGTCTGAATAAAGCCTGCCCCTACCACCTGACTGCTAGTATTCCAAGGAGGTCTCCCATCCAAGCACTTGCCAGAGTCGACCCTGCTTAGCTTCCGAGATCTGACAAGATCAGACTATCCAGGTTAGGGTGCATATGTTTATTATTATTATTATTATTATTATTAGCCCCCCTTCAGAAAAATAGAAAGAAGGAATTTTTTTTTAGAAGAAGAAGAAGAAGAAGAGATTGGATTTATATCCCGCCCTTCACTCACTTAAGAGTCTCAGAGCGGCTTACAAACTCCTTTCCCCTCCCCTCCCCACAACAGACACCCTGTAAGGTAGGTGGGGCTGAGAGAGCTCTGAGACAACTGTCCTTGAGAGAACAGCTGGTACAGAGCTATGGCTTGCCCAAGGTCATCCAGTCAGGTGCAAGTGGAGGAGTCGGGAATCAAACCCGGTTCTCCCTGATTAGAGTCCGCGCACTTAACCACTACACCAAACTGGCTCTCTTTTAATTAGTCCTTTAAAATATTTAAATATATACATTCATGGCTAAGCTGGAATTTGAAACTGCAGCAGACCAGGGAAAATCCCAGCCCCAACGGACCTTTTTAGGCCTACTTCCGGTTTTGGGCATACTTCCAGTTTCAGACCAACTTCTAATTGTGGGTGACACTATGGTTTTGGGACAAAACTCTATGGTTTGAAGCCAAATTTACCATAGAGTTTTGCCTGAAAACCAGAGTGTCTCCTCCCCCGACCAGAAGTAGGCCCGAAACTGGAAGTAGGCCGAAAAATGCCCGACATCACTTCCAGTCTCCCATAAGGACGTCAGGAAACCCCCGCTGGCCAGGAAAGTCAACCTGGCAACCCTAACAACAGGTGTGGAATTTCTCACTTCCTGCCAAAATGGCATGTCTATCTGTGAAAAGGTTGGTGTGCCAGTAAACAAACTGGGTGAGGAGAGAATTTGTCACTGGGAGCAAACCAAGTCCCACTGGCCACCATGGACCACTAGAAGGTGCATCTTGGACCAAGCATGGGGGCTGTGCAGAGCTAGGAAGAGAGGACAGCCATGCTTGTTACCTTGAATCACACTGCTGGCCCATTCTGTGCTGTTGTTCCCTCAAGGGCTCATCTTGGTTGCTTAGTCATGAAACAGAGTTCCCAGCACTGCCGAGGCAAATGGCAGATTTGGGGGCAGGACCTGGGGAAGGTGGAGTTTGGGGAGGATGTGATGTCACTTCTGGGTGATGCTCCAGAAATTTCCCTTAATCTCTGTGGAGAAGACCATAGAAACTAGGGGAAATTCCCTGAGCACTATTGTGGAGGCCACTGTTTTTTCCTGCTCCTCAATTGCTCAAGGGTGGAAGACAGGGGCCGGAGTGAGGAATTTCCCCTCTGGGCCCAGGCTAGGGTTGCCAGGTTCTACCTGGAAGTCAGTGTAGGAATCCTTGGTACTTACCGGGATCTTCTGCTGCACGTGCTTTGTGTGGGCGGCACAATGACATCACCTGGAAGTGATGTCATCACATTGCCAATGTCGGGGTGATGCTCTAGTTTTTGGTCAAAACTCGCTTCTGGGTGATGTCATCATGTTGCCTTTCGGGCCAGTTGGGGGTGGGATTTCCTCCAGATGAGACCTAGAGGAAACCTTGGTAGGGAGCAGCCTTTCGCGAACTGCCCTTGGGAGAACAGCTCTGAGATAACTTGTGACTGACCCAAGGTCACACCAGCAGCTGCATGTGGAGGAGTGGGGGATCAAACCCGGTTCTCCAGATTAGAGTCCGCTGCTCTTAACCACTATACCATGCTGTCTCTTACTGTTGTGGAGTTCTTACAGTTACAAAAGTGTGAAATGATCAGACAGGTGAGAAAAGGAGCTCCTTTCCCCCAACCCCTTATGGATCCTCAATTTTTGAAAAGAAGCATGGCATACCTATCCTCCATTCTCTGGGGCTTTGCTCTTTTTTCCCCCTCCTGCAAATGTTGTGGGGGGAGGGACCCGCAAGATGCTGAGGTGTGTTCTTTCAGGCTTCATCCGCTCCGCACAGTTTTGTTGGCATTGGGCTTGTTATGTCAAAGTGATGAGTCCCCACTCGGCTTGTCAAGATCGCGGCTGTCTACCCCCCACCCCTAAGAAAAAAAACCTACATGGGGAATATTTTGAAAAGGGCTCCTAATTCACAGCCAGGGAAGTCATTTTGACGGTACATAAAATCAGGGGATGAAATCCTATCTGTTGGCACTGGTACCCTGAGCAGGCAGGAATTAAATGAAGAGAAGGGATGGGAAGACAAACGGAACGCGAGAAAGAAAAATAGATCCGCGAAATTAATATGCGGGGAGCTTATCAGACACTCGTTCAGAGAAAAGAGTACGCCAAACTAGCGTATTTTTCAGGGGAGAGGAGTTACTTTGGGCCCCAGAAGTTCAGACCAGAACCGACAGGTCAAAATTAAATCAAAAGAGTTTCTGGCTAAACATAAGGAAGAACTTCCTGGCAGTGAGAGCAGTTCCTTAGTGGAACAGGCTCCCTCGGGAGGTGGTGGGCTCTCCTTCTTTGGAGGTTTTCAAGCAGAGGCTAGATGGCCATCTGACAGCAATGCTGACTCTGTGAATTTAGGGGGATCACGGGAAGGGAGGGCAGGAAGGGTTGCTTCAGTGCTTAGTTCTCGCGGCCCTTTCTTACACGCCCAGGGAAATGCTGATCGCCACTTTGGGGTCAGGAAGCAATTTTTCTCCAGCCCATTTTGGCCAGGGAACCCAGAGGGGGGGTTTCTTGTCATCTTCTGGGCATGGAAAAGGGTCACTGTGGGTGTGGAGGGGGAGGTATTCGTGAACTTCCTGCATTGTGCAGGGGGTTGGACTAGATGACCCTGGGCGACCCTTCCAACTCCCTCTCCCCTTCTGCAAGACCCTTCTGCAGCTCCCCTCTCCCCTTCTGTACATGGCCCATCGATCAGCTGGAGGGCCCCCTAAATCTTGCAGGAGGGAGGGAGAGGGGCACACACCACCCCCCTTCATTAAGGCAAATAACGGGAGACCCACCAGAAAACAAATTTGCCCTGCAAGACACAAAATTCTGGCTACGGACCCGAGAAGAGGCCAAAGATTCAGAGGAGGGGGTGACTTGGTACCTAACGCTGCTACCAAAGGAGGAAGTCAGGACACCTCCAGGATTTACAAGAGAAGCCCCATGCGTCTGAGTCAGCCTGCTCATCCTGGGATACAGCTCTGCCTTCTGATTTGGACTTGGACCCAGAACCTAACACCTCACCGCCTGCTGCTGCACCAAAGGCATCTCCCCAACTGACCCCTCAAACTTCAGAAAGCCCTGAACAACCTCAGCCCCACTGCAGCACTACTCATCGGAACCGGGCACAGCCCCTTTAAGTGCCAGCCGCCAGTTCCAAGAGGGGAGAAGCCTGCAGCTCCGCCTCCTTGCAAGGGTATTTAAGGCCTCAGTTCATGCAGGGCCTTGGCTGAAACAAGGTCTGTGCTTTAGTATTGTTGGCTCCAGCTCCCTGCCTAGACTCTTCAACCTTACCTTAAGCAGAACACTTGGCTACCAAGCAGATACCATGAGAGTTCTGGCTACTGTTTGTGCAGCTATCTGTGGACATAGATGCAGCTCTCTTATTGGGTTGCAAGATCTCCCATTATATGATTTAACCATAGAGTTTGCAAATCCTAGAGCGTCCCAGGATATCACTTCCAGTTTTTACCGGAAGTGACATCATCTTGCCAGGGTGATGCCAGTATGCCAGTCCCCACCCTCTAATTACTTCATAAGAATATAAGAAGAGCCCTGCTGGATAAGACCAGTGGTCCATCTAGTCCAGCATCCTGTCTCACAGAGTAGCCAACCAGTTCCTCTGGAGAGCCAACGATGGGGCAGAGAGGCTGAGGCCTTCCCCTGACATTGCCTCCTGGCTCTGTGATTCAGAGGTTTATGAGAACATGAGAAGAGCCCTGCTGGATCAGGCCAGTGGTCCATCTAGTCCAGCATCCTGTCTCACACAGCGGCCAGCCAGTTCCTCTGGAGGGCCAACAACAGGGCAGAGAGGCTGAGGCCTTCCCCTGATGTTGCCTCCTGGCTCTGAGATTCAGAGGATAAGTGCCTCTGGATGTGGAAGTTTTCCCCGCAGTCGCTATGGCTAGCAGCCATTGATAGACTTCCTGGGGTTGCCAGCTGTGGCCGGGCAACTCTAGTCCTTATCCTGAATCAGACCATTAGTCCATCAAGGTCAGCATTGTCTACTCAGACTGGCAGCAGCTCTCCAGGGTCTCAGGCAGAGGCCTTTCACATCACCAGCTGCCTGGTCCTTCCAACTGGAGATGCTGGGGATTCAAGCTGGGACTTTCTACATGCCAGATGCTCTACCACTGAACCACAGCCCCTCTCGGTGCAGGAGGCATTGCCCCAAAAATTGTTAGAAAAGCCTTCACAGTTTCTTTCACAGTAAAAAAAAAAAAAAATCACAGATGAAATCAGTGTGATCTACCACCACCAAAAAGTGACTATCTCCCTTTGCATTCCTGGAAAAATAGCCACAAATGATTGGGGGTTTTTTTATCACCTGTACTTCTAAACATAGAAGCAAGATCCAGACGTTTCCTTTCCTATTTTCTTCAAATGAACCTCTGCTGAATTATGCATAGCCATCCGGGGTGCGGTTCACAAACGCATTTGGGCAGATGAAGCTCCACTGACTTGAATGGGGAGCTCAGTTAACGCCGGGGCATTTCCAGCCGTACCCCCAGCTAGCCTCACATGCCAACGGGAGAGTCGTTCAGAAGATTTCACATAAATTATGCCCGGACCCATCAATGAGCGCATTTTTTAAAAAGCTGTTGACGATGTTTTTCATAATAGAAGGGGAAAACCTGATGATCCAAATCCAAAGGGGGTGGGGAGTCAGATTTTTGTCCATCAAAAGAAGATTACGGCTTGTTTCAGAACATTACAGAGCACTAAAATCTAAAGTCGTCGCCTTCTTTTGATTGAGGAACGGCTTTAAATCAGCTTGGCGTGTAATGCTGGCAGAATTTATGATTCTGAAAGGGACAAACGCGCTAAATGTTTTAATGAAAACTGGGGGAACCATGGGTTATGGAGCTGCCTGGTTGGAGTAATGGGCTACACTTTTTGAAAAAAAAAGTGTTTTTTAGAGTTACTCTCCCCCCATTTCAATTACTTGGCTATGTCAAAACTGGTTAATGCAGGCCTACCGAACTCTTAACCCTTTAGACCTGTGGTCTTCTACCTTTCCAGAGCTGCGGCCGAGCATGGTACCCACTGAGTTATAAGCACATGCCTAGGAGTGATATGACATCAGAGTGATGTCACAGGAAGAGGAGGAGCCAGAGTTATGATCTCATTGATCAAGGCTAGGACTATGGGCAAGCAGACCAAAACAGCCAGAGGCAGGAAACGCAAGCCAAGTACCAGCAGGTGTACTATAACCATGAAGAAGACAAGGAACAGAGCTATGGAGGAAGGTTAGACTGGATGGACCATTGGCCTGATCCAACATGGCTTTTCTTACGTTCTTACAGGGGTCCATTGGAGCAGGAGCACACAGGAGCACAGCTCCGGGGGTGAAGAGCCTAGGGGGCGGGCACATGACCAAGCCCCACCCCCTCCTCGGCTTCCCCTAGTAGTGCAGAGGCGCAGCGCCCCGGGGAAAGCCCTGCTAGGGTCTTTATTGTTTTTAATGTTTTGTTTTAATATTGATAATTTTATCATTGTTCCTTTTATGACTGTGTGCTGCTTTTCCAGAGACTTGCTCAAGGTGGCATATAATTTTTTTAAGTATACCATTTTTTATCTGGGCACATGGCACATAAGTACTGGAGAAATTTCACCAACCCTTCAGCAGCTTCCACCCCATCAGTTTGGTGTAGTGGTCAGGAGTTGTACTCTAATCTGGGAGAACCGGGTTTGATTCCCCACTCCTCCACATGCAGCTGCTGGTGTGACCTTGGGCCAGTCACAAGTTCTCTCAGAGCTGTTCTCTCATGAGCAGTTCTCAAAAGACCTCTCTCAGCCCCACCTACCTCACAGGGTGTCTTGTTGTGGGGAAGGGAAGGGAAAGGGATGGGTGGTGCACATGTCCTGGGTATCTCAAGTCTACTTGAAACCTGGTGGTTTCACGGGAGCAGGAAGAGAATGAGGGTGTGTTCTTTACACTTATTTTTATTGCACAAAGTATTGGATGGGGAAGGGAATGGAGGAAGAGCAGGTCAGTTTCACTCACCTGTGGAGTGGAGCCTGAGGGGTGGGTGTTGCCTTCTGACACACTTTCGGTAAGTTTAGAGGGGGTGGCATATGCAAATGAGTTATGCAAATGAGTTATGCTAATGAGCTCCTGCAACCTCTTTTTCTACGAAATGACCCCTGCGTTCTTATGTTATGTTCACCAAGGAGTGACCTCTCCTGCCGTGATTTTAAAAAAAGTCAGGAGGCAGGATAACATGTTCTTCTAAAAGGTAGCAAAAAAACCCATCCTGACAGCTCTATAGGGGCTTGCAGTCCGGCAGGTGGTCTATCAGAGGATTCTGACCCATGGTTTGAAAGCTACTCATATGAACCTGCCTTATACTAAATCAGACCATTGGTTCATCAAGGTCAGTATTGTCTATCAGACTGGAAGTAGCTTTCCGGGGTCTCAGGCAGTGTTCCCTCTAAGCTGAGTTAGTGTGAGCCAGCTCACCATTTTTTTAGCCTCTGGCTCACACATTCTTGTCTCAGCTCAGGAAGGATGGCTCCAGAGCAAACTGATTTAGGCAGAAACCAAAATCGCTCCCTCACAACTTTAATGCCAGTAGCTCACAGAGTAGAATTTTTGCTCACGAGACTCCACAGCTTAGCGGGAGCATTGTTCTCAGGTTGAGATCTTTCACATTACCTACAACCTGGTCTTTTTTAACTTTAGTGAAGGGCAGGGTGTAAATCAGTCTCTTCTCTTCTTCCTCTTCTATTATTATTATTATCATCATCATCAAATTTATTATTATTGCTATTATTAATAATAATAATATTGATTCTACAGTCTCATATTGGACTGGTAGATGATGTTCATCAGTTTGAGATTTAACCAAGTTCTTGGGAATTGCAGATGTATCTTTGGAGGATTCTTGCTGTTCCAAGCAATTATTTGTTGTTGTTGCTGTTGTTGTTGTTGTTGACTTAAGCAAATATGGAAATGGACTCTCTTGGTGATCTCCCATCCAAGTACTAACCAGGGCAGACCCTGCTTAGCTTCTGAGATTGGGCTAACGAATATACCAGTCCACAAATGGTCCCTCCAAGCAAATATAGCCCAACCCCAGTACAATGTGCCTCATATAGGATCAGGCTGAAGAGCAGGGCTGGTAGCTCCCTGTCATGAGAAAACTGGCCTTGGGGATGGGCCATGGCTAAGAAGAAGAAGAAGAAGAAGAGATTGGATTTATATCCCGCCCTTCACTCACTTGGAGTCTCAGAGTAGCTTACAAACTCCTTTCCCTTCCCCTCCCCACAACAGACACCCTGAGAGAACAGCTGGTACAGAGCTATGGCTTGCCCAAGGTCATCCAGCCAGGTGCAAGTGGAGGAGTGGGGAATCAAACCCGGTTCTCCCAGATTAGAGTCCGCACACTTAACCACTACACCAAACTGGCTCTCTACACCAAACTGGCTCTCTCTTTGGCAGGCGGAAGGTCCCAGGTTCAATCCCCGTCATCTCCAGTTCAATAATCTAGCAGTAGGGGGATGTGAAAGACCTGATACTCTCGAGAGCTGCTGCCAGTCCGAGTAGGCAATGCTGACTGTGATGGACCCACGGCCTGTTTGCAATATCGGGTAGCTTCATGCGTGACCTGCAATTATTACGAGACCGATGAGTCTGTCTTTCTTTATCCGATCCTCCCCTCCCTATTTAGTCCCTTAAACGTTATCCCCCACCGCCGATATCTCAGCTGTCTTTCAAAAGGGGAACGTGTGAATCAAACGAGACAACTCCTCTCCGTCTGTTGTTCTGTCTAATTCAGCCGGGCTGGTATGCTCCATTCAGCCACCTCGGCGGTGCGGCTTCCGAGTCTCTTAAACTTCCCCTGCTCGAGATGCTTCTGATTCTCCATGCCACATTATTCATCTCTGCCTTGCTCTGCTGTCAAAACCTCTCACACTGTTCCTCCCGTTATCACATGGCTAAAAAATCAGATCAAGACCAGCCAAGGCAGTGATGTATATTTCATCCTGTGCCTTGCAATCGGAATGGGAGAGTTGTGAGAAAGTGAAGGAGCCAGAGGTTGCCTTCCGATTTTTTTTTTTTTTTTGGCAGTGTGAAAACTTGGCTGGGGTTTTTTTATTGTTATTTTCTGAAGGAGCAGCCGATGACAACCAGAGGAGTCAACCCCACTTCCGACTGTATATTCATCACCTGTCAAAGACTTAACAACGCACTAAATGCATGTGTTTACTCTAAAGCAGCTGAGAATACGAGTTCAGTCAGAAAAGGGGGGTTCTTTAGTGAAAAAAAAATGCAAGCGCTTCCTGAAAGCACATAACTCGCTGGCTGGTTGGCTGTTTTGACAACATGCCAGCATCAGAGGTATCGGCCGAAAGTCTGGTTTTCATCTGAGCTGTGGATAGACCCAATTTAAACAGTCTGTCTCTCTGTGTGTGTATGAGGATACCATGGATCGCCAAAAAGACAAATAAGTGGGTTAAGATGCTGAGCTGCAGAATGGACGGTTGACAGCTCGGCAGTTCGAGACCCGAGTGCCATGTGACAGAGTGAGCTCCCGTCTCTGGCTCCAGCTCCTGCCAACCTAGCAGTTCGAAAGCAAGAAAATGCAAGTAGATAAATAGGTACCACTTTGGTGGGAAGGTAACAGAGTTCCATGCGCCATGCAGGCCACATGACCATGGAAAAAGTCTTTGGACACCGCTGAATCTTCATCTTGGAAACAGAGATGAGCACTGCCCCCTAGAGTTGGATTCGACTGGCTTTTGAGCAAGGGAAACCTTTACCTTTAGATCAAATCAAGCCTAGGTTCTAGATCAAGTGTGAAGCCTTCCTAGAAGCTAAAATGACTTGACAGAGGGTATTGTACTTTGGTACCCAATACAGCGAAAACCACAGTAACGTACAAACAAAGAGAAAGTCACTGTTTAACGCAGATAATAAATCTCAAACAATATAATAGCCCAACAGGGTCTATATGTGTAATGAACAACCCACCAGGGTCTACAAGCAAAACATATAGGTCTCTCTCATACAGAATATCTTCAAACAAAGACACAAGATCTTCAGAGACGCAGGACGGAGATGCCGGCTTTGATCCTTCGTTTCGTCAGGAGCTTCTTCAGCTTGCACCTCTTCAGAACAAGAAATCCAATTTCTATTACATTCAAAGAAGATTATTCCAAAAGCAAGAGCACTGATGGGCAACCGATCCAAAAGGCACACAGCCTTGCATAGTCGGCATGCCTGAGGGTGACAAGAAATCCACTGAAGGACTCTGGTGAAGGCTTCTACCCTGGTGTTTTTGCCTAAATACCAGAGCATCGCCCTAACTTCGCTGACGCAATGACGTCACTCCGGGTCTCATCAGAAGCGACATAGGCACATCATGTCCAGGAGAGGACGGATGAGAGCAACTGGAAAAGAAAAGGGTGATTTTATGAGGGGGCATTTCAGACATGTTGAGGAGGAAGGAGTGGGGTAGTGATAAAGAAGGACTGGTGTAGATCTAGACCAGAGATTAGGAAAGGGATTTTGTTTCAATGGCTGCTGCTGCCCTTTGGCTCCTATTCCCAATGAGGGGGACACCAGCATCGTAACACATATCCAGTGGGTGTACTACACAGTTGCTGCCCTATGCAGTGTGTCCCACCAGAGCCACCGCATTGGTGTTACAAGAGCATTAAATGTCAAAAGCAAGAGGGCGGGGCATAACAGGACGAGGGAACCGTGGTTTGGGATTTGGAGAACACTCTCATCAGGCAAGCATGCCAGTGTTGGGCTAGAATCTAAGGGACCCAGGTCAGAATCCCCGCTCGTGTCATGGAAGCTTGCTGGGTGACCTTGGTCCAGCCACATTCTCTCAGCCTAACTTACCTCACAGGATTGTTGTGAGGATAAAATAATATAGAGGAGAGCCATGTAAATCGCTTTGGGTCTCCATAGGGGAGAACGGCAGGTTACAAATAAATAAATAAATAATTCCCAGGGGTTGCCCACTTCTGAGCATAGAGCAGGGGTCACTGTGGGGGTGTGGGGGGGAGGTATTTGTGAATTTCCTGCATTCTACAGGGGGTTGACCCTGTAGGTCCCTTCCAGCTCTATGATTCTGTGAAATAAATAATATAGCATTTCAGGAACCAGGTGAAGATATTTTTATTCTCACAAGTGTTTTAGATCCCACTAGGGTTGCCAGGTCCTTCCTGACAATCAGCGAGGGGTGGGGAGACTTACTGGGAGCGGGAGAGAGGCCCAGCCGAAGTTGCAGAGACATGCCTACATCACTTCTGACGTGACTGGAAATGATGTCATCATGTGACGTCAGAGCGACACTCTGGCGTTTGGGCAAAAACTGTGTGGTAAATTTGGCTTCTACCCTGGTGTTTTTGCCCAAATACCAGAGCATTGTCCCAACATCGCTGATGTAATGACGTCACTCCGGGTCTCATCAGAAGCGACATAGGCACATCACTGCAACATCGACTGGGCCTTGCTCTTTTTCTGGGTAAGTTCCCCCGTCAGCCAGCTGATCAGCAGTGGGGAGGTGGTACCTGGAAGCAGGGGAGCCCCACCTCCACCAACGGGGTCTGGCAGCCCCAGGTCCCACCACAGGTGATCTAAACCACTGTACCCATATTATGCCCCCAACTGTGGCCTTTTGGACTTTTCATGCTGTCTTTCGTGTTCTCGGTCCCCATTTTTAAATCTATGTGTTTTAGTGTTGGAAGCTCTGTTTGAAAACCATCTGATCTGTATCATTACGGTGTTGCATTGGCTTTTAGGGGAGGTGGTGTTTTAACCAGGTTAATTGTCACTTTAATATGTTGCAAGATGCCTTGGTCGACAAAATTTTGAGAAGCAGACCATTCAGGTTTAAAATGAATGCATGAACGAATATTCACCCTATGCAAAATCCACATATGGGCAATTGTCAGTTGAGTTTATTGGGAAAAGTCCCGCACAGAGAACTGGGCTTCTATTGAGTTTCAGTTCGAGGGGCATTGTAGGATAGTGGGGGAACATGAAGTTCATTGTCCGCGTGGGCTCTACATACAGTTTCTGACGTCCTTTGATAGCCCGGTCTTTGTTTTCATTTTCCTTGGGAGAGTTAGGTCATTTAAATTCACTTTGATGTTTCTTTAACATTTCCATCTTGGAGTATAAAGCAGTAGGGAGCACAGCGAGGGAAAAGCTATCAGTCGAAGGAAAAACTGCAGGTTATTTTTTTAAATGCGCAGACCCAAACCTCTTTCCTTTGTTCATTCCGTGCCCCGAGTAAACCCACCAACTGCAGCCTGTCTCTGGTGACTCTTCAAGAGAGGAAAGGTAATACAATAAGAGTGGTAATTTCCACAGATGAACCGTGTATATTTTTAATACTGAGCTATGGGCTGAAAAGGAGGTGTTTTCCTTGGGGAATTTTAAGCTGGTCTAATTATGTTTGTGACACTGCAAACACTGACCAATTCCAACTTCTTGGAAACGTTGGACTTATTTCCCTGCATTTATTTTAACATCTGTGCATTTTCAGCAAATCTGAAAAGATTGGCCGCGTAACGGGCTGTATTCATTCTCATACATGCCTTTTTGATTGCTATTGCACATGTCTTGCATCTTGGATTCTCACACATGTGTAGCATGGTATGACCCAATGCACCATGGGCTTTGTAGTCTTTGTAGTCTAATAATGTTTGTGACATTGCAAACACTGACCAATTCCAGCTTCTTAGAAATACTGGACTTATTTCCCAGCACCTATTTTAACATCTGTGCATTTTTTGAGGAAACCTGAGGAGAGTGACTTGTGTAATGGGCCGTAGTCATTCTTATGCATGCATTGTGTTGCATTTTGGATTCTCATACATGTGTGTAGCATAGTAAGTTACAATGCATCATGGGCTTTGTTGTCTTGAAGCATCAAGTGTAAATACCGTCATCTGCGAATTTGCTATATTGTGGGCTATTTTAGAGCTTACAAGAGATGGTTGGCCATGAAAATATTAAAATACTGTCAGAAGACTGATACCATAAGATACCATAAGAATACAGAATAGTTATTGAGGTGAGCATGACAAGGGCAAAAAAATGCCTAGTCGAGAGGAATATGCAGTGGTTTTAAAATAACCAATCCCTGTGCTTTTGAGAGCTAGTATGGTATAGTCATTAAGAGACTAGGATCTGAGAGACCCGAGTTCTAATCCCCCACTCTGCCATGGAAGCTCATTGGGTGATCTTGGGCCAATCATACTCTTTCAGCCTGACCTACTTCACAGAGTTGTTGTGAGGACAAAATGGAGGCAGGGAAAACAGCATAAGCCTCTTTGGGTCTTCACTGGGGAGAACAGAGGGGTATAAATTGTTGGATTCTCTGGTTTTGATACTCTCAGCTATGCTGCCATGGAGCGTGTGGGAGGGGGGAGTTCTCAGGTATTCTAAGTTTCGATTCTCCTGCACCTTTTATCTCCTGCTCTAACAAGGCCTGACCTTGAAGAATTGGGAGACACTCACTGCTTTCCTGCTGGGAACTAAAAGCTGTTAATTTTAGCATGAATGTAACCTGCTGCTTATTGGCTTGTATCCACCAGATGACCCTTGTTTGAACCTGGTATATCTACCCTTTCCCTCCTTTGTAACTGCAGTCTTAACACAAGAAGTGTTTAGAGCAATACAGAATACTGTAATCAATAAACTGATCCTGCTTAAGGAATGTTGTTGGTTTCTGATATCTGGGGACTCTGACAGATTCAGCCCGGAATCACTATCAATGTAGCAGAGTGCACCAGGCTATCACACAGCAAAGCTTAGGTGCTGAGTGTGCTCCTGACAAGCTTACAAAGTCACACAGTGTCAGATTTATAAAACTTACAAGAGTTCTTTATTATACTGAACTCCATTCTAGACAGTATAGCTTAGAGATAGTGGCTGAATCTAAGCTAACTCGTTAGGATGGATGTAGATGTGAGGGAAATGTGCCCTGCATCCAGTGTCCCCTCTTACTAAATTTAATAAGTAATAGCAGTGGAATTTACTGTATTTAGCCATTGGCCATTACAAATTTTATGAAACGGTAAAATACATTAACAAGTAAAACTTTAAGATAAATTTAATAAATAAATGCATACATGGTAGGTTTGGATATATTCACTCAAATGCTCAGGATGGTTGGCTGTTGACAGAATTGCCCTGTCATACCAGTCTAGGAAGCAAGGAAAGTTTTCTGAACTTAGCAACAAATGTAGGTACAAGATCTCACTGAACTTTTAGGGTATTTCAGACCAAAAGGAACCTCGGATCCTGGAACAAATGTGTGTCAGAGAACCGTGACAGTCATAACATGAAAGATGGGTTCTGGCTAAGTGACTGTTAGGAACAGCAGTTCAATGCAGTTGTTTTTTAGCAACAGGACCTGGACACAGATGCAGCAATCTGAGTTGCAACTTTTGCTGCAACGGCTAACACCAGTAGCCCATTTAGGTTGTTCAGCCAAAGGCATTATTTGTCTTGCAAAAGACATCTCACAACAGAACTTTGGCTCGCGATTTTCTTCAAATTAGTCACTGGTGATGGGACAGAAGCTTCTTTAACATCCAAACGGCCTAAAAACAGTAATTCCAGGTTCACAGTAGTACAGAGTGTTTGAAGAGGGACTGATGGTTTGGGTATTTTTTTTTAAATTGTAACAACATTGCCACCTAGTGGTCTTGTATCATTTCAGACTTTGTGGACCATGCAAGGTGTGTTTGGGTAATACTGACCACTGTGTCACAGAAAGAACAAATTAAGCTTGAAGGGGAGAACAAATATCCCAAAATGGACTTGAATTACGCCTTTGGGCACCTTGCCACATGACCAGAGCATGAAGAGAGGATAAAAAAAACAGGTCTCTGATTCTTTGTTACCATTTAGGATTCTGTAGAATTCCTTTTGTGAAGATAGTTTCAGAAGGCAGCCATGCTAGTCTGCAACAGAACACTTAGATTCAAGCCCAGCAGCACACTGGAGGCCATCTTCTGACCAGGATAAAAGGACTCTGTCCTCCATCCCTACTCCATCCCTACTCAAGTCTGACGAAGGGAGCTTTGACTTCTGAAAGCTGATACCCTGAAACTCTTGTTGGTCTCTAAGGTGGTACTGGGCTCAAATCTAACTTTCAAATCCCTTCCATGAAGATGGATACAGGTGGGTCGCCATGTTGTCTGAAGCAATAGAACAACATTTGAGACCAGTAGCACTTTTAAGACCAACAAAGTTTAATTCTGGGTACAATCTGAACAAGTGTGCATGCACACGAAAGCATATACCTGGACTCCGACTTTGGACTCCACTGAACTCCAGCTTTGTTCTATAGAATCCTATGATTTGCAGAGAAGAGAAAAAGAGGAGGAAGAAGATGAGGAGAAGGAGGAGATTGGATTTATACCCCACCCTTCACTCCGAGTCTCAGAGCGGCTTACAAACTCCTTTCCCTTCCCCTCCCCGCAATAGACACCCTTTGAGGCAGGTGGGGCTGAGAGAGCTCTTTCAAAACTGCTCTTTCAAGGACAGCTCTGACAGACCTATGGCTTGCCTAAGGTCATCCAGCAGCTGCAAGTGGAGGAGTGGGGAACCAAACCCGGTCCTCCCAGATTAGAGTCCACGCACTTAACCACTTCACCAAATGGTACCATTTTTACTCTGCTCTGGTTAGACCTCACCGAGAATATTGTGTTCAGTTTTGGGCACCACAATTTATGAAGGATATAGACAAGCTGGAACGTGTCCAGAGGAGGGCAACGAAGATGGTGAGAGGTCTAGAGACCAAGTCCTGTGAGGAAAGGTTGAAGGAGCTGAGTATGTTTAGCCTGGAGAGGAGATGACTGAGAGGTGATATGATAATCGTCTTCAGGTACTTAAAGGGCTGTCATATAGAGGATGGTGCGGAGTTGTTTTCTGTTGCCCCAGGAGGTCGGACCAGAACCAGCAGGTTGAAGTTAAATCAGAAGAGTTTTTGGCTAAACATTAGGAAGAACTTCCTGACAGTGAAAGCAGTTCCTCAGTGGAACTGGCTTCCTTGGGAGGTGGTGGGCTCTCCTTCTTTGGAGGTTTTCAAACAGAGGCTAGATGGCCATCTGACCACAATGCTAATTCTGTGAACTCAGGCAGATCACGAGAGGGAGGGCAGGAAGGGTTGCCTCACTGCTTAGTTCTTGTGGCCCTTTCTTACATGCCCAGGAAAATGTTGATCACCACTTTGGGGGTCAGGAAACAATTTTTCTCCAGGCCAGTTTGGCCAGGGATCCTGGAGACTTTTTGTCACCTTCTGGGCATGGAACAGCAGGTGTGGAGGGGGAGATATTTGTGAGTTTCTTGCATTGTGCAGGGGGGTGGACTAGATGACCCGATAGGTACTTTCCATGATTCTATGATTCTATGGTTACTGTTACGGGGTGCATAAAGCATCGTACAAGTTTGACTCATAGGCTACTGTGACCAATGCAACTGCACCAGTGTCTAAAGTATTCCGACATCCTCCAGATAAACATTCATCTCTCTTTCACAGCCCAGGAAAGAAATATCTCTTTAATAGTATCCTTGACTCTCCTAAACTGATGACAAATCAAACTATTAGAACTTAAAAATACTACCAGCTATGGTATGACGTCTTAATTAGGTATCCAAATATAAGCCAACCGATGAAAATGTTCTTTTGGTTTCATCAATTTCTTAACCTTTCTGCATCCATCAATAAGCTTTGGTTTGCATTTTAAAAATAAGGAAAAGAATTTTGCTAGCAGTATAACCAGGATGCTTCGAAATACTTGCCTGTACCAAATCAACCTGTACCAGTGAGAAATGACTTCTCTGTCCCCACTCCCGCAAGGGCAAGAATTCATTTTTATGGCTTTGAAATGAGTAATACATTTTTCAAACTCCTATTTTTTTCAAAGCCCATTAATGGTTTCTTCTTTTGCATATGTGACAATTCTGCAAAGCCAGTTATTAATTGATAAAGGTTCATATCCTTTCTCTAATACAAATATATTATGTTTCTCTCTATGTTGTCCTATGTTGAGTTATTTTAAATCCATTAATTTCAATGGTCTTAAACTGGAGTAAATCGGCATAGGATTGTACTGTAAATTCTAAGCAACAGTTCTCGAACCTCTTCCCTTTATGCTCTTGGAGAAAAGTACCGTCACAACAACTTAAAACAACCATGTCAACCTGTTTATATATACCCAAGTGTAATGTTACTTATGCATATTCTCCTGACGACCGTACTTTTCTTCCTCATAGCATAAATAGGTTAATTTTCTCCTTCTTTGGCCTGTAACATTGGGGTTCACCACCAAGTTCTGCTGTTTTTGTCTTTAAACAACTAAAGTTAGCAGCAGGTAAAGTTAGCAGCAGGATTGTGGGAGTGAGTGAGAAATTTAAATAGAAAAATAAGGCCTTGTCTACTTACAGGAAGTTCTTATCATAGACTTCCTGGCAATTCCCAGAGCTACCCAGAAGTGACAAATGGTAGCTCTAGGAATCACTGGATACTCTATGGTAAAACTAGAAGTTCCTACTACATAGTTTCCAGTGATTCTCCTCCTTTCTCCCCAGTGGGGCCCAAAGCAGCTCACATCATTCTCCTCTCCTCCACTTTATCCTCCTAACAACCCTGTGAGGTAGTTAAGCCAAAAGTATATGACATGCCAAAGGTCACCACGACAACCTTCTGTGTCAAAATGGAGATTCGAACTTGCACCTCCCTGGTCCTAGTCCAACACTCAAACCACTTCACCACATCGGCTGCCATTTTGCTGTCTTCTTTCCAGTAGGCTGTTGTGAACGAGGCCACCCCTCCTACCCCCAGACTCCTATATTTGCATACTGTTTGTTATCAAGGTCAGGGTCTGAACTAGCAAGAATTTTCCCTGGACATTCTCATATAGGAGTAGCCCATCTGCTGGAATGTTCCAAAGAGCATTTTGACCAAAGGCCTTTTCTTTTCATCCTCCAGAAGCTCCCTCAGTCCAAAGAGGGATTGGCATAAGATTGCTGGGCGACGACCTGAGGATATAAAGCCCCTCATCACTGTGTAGTCTGCCGTCGTCATTGATCCCAAAGTCCAAGGAAACATCAGCAAGTTGCTGATCAGCCCTTGTTGGATCCGACTGAGTTGGTCCCTCATCCTGGTATAACTCAGTCGCTCCACCTGAATCATCTAGCTCAGTGTGCACTCCTTTTTGCACCTCATCCTTCCTAAGTCATAACTAAGTCATCCTTTAGGTCCCCATCTCCACATTTGGTTCTGCACCTGAGCCTTCTTCCTCAACTTTGCAGTTGTCTCATTTCCTGGACCATCACTCTTTTGCTGAACCACGGAATCCTTCATCTTGGATTCCCCAGCTTCACAGGTTGGGTTTTTTCTCCTTCACCCTGAGAATTCTCTGTCCTGGATCAGCTTTTTCTTTTCTTCCTTCTGCCCCGGACCTCAGCGCAACAGACTCTTCTCTTCAAGGTGCGCCACCTGTGATGCTTCCATTCAGCCTTTATTTCCCCTTAGATTGCCCATTAATCCCCTAATAAGCCACAATCAAAGGGAACATTGCTAGCACTGCATTACCGTATGGCAACGTTGTTTTATGTATTTGGTTTTCCTTTGCATTTCTTCTTTCGAGCTTTGTGTTCCGCTAGGAGAATAAAAAACTATTTCTTTTGAGATTCTCTCTCTGTGTCACATTTTTCCTTCCTTAATTGGACTGCAGTGTCAGACTGAGTGCTGGATACAAACCAGAATGTTTGGTTGTGAAGTAATTTCCCCTGGTGATGTGATATGGTCTAACCCTACACATGTAATGGATGCCTTGCACTTTATGGGCCCAATATATGAACCGATTTGGGGAAGAAGGCTAAAGGGATAATGTGATCCCAGCACCAACTAGCTGATTCTAGTTTGCAGGGTGTCCTACACAAGATACAGGTAAGAGGCCTCAAAATATTTCTTCTTTCCCCCTCCTCCCTCTTCAGTACCCACCCTGATGAAGGCAGGTTCTAAAGAAAAGGGCAACTAGAATGATAAAAGGGTTGGGACACTTTCCCTATTTAGAAAGGTTAAAGCGCTTGGGGCTCTTTAGCTCAGAGAAATGATGACTGAGGGGTGACATGATCGAGGTTTACAAGATTATGCATGGGATAGAGGAGGTAGGGAAAGAAGTACTTTTCTCCCTTTCTCACAATACAAGAACTCGTGGGCACTCCATGAAATTGCTGAACAGTCGGGTTAGAACAAATAAAAGGAAGTACTTCTTCACCCAAAGAGTGATTAACACGTGGAATTCACTGCCGCAGGAGGTGGTGGTGGTGGCTACAAGCATGGACAGCTTCAAGAGGGAATTGGATAAACATCTGGAGCAGAGGTCCATCAGTGGCCCCTATAAGCCATAAGGTATAGATAGGAACTCTCAGTCTGGGGCAAGTGATGCTCTGTATTCTTGGTGCTGGGGCGGGGGCAACAGTGGGAGGGCTTCTAGTGTCCTGGCCCCACTGCTGGACCTTCTGAGGGCACTTGGTGTTTTTGGCCACTGTGTGACAGATGGTTGGAATGGATGGGCCATTGGCCTGATCCAACCCTGGCTTATCTTATGTTCTTAATAACTCTTTCACAAAACCCCAGACTCCTTTCCAGATACTTGATAACATCTAATTGACAGGGTGTGTTTTTTTCCAAGTATTTGAATCTCTCTTTAACTTAAGAGGGACACTGGTGATCACTTTGACTTTGACCTTGACCTCTGCACTTAAAGCTGGTTAGATAACTGCCTTTACGATCTGTTTTCAAATTCAGATCCAAGTGTACTAAAGTAAGTATAAAACCATCATTTTGCATGGAGGAGCCTAACTCCCATGACCATGTGCAAGTGCCACCAAACTGGGAAGCTGTAGAAAAAAGTAACGGATGCTCTGGATTTTTCCACCCATCTAAAATCTAAAAAAGGTTTCCTGTTCCTTGGCTCCATCATCAACCAAAAGGGAGGCTGCAACCAAGAAATCAGAAGGAGACTAAGACTGGGAAGGGCAGCCACGAAAGAGCTCGAAAAGATCTTTAACGCGTACAGATAGGTTGCTGGCGACCAAGATTAAATTGATTCCTGAGATAGTATTCCCCATTACTATGTATGGGTGCGGAAGCTGGACAATGAAGAAAACTGACAGCTGATTCCTTTGAAATGTGGTGTAATGTGGTGTTGGAGGAGTGTTTTATGGATACGTATGCTGCTGTCTTACCCACGGGGTGACATGTGGCTCCAGGACAAAGGATGGGAAGGTGGGTGCACAGAGGGTGAGGTACTTATCCCTCCCTATCTCCTGTACTGATCGCTGCACTGGGAAGGCCAGCTGGGGATGGGCAGCAACACTTGAATGGAGGGAGGGATCCTCGCTCTTGTCGGGTTTTGTGTTAAATTGTGGTTGATTGCTGTACGTCTGTCATTTTTATCATTGATTGTAGTGTAAAAATTTTCCAGTGTATTACAGTATCTTCCAGTGTGTACACTGCATCAACTGTTTCATTGTCGATGACTAAATTACAAGGGAGGGAACATGCGTGTGTTTGCACTGCTCTGGTCTTAGGAGGGAAGAGTACGTTATAAAAAGACAATTCCCTACCAATTGACACTCATGAAGTAAATACTGACCAATCATTATGAGTCATCAGTGGAACAAAAGAATGATCTTCCAGCAAAGATCCATGAACAAAAGGCATCAAAACTCACTTCTGTTTGTTCCTTTGCAATGATTCTGGAATGTTCCGAAAACCGCAGTTTTGACCCTTAGTTTAAAAGACCTCATTCAAACCATCACTGTTTAAGTAAAAAAAACCCCAGTGAATATATGAAATTCTTCATTTTTAGCATATACATACTGAGATATTTTTTCATAATCCAATACTTAATTTAATCCCATGCAGAGCTACTCCTGTTTAAGCCCATTGACTTCATTGGGTTTATACTGGAGTACTTTTGAAGAGGAACGCATTGTTAGCGTACAGAATGGATGTGGGCATCCAAGTATCCAACTTAATTTTTAGCAATCTCCAGCTAAGAACTCTTTGATCTGTGTTTTTATATCTACGTTCAAACACGTTGTCCAGTTTCCAAAGTCGGTTGGCCGTGAAATCAGAAATCCCAGACTGTGGAGAACCTTCAAGTTCCTTTCTTAAATTCCTGATCATTAATTAGATCAGAGGTTGGCCAAAGCACAGTGCAGGGCCCATTCACAATAATCAAAATCATAACCCCATCATACCGGGATCAGAGTTCTGAATTCCTTTGGAGATTGCAAGTAGTCCTAGAGAGGGGGAAAGGTGCCCTTGACAGCAGCTTATGCTAAACAAGCATTTCGAATCTCCCACCAGATTTGAAATTTAGATTTTAGGAATGAATGGCAGAAGTGGGGGAAAAAACTGAATGGGAAGAATGAATAGCAATTCCAAGCATGGGCCCCCAGCTAGATTTAAAGCAGCCTTGTACACTTCTAACTCAATTTTAACATGACGGGGTCCTTAAAATCTGGATTTCAAATTCCCCATAACATTGAAATTGAACTGTGCCGGGCTGCTGTAAAACCAGACGGGGGCCCATTCTTCTCGCTGTTTCTGCCAGCCAAATATTTACCACTGGATCTGTGTGTAGTATCCGAGGTTAGCAGAATATTCATTTCTCATCTCCCACAAAACATATCCGGGGAATCGGCTCCTTGGCAAATCCCGAGCACCGTTCTTTCTGTCAGTACAGTGCCCCTGCATTAGCTTCAACGTCCCATTTTCAAGAGAACACTTACAGCGACAACTGATTGGATGACTAACACAGTGGTTTCGCCGTCTTGCGTTCCGTCCCCTGCAGCCACATCTGAAAATGTAGCATGCTTGGTAGAACGGCAGCTATTCCAGGTGGGCGTTGTTGGTTTTGAACCGCAGGGGAGTATTCCGCAACACCCCGGTTGTCATTGCTGTGTTTGACAGTTTTCGGAATGGGGGATAACAAGATGTCCAAAATCCTCCAAGACAGAACTTTCTCCCCTAGTAAAAACAAGCAACAAAGGACTGGCAGCTTTAACAAGCAACTTGTGCAAAGAGCTAAACTGCAGTCCTGAAGCTGCGGTTTCTAAATTTGACGGGCGGCTTTTAGTTGGAATGGGAACTGGGCAGGGGGGGGGGGGGATAGAAGGTCCCATGTCTTCTCTTCTCTCTCTCTTCCCCCCCCCCCTCCAAGCAAACAGGAATTGTCAACAGACAAAAAAAAATGGGGGAACACACCATTACCCTCAGTTCAGGTAGAAACTGGTACTTACAAGGATTCAGTTTTAAACTCAGTCCTGTTTTCTTCCAAATATCGTGCAGCATTTCTTAATAGGACCTACATCCGCTTTCAGATTTGAAGCCCATCCCTTATTCACCACAGCCAGAATGTTAACAGCTGTGAAGTGGGGCCAGGAGAAAGCACCAGGTACCGAGAACTAGCTAAGGAAAGTATGGTATACTCAGGGGTCATTTCGTAGAAAAAGAGGTGCAGGAGCTCATTAGCATAACTCATTTGCACAACTCATTTGCATATGCCACACCCCCTAACATACCGGAAGTGTGTCAGAAGGCAACACCCACCCCTCAGGCTCCAATCCACAGGTGGGTGAAACTGACCTGCTCTTCCTCCATTCCCTTCCCCATCCAATACTTTGTGCAATAAAAATAAGCGTAAAGAACACACCCTCATTCTCTTCCTGCTCCCTTGAAACCACCAGCTTTCAAGTAGACTTGAGATACCCAGGACATGTGCACCACCCATCCCTTCCCCTCCCCACAACAAGACACCCTGTGGGGCAGGTGGGGCTGAGAGAGGTCTTTTGAGAACTGCTCATGAGAGAACAGCTCTGAGAGAACTTGTGACTGGCCCAAGGTCACACCAGCCGCTGCATGTGGAGGAGTGGGGGAATCAAACCCGGTTCTCCCAGATTAGAGTCCAACTCCTGACCATTACACCAAACTGATAAGGTGGAAGCTGCTGAAGGGTTGGTGAAATTTCTCCAGTACTTATGTGCCATCTGCCCAGATAAAAAATGGTATACTTAGAAAATTTATATGCCACCTTGAGCAAGTCTCTGGAAAAGCAGCACACAGTCATAAAAGGAACAATGATAAAATTATCAATATTAAAACAAAACATTAAAAACAATAAAGACCCTAGCAGGGCTTTCCCCGGGGCGCTGCGCCTCTGCACTGCTCGGGGAAGCCGAGGAGGGGGTGGGGCTTGGTCATGTGCCCGCCCCCTGGGCTCCTCACTCCTGGAGCTGCACTCCTGTGCGCTCCCGCTCCAACAGACCCCTGAGTATACTGCATTAATGGAAGGGAGCTCTTCCACTGGGCCTTTGGTTGAGGTGGCGGACATCCCTCTTCCTTCCTGGCTATCTCCCCTTCAGCGGCCTGGATCCAAATAGACATAAGGGTACCCACGGCAGCATTTTAAATAATCTGACTGAATTAACATGGTTTTTTATGGTTTTATTGTTTTAAATTGGTATTGAATAGTTGCTTTGTTGGTATTTATTATGATATAAACCACCCTGAGCCCGTTTGCGGGGAGGGCAAAGAAAGTGAGAGAGAGAGACATCTGCATATAGGAAGCACTAGGATGGAGACAGATGTGCACAGGATAAGACTGGTCACCTTTCATTACTTTTGGGGAAAGAAATATCTAAAAAGATTAGTCAAAAAAGAGTTGTCAAACCTTAGCCCTGATCTGGATAACCCAGGCAAGCCCAGTCTCATCAAATCTCAGAAGCTAAGCAGAGCCAACCCTGGCAAGTACCTAGAAGGGAGACCTCCCAAGTCTGTAATGAATACGACTTAATAAATTAACAAAAACCAGGCCAAGGGGATCCAACAAAAACGGCCTGTTGACATGACTGAATATGTTCTGGAAGGGACAGAACACGGAGAGTCAGCTAAAGGCAAAGATAGGGAAATTAACCTGCTCAGTCCTCTAAGACCTTAAAGAAGGCTGGAGAGACTTTTTGGAAGGGAATTCCAAAATAATTTATCTTCCCTTCCCTCCTGTATTTCATTGCAGGACACCAACTTGTTCTAATAAAAGCAGTCTTGGTTATAACATTCCTACCATGGAAGCATCCAAGGGGCCCATCCGTAGATTAAAATTAGGATTCTGAATACTTACCGGGATACGCCAAGAGAGAACTGGATAAACACATGGAGCAGAGGTCCTTCAGTGGCTATTAGCCACACAAGGTATAGTTAGGAACTCTCAGTTTAAGGCAAGTGATTCTCTGAATTCTTGGTGCTTGGAGGGGGGCAAGAGTGGGAGGGCTTCTAGTGTCCTGGCCCCACTGGTGGACCACCTGGTGGCACCTGATATTTTTGGCCACTGTGTGACAGAGTGTTGGAACTGGATGGGCCATTGGCCTGATCCAACATTGGCTTCTCTTATGTTCTTATGCCGAAAGAATATGACTTCATACATTTGAAAAAGAAGGGAACCTTGCCTTCCCCACCCACCCCCAAACAGTTTGATGAGGACTGGGCACGTTCCTTGTCCTCTGAGTGTTGAGAACAGCTGTGAGTCTGGAAGCAAAACAGAAGGTGATGATAGGAAATGGTCTGCTGAAGACCTTAAGAGATTATAATAGTCTAGAGTGGAATATTTGGGTTGGGGAGATTTACCAGTCATTTACATTCCACTCCACTTTTTATAATCTTTCATGGGCTCCTGGAGCACGGCCCCCCCCGGCCGCCTTTTTGAGCCTATGTGCACCCGTGGAATTCTGACACAAGACGGTGGGCAAAACCACAACATGGCTGCCACAGCAGATGGAGCCAATCACAAAATGGCTGCCACAGCAGATAGAGCCAATCACAAAATGGCTAGTGCAGGAGGTGGAGTCAACCACAAAATATCGGGGACTGAGGGTGTGTGTGTGTGTTTGAAGTGCCATCAAGTTGCTTCTGATTTATGGTGACCCTATGAATTAAAGCCTTGCAGAGATCTTTCAAACTGAGGACCATGGCTTCCTTGACTGTGTCAATCCATCTCTCATTCGATCTTCCTCTTTTCCGACTGCCTTCAACTTTTCCTACCATTATGTTTTTTTCCCCAGTGACTTTTTGTCTTCTCATAATGTGACAATGGCCTCTAGTCATTTTAGGTTCTAGAGAGAGTTCAGGCTTGATTTGACTAGACCCCATTGATTTATTTGGGGGGGGGGGCAGTTCGATGTATCCATAAAACGCTCCTCCACCCAGTGTTAGACTCCAACTGCACCTTTAAGACCAACAAAGTTTTATTCAAGGTGTGAGCTTTCATGTGCACGCACCCTTGAAGCGTGGTAGTGGAGGCAATGCTCCCTCTAAGCTGTGGAGTCCTGTGAGCAAAAATTCTACTTTGTGAGCTATTGGCATTAAAGTTGTGAGCGAGCGATTTGGCTGCTACATAAATCAGTTTGCCCTGGAGCCATCCTAATCCTGAGCCAAGACAAAAATGTGTGAGCCGGAGGCTTAAAAACTGTGAGCTAGCTCACACTAGCTCAGCTTAGAGGGAACACTGGTACCATCCACAATCAAACCACTGACTACCACTTCGCATACAAATTCCATACCAAGTCGCCTTCCAAATACCAAACTGTATGCAAGGAAGTAAAGTTCTGTAGGACAGTTGGGATGGGCCAGTTCTAACTCTGGGGTTTCATTCTCTGACTTTCCACATCATACAGCTAGGCCTCGTATTGATTCAGTCATGACGGGCATGCCATGTATCAATATTCATCGGGACTGCCATAATAACATTATGACATTCAGAGAGAGAGAGTCATTTTAGCCGGTGGAATTTCGCTCCTAATGAGACATTGCTCTCTGTTGGGTCTTTTTTAGACTTTATCATTATCTTTCCCACTCGGCGGTTCTCCCCTGAGCTTTAATTATGGAATTTAAGCGGATTCAGAATGCCAGCTTTCAGTCCCCTTTGCTCCACGGCAGTCACATTTGCCATTCTCCCGAATGCCCTTCCCCAAACAATTCGGCATCTATTTTAGCTGGAACTTTCCCCCTTTGTGTGGCTTTCTCCCCCAGATCCCTTTACTTTTTATCCCCACAGGGTTTTTTTTTTTCTTTCAGACTGCGAGACTTATTTCTGAGACCATCGAGCTCTGTTTGAATTCTGTTTCCTGCCTTTCTTTTCAAAACCAGGAAATGGCCACACTAAAGCCCATCTGCTATGTATTGGGACTGAAAGAAAAGCAATATGTTTCCTCAATGTACCTCTGGAATGTGCCCCACTGTACCCCGCTGGAAGGCCGGTAAGAAACCAATGGAAACCTGGAAACCAATGCTCCCTCTAAGCAGAGGAGCCTTGTGAGCAAAAATCCTACTTTGTGAGCTCCTGGCATTAAAGTTGAGAGTGAGCAATTTGGCTGCTGCATCAGTTAGTTTGCTCTGGAGCCATCCTTCCTGAGCGAAGACAAAAATCTGTGAGCTGGAGGCTAAAAGCCTTTGCACTAGCTCACACTAACTCAGCTTAGAGGGAACACTGCTGGCAACCCTAGAGAGCCAGTTTGGTGTAGCTGTTAAGTGTGCAGACTCTAATCTGGGAGAACCGGGTTTGATTCCCCACTCCTCCACTTGCAGCTGCTGGATGACCTTGGGCAAGCCATAGTTCTGGCACAGCTGTCCTTGAAAAAGAGCAGTTTCTGTCAGAGCTCTCTCAGCCCCACCTACCTCACAGGGTGTCTGTTGTGGGGAGGGGAAGGGAAAAGGAGTTTGTAAGCCGCTCTGAGACTCTTAAGTGAGTGAAGGGCGGGATATAAATCCAATTTCTTCTCTTCTTCTTCTTTATGGCAGCCATTTTGTGGCTGCACCCACCACACCGTTCTAGAGGTACCCAGAGGTTCAAAAAGGTCAGGAACCCCTGTTCCACCCCTTTCTTTACATATCATGTTTAAATGCTTATGCTTCGTTTCAGGTTTGTTTCAGCTCGGTTTTTAGCTTTCGATTTGTTTTCCGATTTCCATGGTCCAAACCCTATTTCAGTGTTCATCGGATATCCCATCCTGTTGCTGGTACTTGACTTCTGCTATGTAATCTGCCTTGAGTCTCAATGGGCAAAGGCAGACTATAAATAACCTCAGTAATTAAATGACACATAAATAAAAACAATCGAAATGTGGCATAGGGATGGAGTTAAATAGTGAGTTCCATGGATCACTACTAGTGATCAGATCTCCTTTATTAGTGATTTCAGCAAGAGCAAAACAAGACCCCAGAGCTTCAGCTCGGTTTAAATAGCATACAGTTGCCACACCTAAACACCCCCCACTCCCAACGATAGGCTATTCTGATAACATTACTATTTGACAGGTTACTGCCAGAATCCTGGTGGGCTATTGTTCTTAGGCTCCAAGCTCCACCAGTCTCTAGTAGCACACAGTCCTGCAATGTTTCAGGCCCAACACATAGCAGATGGGCTTTAGTGTGGCCATTTCCTGTTCTTGAAAAGAAAAGCAGGAAACAGAATTCAAAGAGAGCTCGATGGTCTCTTTCTTTCTTTCTTTCTTTCTTTCTTTCTTTCTTTCTTTCTTTCTTTCTTTCAGACTGCTAAATTTATTTCTGAGACCCTCAAGTTTACTCCCTCCGGGTTTACTCCCCACGGGTTTTTCTTTTCTTTCAGGCTCCGCAAAGAAAAGAAAACTCCACAAGGAAAAGGGATCCAGGTAGGGTCCCAGCCATGATGTAAATCATCGCTGTCTTCAACCGAATGCCTGGCAGAACATCTCTGCCTTACAGGTCCTACGGAATTGCATAAGAGCCTACAGGGTCCTGGTGGTATTGGCAATCCTGTTTACATTGGTGTTATTCTGGAAGCCCCTGGGGGCGGAGCTCTGGGGTGACTGTAAAGCAGACGCAGGCTGAGATCATATGCACAATTAGCCCCAACACAGGCATGAATGCCGGTCAGATTTAAAGTGTGCGATCAGACACAAACATCTGGGAAGTGTCCCGCAGCTGGCAGCAACCTGTGTTGCTCTGCCGCAGAAGCGGAGTAAACAGGCACCAGGGAAACGGGTTGCTATGAGCCACGGGTGGACTTTCCCCTGTCTGATTGCTCCAGAACACTCTAATGGCATCTGGATGGTCTGATCAGGCCATCCCGACTCCGTGCCATTGCCCCCCCCCCCCTTCTCAGTATGTGCATCATCGCAAACTCCATAGGGAGCCCTCAGGGCGGAGGTGCAAATCATCGACCCTTCGTTTAAGTGCATCAGAAACTAACAGCAAAAAAACCCACCCACCCACCCCCCGACTCATCTGTGGTTATGTCTGATTACGCAGTGGCGGGCTGTGCCCGCAGCTTCAAAAGACTGTGTGATTGTGCAACTGCAGGTCAATTTCCACCAGAGAAAATAGCCTTTCTCCCCCCCCCCCCCCTTATCTCGCACATGTGACCGCAACCTATGGATCTTTTCAAAATGAAGACATGCACAAACCTCGTGTACCAAGAATCTTTGTTTCAGAGCAGTGTTACTTCCTTTGGTGTTATTGCAACTTTAACCACATGATCACTGGGTAATGTACACGCCATCAAGTTGCAGCTGATTTATGGTAACCCCAGTAGTGTTTTCAAGGCAAGAGACATTCAGAGGTGATTCGCCATTGCCCACCTCTGCATAGTGACCCTGGACTTCCTTGGTGGTCACCCAACCAAGTACTGACCAGGGCTGAACCTACTTAGCTTCCTAGATCTGATGAGATTGGGCTAGCCTGAGCCATCCAGGTCAGGGAACATGATCATTGGGTAAGGTGAAAGAAGAGTTGTGGGGGTGAGAATAGCCTTGCAGAGAGGGAACAGCTATACAGGGGTCATTTCGAGCCGGAACGCACAGGAACACTGTTCCAGGAGTAACAAGCCCAGGAGCAGGCACATATGGCGATGCGCTGTGGAAAAAAACAAAAGCACACTAACTTGATCTGTATTTTCATGCTTATTGTAGGGTAGCTTCCCTGCAAGAGCAAAGAAAACCTAAGGTGTCTTTAGTCAGTGTAAAGCTGGCTCGCCAGCTCTGAGTTGGGAAATACCTTGGAGATTTTTGGGGTGGAGCTTAAGCAGTGGGTGTTGCCTTCTGACACACTTCCGGTGATGTCAGGGGGTGCAGCATATGCAAATAAACTATGCTAATGACCTCCTGGACCTCTTTTTCTATGAAATGACCCCTGGATACTTCTAAAACTGGAGCTTTCTGGGGTACTTATATCCAGATAATATGAGGCACAGGGTTTTTGCTATTGCCTATTGTGCCATCTCTAGTTTTAGTGTTTTTATTGTTTTTAATGTTTTGTGGATTTTATGTTGTAAGCCGCCCTGAGCCCACTCATGGGATGGGGCAGGGTATTAATTAATTAATTAATTAATTAGCTAGTTTGCACTCAAGAAAGAGTTGGGACAAGTTAATTGACTTCTACTCACATCTGTCACTGAGTAGTGAAAAGCAATGCTTGTTTGGGTGAGGCAGTTTTGAATAGTTAAGGACAGATTGCCACAGAGTTCCAAATGCTTGCAGTAGCTCCAGCTTACTTCTTTACACAAGAGTTGCTTGCAGTGTAGGGTTACCATATTTTGAAAAGCAAAAAAAAAAAGGGCATATTTCCTGACTGACTATTTCAAACAAGTGATCCCTCTGACAAATCCCATTTTAACTACCCTGCTATTGAAACTGTGATCATGGCTACTAACTAAGAATATTCCTAACCTTCCAACCCAAAAAGTGGGCATTTTTATCCATTTTTTTAAAAGAGCCCCAAAGAGGATGGATACCAAAAAAGAGAGAAGATGTACTCTAAGAAGAGGACATCTGATAACCCTATTGCAATGTACAATTTGCTACCAGAGGATGTGGTGATGGCCACAGGCATAAGACACCTTTCAAAGGGGATTAAATAGATTCATGGAGGAGAGGTCTATCTGTGGCTACTAGCCATTGTGACTCAAGGGAACCTCCATGTTCAGAGGCAGTAAACCCCTGAATCCCAGTACCAAGATGGCCCTGTTGTTGACCTTCCAGGGGAACTGGTTGGCCACTGTGTGAGACAGTATGCTGGCCTAGATGGACCACTGGTCTGATTCAGCAGGACTCCTCTTATGTTCTTGTGTAGGCCTTGGCCTCTCTGCCCTGTTGTTGGCCCTCCATAGGAACTGGTTGGCCATTGTGTGAGACAGGATGGTGGCCTGGATGGACCACTGGCCTGATCCAGCAGGGCTCTTCTTATGTTCTTATGACAACCATATCCAGGAGTCAGCATCAAGGGAAGGCCTCAGCTTCTATGCCCTGTTGTTGGTCCTCCAGAGGAGCTGGCTGGCCACTGCAAAACAAAGTTTCAGGCCAACAAAGTTTGAGACAGGATGCTGGACTAGATGGACCACTGGCCTTATCAGGCAGGGCTCTTCTTAAGTCCTCAGATATCCAAGTGAACATAAAATGTCCTGTCACTGCTGCACATGTTGAACATCTGCTGAAAGAGATTGTCGTAGAAATAACTACGGTAAGCACTGAAAAGTGGTGCTGAAAGGGTGGGCCCTTGAGGTCACACACGGAAGTGGAAATCCCATTTCTCATCCTATCTCCCCCCCCCACTGCCACTACCTCTATTCTGTCACCTTGTCCCTACCGTCATCATCCCCCCCCCCATCTCTGACTCCTCATCCTCCTTATCTTAATAGGCAGCACCACGGCCTTCGTTTCAAGCACTATTGATACAGAAGTAACCCAAAACACCACTCAAAGTCTGTTCCACCCCCAATGTCTGTGCATGTGCAGACAATGCTCTTAATGTTTGCGGGGTTCTTCCCCCACTTTTTACTAAATTGGATTGCTCAGCAGACCTTAGGACTCTCCTGGGTATGGAGAATTCTAAAATGTAACCATGGCTGGCCTTCTTACGTAGGTCTTTTGATCCACGTGGGATTATGCCTGGATTATTATATATGCACCATTACCAAAAGCCCTGATCTGGATGGCCCAGGCTAACCTGGTGTTCTCAGATCTCAGAAGCTAAGCAGGGTTGGTCCTGGTTAATTCTTGGATAGGAGACCACCAAGGAAGTCCAAGTTCTCTACGCAGAGGCAGGCAATGGCCAACCACCTGTTTGCCTCTTGCCTTGAATATCCTACAGAAGAAGAAAAGAAGTAGAGATTGGATTTATACCTCGCTCTTCGCTATCTGAAGGAGTCTCAGAGCTACTTACAATCCCTTTCCTTTCCCCTCCCCACAGCACTGTGAGGTGGGTGGGGCTGAGAGAGCTCTTTCGAGGACTGCTCTTGAGAGAACAGCTCTGAAAGGACTTGTAACTGACCCAAGGTCAAACCAGCAGCTGCAAGTGGAGGAGTGGGGAATCAAATCCGGTTCTCCCAAATTATGGTCCGTGCTCCTAACCCCCACACCAAACTGGCTACACTATACATAACCACTACACCAAATTGGCTACACTACACCTAACCGCTACACCAAAAGAGTCGCCATAAATCAGTTGTGACTTGATGACACTTTCCATGCATTCATACATACATTGCCAAGATGCTCTTCATTTTGCAAATAGTTTTTCCTGGAGATGTGCAGACATATCTGATACCGAGTCATTGCACCAAGCAAGTTGTACAAAAGGATTTTACAGCAACTAATCCAAATTTCCTGCAGTTGGTATAAACAGACTAAATGTTTCCAACTCGAAGTAATGAACTTGGTTTCAGGTGGGTCACCATGCTGGTCTAAAGTAAAAGAGCAAGATTTGAATCCAGTAGCACCTTAAAGACTAACAAGTTTGCCAGGGTATGAGCTTCCAAGAGTCAAAGCTGCCTTTGTCAGGTATAAATAGGAAGGAACAAACTATAGCAGACAGGTGTGTTTAAATATTTGAAATGCCTCTCCAAAAGAGCAGAGTATATCTTTCCTTTCCTTTTTTTAAAAATTCCTGATGGGTCTGCAAGACATCGAAAGGATACTGGGAAAGTATCGTACTAGCGATGACCAAAATAATTTTGAGAGAGGTAGTTACTCCTTTGAGTACTGAAATTTAAAATTACTCCTATACCTTGGATGCTTCGTCTACTTTATAAGAAAAAGATCTTGTACCAATTTCGTGGGCTGGCTCTTGGTCTGTGTGAAGTTTTCCATCTCCCTGACTCAGAAAAATCCTGAAGAAATATGAAATAAAGAACCTGACTGGAATTTTACAGAGAAAGATACCTACTGCAGGACTTGGCACAGAAATAGAAACTGTCCATTGGGTAGCTGACGTTTGTATTGTACAGAGATACTTAGAGGCTAATAAAAGGTGTATCTTAAGATCATAACCTTAGAAAGCTGGGAATTAGGGTTTTTTTTATTTTAAAACCCGCCATGCTTGCAACTATCTTTACGTTGTACACTATAAATACCAGACTGCATCTCAGAACAGGCACTTAATTAAAAGGAAAACCAGCCACAAAACACTGACTTAATCTTCAACTTCATAAGTGCATTCTTCCTTTTAGACCCACAAAGAGCCTGTTCTCCTGCCCTCTAAGGATACCTGAGGAACGTACTATAACAACTCTAGTATGCACAAAAAACAAGATCCCCGGTGTAGCCTACAATCCATCCCTAAAGATTTAGGCTTCAGATGCTTAACTGTTATAGCATCATGATTGAGATTAAATGCTACTGAGCAGAGATAAGTGCGCTGAACCTCAAAATTAGAAATTGACAATGGGGTTTTCAATTACAGTTTTCACTGTCATTTGCACTGTGTACATGCCTTGAAGACAAGACCCTTGCATGTCTCTCAGCATCCGAGTTTGGGGATGAAAAGTCTGGCTGGAGAGACGAGTCCTCTTAAGTATGCGAATAGGATTCCTGGGAAAGAAACTCCTGTGAATTCCACAAAGGTGACTGCGGAGAAGGCAAAGTCTACTTGCAGAACTTCATTCAATAATTAAAAAAGCTTTTTTGAAAATGTTATTCCTATGCTGGGCTTTTTTTCTGGGGGAACGCACTGGAACGGAGTTCCAGAACCTCCTCGTGGAAAGAAAATGCTCAAAAAATTTTTTAAAGTTCATGGGGGCAACTGGGGAGCATTCTTACCTCAAATATTAAAAATTTAAAAATAAGATTTAAACGAGGGTTTCAAAGAATCCCGTGTGTTTCTCCTTCATTTCCCTCTTGAGAGTTCCAGCACCTCTTTTTCCAGAAAAAAGGCCCTGTTCCTGTGTCTGTCTCCAGCAAGTCAGAAAACACCAGTAACATGAGCTGCAGACTACAAAGAAATAAGAGGAACGCCAGGCCAAATTGGGATTCCAGTCTTTGAGTTCCTTAAAATAAAAATTGGATACCGCAAACGGAGGTGGAGAAACTTGGAGCCAAAGGCATATGGATAATTGTGCTGGTTCCTTGGCCCACCTCACATCGAAATATTTTCAGCCTAGGATTTCAATACCATTTTAGTATTCATTTATGATGAGGTTCTCCATCTGAGGAAGTTTCTGAGGAAGTCACCTCCAGTTACAGGAATCAAAGCAGACTTCGTTATAGATTAACTGAAATGAGAAACCAAAGGGAAAAAATGTATTGACTCTGGTACTTAATTATGCCAAAAAAGGACTACTTCAGGGCTGTATTCCCATAAGGCTAACTAGGCTAAAGCCTAGGGACCCCACAGAGACTAGGGACCCATCTTCTTCTTCTTCTTCTTCTTCTTTTTTTGGCTGAGGCAGTGTTATTTTTTCTTCATAGACAGCCTGTAATATATAACTTCTGTTAACAAGCTAATTAACTGCTTCCTTATTGCAGTGAAGCAAATTGTGTCTTGTGTTAAAACAATTCTGTGAATTACGTATTTTAATAATTAGTAAAAAATTTATTCACTTCAATATATTACAGTATTGAACAATTATACCCCCAAAATGTGCTTTCCTAAAGAGTTCTACTTGCGCAATAAAAAATTGTGAATAGAATTCTTCAGGAGACCCTCAAAATGGATATAGGGCTATGTACTGCAGTCTAGTGCCTACTGTTCTAGGGTCAGGTTGTCAGCTGTAGCAGGTTGAAAGATTGAGGTGCTGGAAGCACTCCGAAATACCTGAAAGTCTAGGGGGGCCATCCATGGGTTAATACAATCCTGGACTACTTATAAAATTTATAAGCCACTTATGGTTGAAATTTTTTTTGGAGGAAATAATAATTTCTTTCTACATTGTTTGTGGTGTGCTTTAGGAAGGAAACCTTTCCACCAACACCTTTGTATCACAGTTAAATCAGATCTATTTCAGATGTCATATATTTGTGAAATAGTAAAAGTCCATGTTTCTCACAACAGGGGCATTTGGTGTGGCCTTCCATCACATGGCAAGAAAAGTCTTATTTAAGTCTTCTTTTTAAAGTTTCCTCAGAGCGTTTAAGTAGAAACTTCAACACAGAATTCTAAAGTTGCAGCTGAAATCTGGGGATATTTTATTGAGTCTCTGAATAGCTTTCAACAATGCTACTGCTGCTCATAAAATTCATCATTTGTAGAACTGGAGCCCGAATAGGTTTCAAGATTGGAGTAATAGGGAACCACATCAATTTGGTTCATAGTGCTTTTAGAACGAAAAACAAAAAAATATAATTTCCTTGCAAAACAGCCCTTTAATAGGACATCGTTTCTCTTGCTCAACAAATATACCCTTTGGGGAAAAAAATGCTGTATTTCTCTCAAGATCACAGTGTGGTTTCTGGAACTGTATGGTGATTTAGTGAAATATTTAATACAAGTGAACGGCAACCATCTTTGAACATTAAATATACAGAACCCAACATAAGATCAGCGGTGCCATTTTAAAATAGTAAATACAACTAACAAACTATAAGTTCTGCGATGCAATCCGGGGAGAAAATACAGGATATTTTCAAAATAATTACATCAGCCAGGGGAGGGAGGAAACTGTTGGTGATACATAACTTAATATAAAGTTATTTCCTGCCTACTAAATAACTCAGCCTGAGGTATGTACATAGGAGCAGGAAATTGGCAGTGCCGTTTCTTTTCTGAAAGCGGATCAATGTTTCGCATCCAGATACAGACACGATGCACCCAAAACACCAGCAGCAATGATTAGATCACTTTCCTTTCAGTATCTTTGTCCTTTAACCACCTTTCTTTAAGTAGGGGGCTTCCGTTTTGTTTTATTTTTTAAATCACTTCTGCTAAAGCACAACTTACAAAAGACCAGAAAGAGCCAAGAATCACTACTTCCATGAGACGATTAAATTCCCTAAAAGCCATATCAGCTGGAGACTTTGACGGAAACGATTTATGTTTATTTGGGGGGTAAATGGATGTGTGCGTGTGTATAAAACCCTCTGTACAATGTTACAATTCTATATATAGACCGACATTTATCAGCCTTAAAAAGTGCAGAAGTTAGTTCCTCCAGAAAACTGGCATTCTGTGTACGGCGGAATCTGCAACAGTGATAACCAGAGAGCTGTCAGTCAGTCATCCATCCATCTAATTGCCTCCTTACCATCTTTCCATCATGTTTTTTTTATAACTGGTCGCCTCTGGCTAAAATGCAAATCGTGAAGAAGAGCCGTCTCGGAAAAAGCTGCTGCTTTCTTAATTATCTGTCAGCGTATGGACCGGTGGACCCTGGGCCACAGAGTATAGTTATGCTAAGCAGAAGAGCATCATGGGAATTGGAGTGACAGCTCATTTTCCTCCTGTGTTTTTTTTTCCCCTCCCCCCTCACGTTCGAATGACAATGCAGAAATGTGGGGTTTTTCCCACACTTTCTCTGAACACCTGGACCAATGCTCAGGGGAACCCAAAGCCAAAACTGTCACATTTCCAGACATGGTCTTATTGCTGTCACCGTGACAGGATTGTTGACAAATGCCAGCAGTCATCTCTGCATCTTGGGAAATGTCTGCCGTGGTTGTGTCAACAGCCTGACAGAAATTGTTAATGTTTAAACTTCCTTCCGCTGACAGAGCCCTGTCTTGCTGACAGTATTTGTCATATGAAACTCAATCTTTGTCAAACTTGCTTAAAAATTAACACTTCCCTCCATTTCTTTTCGGCAGCAAACTGCCAAGCAGCGCTCCCCCCCACCCCACCCCCGGTCGCACATACACACAGAACTTCTTTTTGTAATAATTTTTCAGAAGGGTAATATTCCACAATAACGGAGACCTGCAAAGAATCCAGGTGCCTCAGTATGGGATGAACTTCAGGCCAGCTTGTCCTTTTGACCTCTGCAGCAGTCATAATTATGTTCTTAGTTCCCTCTCTCTTTCTCTCTCTCTCTCTCTCTGCCTTAGGAACCCATGCCCTGAATTATTCAAGAGCTATAAAATCCTATTTCTCAGTGTACAGCAATGAAAAAACAAAGTCAATTAAACACAGCTCACTTAACACACACACACACACACAAATACACACATATAAAATCATGTAGCAAGTTTGCAGATGCACATTAACAAAGTTCTTTCTGATCTTTGGGTTTTGAAGGTCAGCCTGGATGGCCGGCGAAATCAAATCCTCCAACAACATCGAGCACGGGTCAGTCCTTCTGGATCTGTGCATAGTTATTCAGAGATGATAAATTAAGCGATAGCTTGTGGGAAGTGCTCGGTGCCTGGTAAGGTTACCGTTGGGGGCAAAGTTGCCTACCAGAGCATCCTAATAAAGTATATTATGACTTGGTTGCACATGTCAATAATAACTTTATGCTCCTTGGATATGTATACAAGTGCGCATAAAAAGTTTTTAACAAGTGATTTCTGCAGTTACAAGAGCCACAAGGGTAAGGAAGAAGTCTAATATAGGGCCAATATTAAAAACCTAGTTAAAACTTATACAAAAACACATGTATTTATTAGAAAGGAAGTTAAAAACAAGGGGCTGCAGTGGCTCAAGTGGTTAAGACAATAAGCTGCAGACCAGAAGGTCGGTAGTTCAGCAGTTCGAGACCCAAGCTCCGTATGATGGAGGGAGCTCCCATCTCTGACCCCAGCTCCTGCCAACCTAGCAGTTCAAAAGCAAGAAATTGCAAGTAGATAAATAGGTACCGCTTCGGTGGGAAGGTAACAACGTTCTGTGCGCCTCGGCATCTAGTCATGCCAGTCACATGACCATGGAGACGTCTCTAGGGGAACTGATCTCTGTATTCTGGAAATCAGTTGTAATTCAGTGAAATGTCCAGGCCCCACCTGGATGTTTCAAAAGCAAGAGAAACTTATAGCTGAATTATACACTTAATCAATAAATCATATGAAAAAGCAATGCAAAAATATCAGTTTAATATAATAAACAGAGGTCCAAGAATCAACAAAGCATCCGGTGAGTAAATTCGTTTCTGGCAATCTTCATCAGGTGAGGACCATCATATAACTTCACGAATGACTAGTAGAACAACATCCAAGAAAACAATCCTTTACCATCAGACCAGTCCAACAACATCAATTTTTCATACTGGGATCATACACAGAGCATTCATACAGAGTTATACATAGCTAGGCAAGCTTTACAGTGAAGCTGTGTTTTCTTGGATGTTGTACTACTAGTCATTCGTGACATTATATGATGGTTCTCACCTGATGAAGATTGCCAGAAACGAATTTACTTACCGGATGCTTTGTTGATTCTTGGGCCTCTGTTTATTGTATTAAATTGATATTTTTGCATTGCTTTTTCATTTGATTTATTGATTTAGTGTATATTTCAGCTATAAGTTTCTCTTGCTCTTGACTCATCACATAGCTGTTGTTCTGCTCATTGCTTGATTGTGTCTTGTTGAACACGCCCCACGTGGATGTTTGGCAATACTAATTCTTCTGTAAATCTATGCTGGCCAAAGTATTGTCTGGGGAAGTGGATACCTACTGCCTCCCATTGCAGCCCAAAATGTCCTGTGATATGCTACACTCAGGGGACAGGAGACCCCTCCCAGGAACCATGTGAAGTTGGGTTGCCAGCTCTGGGTTGGGAAATTTTGGGGGTGGAGATTTTGGGTGTGGTTCCAGGGTTTGGGGAGGAGAGGGACTTCAATTGGATATAATGCCAGAGACTCCACCTTCCAAAGCAGCCATTTTTCTCTGTCACCTGGAGATCAGTTGTCATCCCAGATCTCCAATCAAGAAAACAACAACCCTTAGAGAGTATGAACAAAGAAACACAAAGGTTGTGAAAAATGCTACTGTAATAATAATACATAAATCAAAGTGATGTAATAAAAATCATTAGTCCATTTCTTTCCAAAGGGTTTTCACAAGATGTTTACAAGATGTTTCCCGAGGTTTTCTAGAATAATTCTCTCATTTCATCCATCATGGATTTCATCCAAACAAGAATTTGATATGTTGCATGAAGCATACAGAAGGGCAAGTTTATCACAATCACAGTCAAATAGTACTATACTCAGTCATGGTCAAAGCATTTCTCAATGAAGGCTACAATGAAACATTTCCACAATATTTTCAATTCACCAAGACACCCATTTTAGATACTTAAAGAAGACATTTCCATCAACTTCTTCAGTTTGCCAGCTGCACAGCTGGAACCCGATTTCAACAGTTTCTACTGACAATGAGATTCATAGTGCAAAGAGCAAATCGTAGGTTCTCCTCAACCACCTGTAGGTCGGCAATCCTAAAATGAAGGTTTGTCAGACATTTGCAATGAAGCAGAGGGATCAGAAATAATTGCTCCCTAGTTTTATGGCAGATTTTAACCATGAGTATTTGCCTGTCCCCAGAGCAGTACAACATGAACCACACAAGCACGCTAAGCTGCTATTTTTTGACCAGCTCCGTCCACTGAGCTGCCATTTTGTGACAGGCTCCGCCCACTGAGCTGCCATGTTGTGGTTGGATGCTCACAAGGCTCTTGACAGAAATTAAGCAGCCCCCACCTCCTCTGCTGTCGCATGGCCAAGCAGCTGGAAAAGAACTGATAGCTTGGCAAATGGACTGCCTTTCAGACTAATCACCCGCCAATGAAGGGACTGACTCCCATCCCATCCAGTCCTAAAAGTAAAATACAGTTTGGAAAGATTTGCAAGAAATTGCTAGGCTCTATCACCACTTGTCAGACCAGCTACTGGAATTCCCCGCTCCTCCATGTGCAGCTACTGGTGTGAGCTTGGGTCAGTCACAAGTTTTTTCAGAGCTGTTCTCTCAAGACCAATCCTCGAGAGAGCTCTCTCAGCCCCACCTACCTCACAGGGTGCCTCTTTTGGGGAGGGGAAGGGAAAGGAGACTGTAAGCCGCTCTGAGACTCCTTTGGGTAGTGAAGGACAGGGTATAAATCCAATCTCCTCCTCCTCCTCCTCCTCGTGGAGTGGTTTAGTGGAAAAGCCTCTGCTTTGCATGCAGAAGGTCCCAAGTTCAATCCCTGGCTTCTCCCTGATGTGAAAGATCTCTCCCTGAGACCCTGGAGAGCCGCTGCCAGTCTGAGTAGGCAATATTGACCTTGATAGGCCAATGAACTAATTCAGTATGAGGTATATACATATCAGTGCCATTTGAGAGGTGTTCAGGAGATAAGTAAGTTCTTTGCCCAGACTATAATGGCATATAGATTTCAGGCTTATTTTCATCTGTGTTTATCTGAAACACTTTTATGCTAGTCCAATTTAGGATCTTCAATCAAAACCACTAAAATCACCCTTTTTAAATACACACATATACGGACACACATACGAAGCAATTAAAAACAACAGTTAAATCACAGAAACAGTGAAACCAAACACAGAAAGAGGGTCAGCAAGGGAAGACCAGAAGAAACAGCAAAGCCTTTGCCCGCTGGCAGAAGACAAGAACAAATCTCCGTCAGGAGGCAATTCCATAACCTTGGTGCCGCGACTGGGAAGGCCCTTTCTCGGGTTTACCATCCATGTAGCCTCAGATGGTGATGGCACCAAAGAAGAGGCCCTGAAGATAACCACAGCGGTCACATAGGTAAGCAGCATCCTCCTGATATGTTGACATCCCTTCCAGTTCACGCCGGAAGGGACATCGTGACCCCTGGAGGAGATGTCGATTTCTCCCCTGCTTGCATGGGCAGCCCAGTCTGGAAGGGCTGGAGTCTGAACCCCTTAATCTAGATCAGGGGTGGCTAACCTTGCTTAACGTAAGAGCCACATAGAATAAACGTCAGATGTCTGAGAGCCACAAGACAGGAACAAATATCACACACACGTTTTTATTTTTTAAAATATGCAAATTTGCTTTTTATTAACGTTAAATGGGACTGCCAAAAATAAAAACAAACAAGGAAAACCGGTTATTGATGATGATATTACTTGTTTGCTAATGATATTGAGAGAGAGAGAGAGAAAAAGAGAGAGATGGAAAGAAAGAATTAAAGAAGTGGAAAGAAAGAGAGAGAGAGAAACTAGGAAAGCAAATAGATGGGAGGGAGGAGGGAAGGAAGGGAGAAAGAGAAAAAGCATGCCTCCCCTTTGCTTCCCCAGCCGCCCTGCCAGGAGCCGCACAATATGTGTGAAAGAGCCGCATGTGGCTCCCGAGCCACAGGTTGGCCACCCCTGATCTAGATGTTATCGGAGCTCATATCACTGCAGCAAGATCTTTTTTTGCCCAGGAAAGGCCACAGCTGGCTCACCAGACAACGCAGGGGAAAGGTGCCTCTTCCGCTGCCACCTCATACTCATCCAACAGAAGGCTTGAGTCCAGGAGCACCCCCTTTGGGGGAGTGCAACCCCATCCAGAACAAGAGCTATCCCATTTCCTGGGTCAAACCTTCTCCCCACCCAGTACTACTTCTGTTTTGTTGGGAATAAGTTTCAGTTTTTTAGCCCTCAGTCATTCCAGAACTGCCTCTGGGCACTGGTTCACAGTTTCTATAGCTTCCCTGGGATCCGCTGGAATTGTGAGATACATATTTTTTGGGAAGACAGGGTATTTAAGTCTGTGAGTTTTAAACTGTAATGTTTTAACTGTGCCGTGTGAGCTGCCCTGAGCCACAAGAAAATGCCATTCAGCCTGCGACGCATTTTGGCTTAAAATGTCGTTCTTACTGGCAATTCTAAGCAGAGTTGCTTCCTTCTGAGTCAATGGGTCTATCTAATTCTGTTTACAATTGCATGGTTCGCGCTATTACTAAAAAGTGCAAAAGACCAGAAACCCCTTAATATAATAATGAAGAATTTATAAAAAATAACTTGTATTTATCAAATGTTCCAATCTGAATGAAGAATATTATACAAAATATCTCTGGTGTCCATTCAATATTGAAAACACCTCCAAGTCCCAACAAATTTCCCATCTGAGTCAGTCCTTCTCAATGAAGCAATAAGGACCAATGTTGATGCAAGGTGATCCTGTTAATGGGGCACTGTTGATATCCTGTCTCCCCAGTTCTTTTTCAAGAACAGGTACCACGACCGAACATAATTAAGCCATATTGCATTTAACCTCCCTGCTTCCTAGCTTGGTCTGATTAAGCAGCTCCAAAATTTTAATTTCAATGGAGTCATTACTAAAAACAAAGCATCCATTTACAGGGTTTTTTTCCCCTTGCATGAAGACATACAGGGGAAGTCAATCCAAAGGCAAAACCCATTCTGCATTCATCAAATAACAAAGGACCTGCAGTTACATCTGGATCAAGTCAGGCCCATTCCGCATCTAGCATTCGCTCTGTTGTTTTACCAGAAACAGAAAAAGATGTGGCGGCTCAAAACCACATCCAAATACACCTGGGCCGCCCTGAACGGCCGTAAAACGGCCATGAATCTATGCAGACAGTACCATAGAGCCAAGAGATCAAACAAAGTGAAAGTGGCATTCAGGCTGCGGTCACACGGCCCTTTACGTCCAGGAGCCCTCCGACTTAAAGGGGCCGTGGTTTTTTAGTTTAGTTTACACACCCCAACCCCGGCAGGCAAAGACGGTGGTGGCGGTGGTAACGGCAGCATCGGAGGAGGCATGTGGCGATGGAGGAGGCAGAGGAGGAGGCGAGCGGCAGTGGCAATGGCATCAGAGGAGGAGGTGAGTGGTGGCGGCAACGGTGGCGGTGGGGGGGAGGCACCCTTCCCTGAGCCCTGCCAGCCTCCTGGTAAGTTTGGGCGGGTTTCCCCTTTTACACTTGAGCACTTGAGTGCCCAAGTGCCCAAGTGTAAAAGGGGGGGGGGGGGAATGGCGGACGAGACCATCTGGACAGCCCTGGTCTCGCAATGGTTGCGAGAGAGGGCTGTCCAGAGGGCTCAAATGCGGGTTCCTCACGCGATTCCTGGGAAAACACTTGATTTTCCCAGGGTCGGAAAATGCGGGAGGAACCCGCATTTGAGCCCGCTTCGGTGTGGGACTAGCCATGGCCATTGTGAACGGTCCCTTTAAATGTGGGAGGAAACAGCCCTTCCCAAGGGCCATGTGACCGTGGCTGGACCCTGCCATAAAATCCGACAATCAAAGAAAGTGAAAGTGGCATGCAACGCAGAGGGGAATTTCTGTTCTAACGTGAGTTTGGTAAAACAGTGGAGCGAATGCTAGAGGCAGATTGGGCCTTTGACTCTGCTGCTGTGCAGGGATAAAGAGAGAAAGCTTGTCCCATTGGCCTGGAGTTAAAAATATACGTTGCTCCTGTTTGCATACCTCCCCGCAAAAAAATTGCTTCTTGTTTCACACTTTGGATCTTTAGCCCTCGAATCTGCTTGTGCATTATCTGGCTAACACACACTCATACACAAAAGTAATCTGATCTATATTCTCGTCTATGTATTTGGTCTCCTTGGGGAACACCTACCTGGAACAAAGTGGGGGGGGGGGGGAATCCTTTCATTCTCCTTGACAATGTTCAGATAATACAAAGGGGGGCAGAGAGAAAGAATGGGATGTTAAAAACCAAGGAGAGCAGGGAGCGTGTAGCCCAGGGTCTTGGGCAAAAAAAAAAAATCATTATCTCCAGGTAATCTATTATTTGCATAATCTAAAAAGTTTGGTTGAGTTTCTGACTCGACGTCTCCTCCCGCATTAGGGATGTAGAAGGGGGCGCGCTAATCAGGAGAGGAAAGTGAAGGTTAATGAATTGTTATTCAGATGGTACAGGCCCGGTGAGATTTGTGGATAATTGACACCATTTGGGACTTGAAGCAGAGTGGAAAAGGAGAAATATGAGCTGCTGGGGTGCGGGAGGGGAGTAGGAGAACGGGCAAATGCTAGGTTAGCGCCAATTATCATTCTGATGGGCTTATTTGCTCCCCCCACCCCCAAATTAGCTGGCAGAAGCTTAAATGGATGTGAAAGAACAACGGCAAATTCAAACTGCTCAGAAAAGGTACCTGCCTCTAACCAGAGAAAATAAAAGACCGGGGCGAATGAAGTTCCAAAATTAGCTCATATTCCTTGAGATCCCTCGAATAAAGTTCGTTGGGGGTAGATTCAGCCATCGATGTGGGTTTTTCAGACAAATCTGAATGGGGATATTTTCTAATGCCCTACATAAAGCTTAATCAAATTTAGCATGTTTATTGTGTACTGTGGATCAAGATGGTTAGTCTTCCTGCAACAGTCAAAAAAAGCAAGGGCACAGTCACACCTTAAAGACTAATGAAATTGGTGGCAGGGGCCTCTGGAGAGCTGCTGCCAGCCTGATTGGACAAGACTGACTTGGATGGACCACGGATTTGATTCAGTATAAGGTAGCTTCATGTGTGTTCTTGTGTAATATTGTACTGGGAGTGGCATCCATTCGTTGCTATTACTTTAATAAAGCAATGAATCTTTTAAAATGAAAAGTTTTCCATCGACGAATAAATCACCAAAAAAATATCCATTTCTGGATCCAAGACAAAAAAAAAAAAAAGAATTTAATTACTTAAAATAATACATAAGTCAGAATGCAGTAGTGGGCACTAAGGATGGGCACAAACCAAATTACTAACCGAATTTTGTCATGAACTGGACTTAGTTAGTTGTTCGTGAGCCTCAATTCGTGCAATCAGTTCGCCCATGAACCGCCCACGAACCGAATTGATTTTTACGGAAGTTTGTGAGCGGTTTGTTGGCTAGACATGCTGCTGCCAATAAAACAATTGTCCAGGCAATGGAGGGATGGACTTCTGCAGCCCTGGAAACACCAATAGTGTCCCTCCAAAGCTTGATAGGAAGCTCTGGCTGCCAACCAGAGAGCTCCCATTCTGCTCGAAGCCTCTTGCTTGCAGGGATCCACTCAAGACACTCCTTCCCCATTTGCACATTGGACCCTAAGATTCCCCCCCCCCCCCAAGCCAAACTGCACACAACTCAGAAGGCAGGTAGAGGGGCATCTGGGGAGGTCCCCTGCAAGTTGGATGCCTCTAGCATGCAGGGGGGCCACTCAACACACTCCTTCCTTTTGCACACTGGACCCTAGGATCTCCCCCCTCCAAAGCCAATCTGCACACATCTTGGAGGTCAGGTAGGGAGGCATCACAGGGAGGTCCACTGCAAGTCTGATGCCTCTAGCCTGAACCACGAACCACGCCACGAACCTCACAAACCAAAAAACGGTCCATTAAATGGGAAGGTTCATGGAGGTTCGTTGTTCATGAGACCCCACAAATCTCCATGAACCTCCATTTTCTCAGTTCATGCCCATCCCTAGTGGTCCCAGTAGCAAACTGAGATCTGGAAGACCCAGGTTCAGATCCCCACTCTGCCATGGAAACTTGTTGGGTGACCTTGGTCTGCTCAGTATCTCTCAGCCTAACCTACCTCACAGGGTTGTTGTGAGGATAAAATGAAGGAGAGGAGAATGATGTAAGCTGCCTTGCCTTCCCCTCCTTGGGGAGAAAGGGAGCATATAAAACAAGTCAATAAATAAATAACTTTTGGATTCTATTACTACCACAGCAGGTGGTGATAACCACTAGGTTTCTGTGTTTCTCTTTTAAAGGATTAGTCAAATTCATGGCAAGTATGAATGAATAATATTCACTAAGCCGAATGGATCCTCCAGCTTTAGAAGCAACATGCCTCTGGTGCCTCTGGTAAATATCAAGACACGGCTATTACATTCCCTTGCCTATAACCTTCCCGTGTTGTATGGTTGGAAAATGAATGTGGACTACATGGCCCCTTGGTCAGGCAACTCTTGTTCCCATGTGACCCTTCCTGAGCCTTTTCATTTTCTGTTATTTCCAGAAAGGTGGTTTTGGGACCAGTGATCAGTAAGGAACCCACAGCAGCAAGGCTAAGAACTTGCCAGATCTTGGAAGCTAAGCAAGGTTGGCCCTAGTTAGTACTAGGATGAGAGACCACCAAGGAATTTGAGGGTCCTTATGCAGAGGCAGGCAATGGCAAAACACCTCTGCACATCTGCCTTGACCTGGGTGGCCCATCAGATCTCAGCTGCTAAACTGGGTTGGCCCTGGTTAGTATTTAGGTGGGAGACTGTTAATGAAGTCATAAGAACATAAGAGAAGCCAATGTTGGATCAGGCCAGTGGCCCTTCCAGTCCAACACTCCGTGTCACACAGTGGCCAAAAGCACCAGGTGCCCTCAGGAGGTCCAGCAGTGGGGCCAGGATACTAGAAGCCCTCCCACTGTTGCCCCCCCACCCCGTCAAGCACCAAGAATACAGAGCATCACTTGCCCCAGACTGAAAATTCTTATCTATACCTTGTGGCTAATAGCCACTGATGGACTTCTGCTCCATATGTTTCTCTAATTCCCTTTTGAAGCTGTCCATGCTTGTAGCCGCCACCACCTCCTGTGGCAGTGAATTCCACGTGTTAATCACTCTTTGGGTGAAGAAGTCCTTCGTTTTATTCATTCTAACCCGACTGCTCAGCAATTTCATGGAGTGCCCCTGAGTTCTTGTATTGTGAGAAAGGGAGAAAAGGACTTCTTTCTCCAGGGTCACTACACAGAAACCGGCCATGGCAAACCATCTCTGCCCTGACCTAGGTAGCCCGGGAAATGGGAATTTTCATAAGGAGTGCACCAAAATGGAAAGACAGTTTAGCTCATGTGGGTATCCTTGGGATATTATAGATGGAGCTAAACAGCTTTAAAAACTGACAAAAAAATCTTTTATTGAAGGACAAAGTACATGTGAGACAGAACTCCATAGTATGGTCTTTACAATAGTCTCCCTATATTAAAGGCATAGTTTAAAAACACTGACATATTATCCAAGGAATACCAGGACGCCAAAATGTTCCTGTGATGGGTTTAAAAAAAAAACAACCCAAGGAACATTAGAAATATGGTTACCAGATCTGATATTTTGAATGTTACCAGAAACCAGATTAGCGCAGTAGGACATTTCAAATGTGAAGCTTGTTCAGTATGCAAATTAAGCTTAGAATTAAAGGAATTTCAACACCCCGCAATTAATTATTGCATTAAATTTAGGCATATTTCCAATTGTAAAACCAAAAATATCTTATGTTATGTCCTTGAAATCTTTTATACATAGGAATGAGGACTTATGCCATTAGGACCAGAATCTTGGAGCATAAATCAAGAATTGCTAACAAAATCATGTAGAGAGAGAGAGAGAGAGAGAGATTGGATTTATACCCCGCCCTTCACTCACTTGGAGTCTCAGAGCGGCTTACAAACTCCTTTCCCTTCCCCTCCCCACAACAGACACCCTGTGAGGTAGGTGGGGCTGAGAGAGCTTTTTCCCAAGCTGTCCTTGAGAGAACAGCTGGTACAGAGCTATGGCTTGCCCAAGGTCATCCAGCCAGGTGCAAGTGGAGGAGTGGGGGATCAAACCCGGTTCTCCCAGATTAGAGTCCGCACACTTAACCACTACACCAAACTGGCTCTCAGGAGGCTCCTCTTGTTCAACATTTTATGAATAGATCCCATACTCCTGATGATCTCAGATTTTGTGTTATTTTCAGATTTTACCCACACCCGTATAATCACCAGGATGTGACAAAAATATTGTTTCAGCGAGAAACTTTTTAAATATATAAATTAAAAAATTATGCACCTTTAGGTTTAACCCAAAATTTAGAGTTCTCATCTTTTATTTGATGCCTTTGCTTGTAATGTCTCTTTAACTGCTGCATTGAACAGGTTTACTGTGTGCAAAGGATCACCACAGCGGCAAGCCATTTGAAATATTTTGCCACTATAAATGTGCCACCAAATTTAGCCTAATTAGAAGCCTTCAAAGAATTTTGTTAGAAAGCAGGTTACGTTGCAGAAGAATTTGCAATGTAGTTTAATTTTTTTTTTCAGTGTGATGATAAGTGGCTTCTAAATAGATTGTACTTCAACATGTGGGGTCCTATCTAAATGTTTTGTATTATTTAGGTTTAAGACCAAACGGATGATGGAATGAAATCCTCAGCCTGTGACTTCTGAGGAAACACGGTAAACAGTGTTTACCGGAATATGCAATTTTGTATCCAATTTTTTTGGTCTTACCAATTCTGACTTCTTACTTGTTAGACTGGTCTTGTAGTTCCAGGGTTCCAAAACTGAATGTCATTATTTCTATGATGACTTTTCCAGCATGGTTTTGATATTTATGAATGGCTATTTTTGACGTGTTATGTTTTTGCATCAACAAATAGAACTTGACACTTCTGATACATCTTGTATATTTATCGACCATTTTGAATACATCATTATTTAGAAAGAATTGGATGTTGTGTTGCTGACACAGTGATTTTGTGCTCTTGTGCCTTGGGTTACATACATCATGGACCCTAGTTTTTTCCCCTGAAGGTTGGCATCTCGAAGAGAAGATCCTTCCTACACAATCCCACTCTCCCCTCTGTGTACTTCAGTCTATTTGGGGGGGGGGGGGGAGAGATAGGGAAAGTAACTTATAATTTTAAAAAAATGAGTAGAAGGATAAATGTTGAGAGAAAAATGAGGTGCTTTTAGACGACTTGGTTTAATCCTATGCAGAGTTATTCTAGTCTAAACCTACTGAAATCAACGAAGTCTGCATAGGATTGCATTGTTACAGTGCAGTCCTTTCCTGGGAGTAAGCCCCAATGGATAGACCTGTAGGCAGATCGGGTCTCCTGCTAGATCCAGCCTTCCTCTTCGCTGCCTACCACCACTAAGCAGGGCAATGAGGGCAGAAATTGTCCAGAGAGTAGTGTCATGTCAAAGGCACAACATGACTTCTGGTGAACTGAAAACATGGAAGTGACATTGTGATGCCAACTTGACACTCTAAGAATCAGGCAAAACTTTATGGTTTTGCATGGGGTTTACCATACCATTTTAATGAATCTGAGAATGCCGCGCTAGTTTCATGTCAGTGACATGATGTCACTTCCAGCTGTTTTCCGGAAGTGATGCTGCCTACTTGCAACATCATTTCTCCTCCACCCCCACCCTTTCCCTCTATCATTGGCTAGCAGCCTTATGTACTGAGCAGGCTTCTGCTTAAACCGGCTTAGGATGGCACTGTAAGTCACAATATATTCCAGTTCCTGCAAAGGTCCCTGTAATGATTTCTTGTTTTGGTGTGTGTGTTTCTTTAAATATTTAGTTTGACTGCAGTAATATGAGAAGAGTGATAGAGGGAGACAAGTGTGATGTGATTGGCTGGTGACTGAGAGTGTGGGAGGAGGGGTGTCTATGAGGTGATTCTGTGTGTGAATTTTGGAGGGAGAGCAGTCTGTGTGACTATGGGACTTTGAGTCTATTCTGTGTGAATAAGACAAGGAGTGTAACCTGTGTGGCGCTATATATGAGAGAGATTAGACTGAGTGTCTAAGCCTGTCAGAGTGTTTTGGAATTTGAGAGACTGTTTGTGATGCCAAGCTTTGCCAGTTATATTTACAAGTTCCTTTCTTCAGCAACAGTTCAAAATAACCAGAAACCTATTTTGTTCTTTATAAATAAATCATTATTTGTTTAAACTTAGCCCAAGAATCAGATCAGTCCTTCTTCAGGGCCACATAGTCCTCTGAAGGGCCCAGACACTGGGTCATTCTACCAAAATAGAGAGAGTTGGAATTTTTAATTCCTGGTGGCAGCAGAAATCTACCAGTTCATGTACAGAGAGTGTGTTTTAAAGGAGAATCAGTCTCCCCAATAAGTGAGGACGTCACAGTCCCATTGGTCACAAACCGCTGATTACTCGCTATTCCAGTCTGTGAGTGATTTTTGTTCCTCCAAGCCAACCCAGCCGTTCCATTGAACTTTCCCCCAACACATTCTTCTACATTGCAGACCTTTGCAACTTCAGCCAAGTTTATTTGTTCAATAAAATATATGCCCTGAAAAGCGGATGCCGGTGCGTGTATCTGTCGTTGGCATCAGGATAAGAGGTCCAGCTTCAGTTCAGAGGAACAAGAGTGGTATGTGGCCCTTCTTGTGGAAGACTTTAAAGTGCTTGAGATTGGCTGGATTGGGCCCAACACTTCTGCATATGGTGCCTTGAGTTATTTTGGTGTTTTCTTTTTATCTTAAAAAAAAAAACAGAAATGTATAGCTTTGTGAAGAATGGGCTTACAAAGCTCCTCCCACCTCACTGAAGTGTTTTTCGGGGCCTTTGGCAACCCAGCATACTTCCAACTGGCAAAAGTGTGTTGTTTATGTTGGCACAGAATAAACAGAGGAATGCCAGCTCTTGGCTCATGAGATCTGGCTGGCTGTACAAGTATCTTCTCTAACAAGCTCGCTTAGTGGTTTTTTGTTTTTTTTTTAAATTGAAAAATGAGACTTTGGGGCTAGATAGCAATTATTTAGAAGCCTGTAACTAGAAAGCAGGCAGGGGGGGAGAGAGAACATATTGCCAGCGAATGAAGCATGGCTTGAGGCACACAGAGGAATGGCCCAACGCACAGCTGTGTGAGTCAAGTGTTCCAAGAGCAGAACAGTTTTTTTGTGTGTGTTTTATTGGGAAAACAAGCTACATATCATAAAACAGCTTTCAAAGAGAACGTTGGCAGAGCCTCGGAAAGGCTGTCTTGACACAACTAATACGATAGCCCCCCCCCCCTTAAAATAATGTTTTCACTTATTTTAACGTCGCATGGACTAATTGATTTCTGTTGGTCGGGTTTTATTGTGATTCGTGCATGGCTTCCAGTGTTTTTGGAGGATCAGCAGAGGAAGGAGAAAGATTTAACCCGCTAGGAAATTCTGATTGCCCTTCTGCAAATGTAAATGCTTGCTCCAGGCAGCTACTGGAAATAGGATTGCCAGCTTCGTGTTGGGAAATTTTGGGATATTTGGGGGTGGAGTCTGGGGAGGGGAGAGAGAGACTTCAACGGGGTATAATGCCATAGAGTCCATCCTCCAAAGCAGCCATTTTCTCCAGGGGGACAGATCTCTGACATCTGGAGATCAGTTGTAATTCGGGGAGATCTCAAAGCTCTGCCTGGAGGTTGGGAACCTTACTTACAGAGGAGGTATACAGGCACCATAAGGATATCAACAGCTTTAAAAGGGGATTAGATAGATTCATGGAGGATAAGTCTAACAATGGCTACTAGCCATATTCAAAGGCAGTCAGCCTCTAAATCCCAGAGCCAGGAGGCAACATCAGGGGAAGGTCTCATCCTCTGTGCCCTGTTGTTGGCTGTCCAGAGGAACTGGTTGGCCACTGTATGAGACGGGATGCTGGACTAGTTGGACCACTGGCCTGATCCAGCAGGGCTCTTCTTACATTCTTATCAGGGGAAGGCCTCGGCCTCTCTGTCCTGTAGTTAGACTTCCAGAGGAATTGGTTGGCCACTATCTGAGACAGGATGCTGGACTAGATGGACCCCTGGTCTGATATAGCAGGGTTCTTCTCATGTTCTTATGAAGGCCTCAGCTTCTGTGTCCTGTTGTTGGCCCTCCAGAGGAACTGGTTTACCACTGTGTGAGAAAGGATGCTGGATTAGACGGACCAATGGCCTGATCCAGCAGGGCTCTTCCTATGTTCTTATGAAGGCCTCAGCCTCTATGCCCAATTGTTGGCCCTCCAGAAGAACTGGTTGGCCACTGCGTGAGACAGGATGCTGGACTAGATGGACTATTGGTCTGATCCAGCCAGGGCTCTTCTTATGTTCTTATGAAGGCCTCGGCCTTTCTGCCCTGTTGTTGGCCATCCAGACGGACTGGTTGGTGGCTGTGTGAGACAGGATGCTGGACTAGATGGACCACCGATCTGATCCAGCAGGGCTGTTCTTATGAAAGCCTCAGCCTCTCTGTCCTATTGTTGGCCCTCCAGAGGAACTGGCTGGCCACTGTGTGAGACAGGATGTTGGACTAGATGGACCACCGATCTGATCCAGCAGGGCTCTTCTTCTGTTCCTATGTCTGTATGTTTGTAAACTCACACATGCCTCCAGCAAATCTAGAGCACTAACTGAGAAAATTGGACAGGGGAGAAGGTTGTTGTTATTATTATTGTTATTATTTTCTACACTGCCCTCCCCTGTAAAACAGGGCTCAGGGCAGTGTACAACAATAGAATGCACTCATATATTAAATTCACAGCTAAAATTTTTAAAAATATAGAAGAAGAAGAAGAAGAAGAAGAAGAAGAAGAAGAAGAAGAAGAAGAGATTGGATTTATATCCCGCCCTTCACTCACTTAAGAGTCTCAGAGCGGCTTACAAACTCCTTTCCCTTCCCCTCCCCACAACAGGCACCCTGTGAGGTAGGTGGAGGCTGAGGGAGCTCTTTCCAGAACTGTCCTTGAGAGAACAGCTCTTGTCAGAACTATGGCATGCCCAAGGTCATCCAGCCAGGTGCAAGTGGAGGAGTGGGGAATCAAACCCGGTTCTCCCAGATTAGAGTCCGCGCACTTAACCACTACACCAAACTGGCTCTCTAAGCAAAGCCAGTAAATAATAGTATGAATACAATACAAAATCTTGATGCAAATATTCTTGACGCTGTTTTGGCTATGCTCCTGGAATGTTTACTCTTGAAGGCGTCCTAACGGAGCTGTGATGTGAACAAAGCAGACTGGAAAGTCTTTTCGTTTTTCAAGTTCCTGAACAATATTCATCACTCCTTCATTTGAAAACATGTGGATCCAAGGAATGCAAAAGATAAAGAGAACACGCTTTCCTAGGATTAAACAGCGTTTTCGTATATCTTTTTCAACTCTATCTCTCTGTCGGTGTTTGTCACCAATCTCTTGACGGAGCACTGCAGAAATGACAGTACTGTGGATCCACGCACCATCTCTTTAATCTCTTCCCAAGGATAAATGTTGTCTAATATAAAAAAAATGCATTATTAAGTGTATTAAAGTTATAGAAGAGTGTTTTTCTATTTTTAACTTCTGTCCCAGGTAAATCAAAAACAAAATTATTAGCCACATAGAAGAACAAAACCTGCTGAGGGAAAATCAGCATGGCTTCTACAAAGAGAAGTCCAGCCTCACCTGCCTTTTGGAGTTCTTTTTGATCATATATTTTACACCTTCAGAAAAACTGCAATCCATTGTGAAAAAAAACGCCAAAAATCTCCTGAAATCTTATTGGCTCAAAATGGATTTAAGCTGCCAGTTTGGTGTAGTGGTTAAGCGTGTGGATTCTAATCTGGGAGAGACAGGTTTGATTCCCCACTCCTCCACTTGCACCTGCTGGATGACCTTGGATAAGCCATAGTTCTGTCAGAGCTGTTCTGGAAAGAGTAGTTCTCAAATGAACTCTCTCAGCTCCACCTACCTCACAGGGTGTCTGTTGTGGGGAGGGGAAGGGAAAGGAATTTGTAAACTGCTCTGAGACTCTGAGTGAAGGGCAGGGTACAAATCCAATCTCCTCCTCCTCCTCCTCCTCCTCCTCTTTTTCATCTTCTTCTTCTTCTTCTGGTGTGTAGAACCCAAAAGACCCTAGCTGTAGGTTAAAAGATGACCTCTTCTTTCTTTTCCAAGTTTCTTTAGCTAGATGAAGCTTATATAATAGATCATGGGATATCATTCAAGAAGCTTAACATGGATACCATTTAGAAGAAGTTCTGAAATATAAGCAGGGGGTAGATTGGTTGAGATCTTAAAAACTGAAGAGGGAAGAACATCTATAATTCTCCGGCTCAGACTTCATCTGCGAAGTCTCAACAAGGAGTGCATTTTTATGGTCAAATTATAAGGCTCGGAAGGAGAAGCTGATAATGGAAAACACTGATACAGCCATAACTATGGGATTGCAATTGCATCACTATGAGCAGATTGGTTTGGATAATATCTCCCTTTTGGAATGACTGCCGTTCTGAAACGATCCCGCATCTCCATAAATCTCAGCTAACTCAGTAATTCAGAATGACTAAGATTCAAGCGGAGTACCAATAAGCAGTAAACTTATGGCTATTGCTATAATAACGCCCAGTCTGCAATGCCTCGATTACACAGCAGGTGGTCTTTCGGCAGTGGTGAAGCTGGAATGGAAAACCTTCCGATCCGTTTCGAAACTAATTCCGTAAAAGTTGCAAGGAGATGAGCGGCTGAACTTCCTCACAGTCATTTCTGCTCATAAAAGGATTTAAAAAAAAAAAAAAAAAGCACGACGCACTGAAGTACCTTTCCTTTATTTTTTACATGGTTTTGTACTAATACTGCTACACAGTGACAGCTGTCTCAACATATTACCGCAGTATGTCAGGAGCAATGCACAGAGGGATTCGTAGTGCTACTCGAACAGTACTGTACTTTTTTGTAGCTGCTTAAAACTTTTTGCAGATTCCCTAATTTAAAAAAAAAAATTACAAACCTTTTAACTGGGTTTTTTTCCCCCTACTGCAAAAATAGCATGAGTTTTGCTTTACTGGCTGCATCGACCTGTAATGTTAAATTCAGTTTTGAAACCAACAGATGATCTCGACTGGTATTGTCCTTCCCAGGCCTTGAGCTCCTCATGAGAGGTCTCCCTCAGGTAATTAGACTTAAACTGAAGTTCAGTCCATTGAGACCCAAAGGAGTCTTTTTCCATTGCCACTGGTCACCTACGGAATGTCCTCAAGGCAGAGTTGCCAACCTCCAGGTGTGTGGGGGGGGGTGGAGATCTCCAGTATTACAACTGATCTCCAGACAACATAAATCATTTGTTTATTATTTATTTGAAACGCTTACCCCACTTCTCCTAGAGGAAATGGCTATTTTGTAAGGCAGACTCCTTGACATTATATCCCACCGAGTGCTCTCCCCTCCCTAAATCACATCCTCCCAAGTTCCACCCTGAAATCTCCAGGTATTTCCAAATCTAAAGCTGGCAACCCTACCTGAAGGCTCTTCGAGTGGTTTAAAGACCTACTTGTTCTGGAGAGCCTCTGATTTAAACCACAGAGTTTTCGTGATTGGTGATGTTGGGTAGGGAGTGTCTGAATTTATTGTTGTAACTTAACATGGTGCCAACACCTTTCCGGGCACCCATCAAGTGTTTTTAGAATGTGAGTGGGACCAAGTAGGGCTTTTACCCAGCAAGGCTTCATTCACATTGGCCACTGGAGATTCCACAGGCTGTGTGGATTCTTTAAAAATGTTGCTTTGGTAGCAGGTGCCACCACAGCCTAAAGATCTTTATTGTGTGGCTGGAGGTAAGCTGCAGCCACCATTTTAACACCTGCTCCACCTTCTGTGGCAGCCATTTTGTGGCTGTTCCCACCATAACCCTGTGTCGGAATTCCAAAAGTGCCTGCAGGCTCAATAAGGCTGGGGAACCTTGTTGTGTTTTGTTTTGTCACTGTTGTTGTATTGTAGCATATTGTGAACCCACATCGTGGACCAGATATGGTGTGTTATATTGGGGTGGGACCAGCAAGCAATAATATATTTTGAGCGGGAACAGCCCCCAGTCAATACAGGGCCTCTGTCCTCTTGACAGTAACCTGTAAGATTCTTAGGAATACTTGCGGACTACCACCCATACCACACTTCCCCAACACACACAACAAACACTGTGTACAAAAGCGGCCAGAGAAATATTTAAGTATTAGCCTGCATGCGCTTGTCACTCTTTAAAGTTCACTACCCATGAGGTAAAATCATGACGGTGTTCCTGAGGCACTCCCTTCCCTGCCTTTGTAAAACCCAGTTTATAACCTTTACTGGCCTAAATACCAAGCGGAACAGAGATTTAACATGACAAGAAATAAGTTTATTTTTCCGGGAAGGGAAGAGAAGCTGTGGGTATCCACGAAGAATTGTACACAAATCAAACGTACTGAGAGGTTAATATATATGGAGGTACTGTTTCCGAACAAAATGTGCTGTTTCGATGTGGGGAGTTAGCAACTGCCAGAAGACTTTCTGAATGACAACCAAGTTTCCCTCAGGTTTCCTAACCTATTTAAAACGACATGACCTTTTAGACCCACAGAACTCACCCCGCCCCATAGCTTTCCCCGGTATCAGAAATTCTGGGGCCGTATGTTTGACACCCCTGCCTTATAGTTTCTGTTATGTATGGAGCCCAAGCCTTTCCTCTAGCTGAGCTTGCCTCTCGAAGACAACAGCTTGCCTGAATCCAGGAACTAACCAATAGATTAGCAGTGTAATGTAAGTAGCCTATCACGGGGAGTGGGCGTGTGTTGGGTGTAGTGTGAACTGGCCGAGCTTGGCTCCACCAGAACAATAGGAGGCCAGGATCCTAGAATGGACCTACAGTGTAGTAGTTGGATTGCACAGAGCCAATCACTGGGGCTGGGTGTGGTCTATGCACGCTTTATAAACAGGGCAACAAGGCTAGGGTCTTTGTCTTGTAGTTTGCTGAAATCACAATAAAGTAGAGCTGATTGACACAATGCGCCCAGAACCCAGTATTTAACAATCCCACCCACCCACCCCAAAAAAAGGCACTGCATTTTTATTTCTCAATTCAGCCCATCCCGAGATTTGGAATCAAACACATTGCAACTTAATTTTTGGACACCAGGGGCTCTCAGCGCTCTGAGGCGCTTCCTTTACTTTGAAAGGGAAGGAAGACAACAAATTACGGTCTCTGCCTGGGAACATAACTTCTTCTACCCCTCTTCCTCCTTCCGAAGCAGCGTCTCGGTCAATTGATTTCCTTATAGTTCATAGAGATAACAGGACAGTGACATGTAAACACATCAATCTCCTAGGCTGATATTTTTATTCCTCATACTATGTTTATCCCCTGGAACCCAATCTCGTCAAATGGCTACAACATAACGGCAGTTTGTGCTTCTGTTGGAATGATAAACACCATCGTCTCTCCAAGTCTCCCTCCCTGAGACGAGGCTTTCCTGCCTAACCGTGAGCCACCCGACCAACCAACAAGCTTTGGTGTAGTGGTTAAGTGCGCGGACTCCTATCTGGGAGAGCCGGGTTGGATGTTAAAGATTAAACAAGCACACAAATAGACACGACAAAGAAGCGGAAGTTAAGAATTACAGATCAGTGTTCTATTGTGTGTGAGCATGTGTGTGAATGTGCTCTGTCTGTACCTTATGTTCATCTCTTGAATTCTCTTTGCAATTAGTTTTTTAGTGTTCAGCCTTTGCCTGTTTTAGGGTTGCCAGGTCCCCGTGGTATGCAGGGGATCTGCCAGTTTCTGGCGCTCCCCTCTCCCCGGTGCCAGCAAGCTGACTGGTGGGGGAGAGTTTCCACCCCAAACTCAACCAGCCGATGTCACATGGAAGTGATGTGGGCATAGCAGTGATATTGGGGGGCAACACTCCAATTTTTTGGCCAAAACTCTATGGTAGAATTAGCTTCGAACCATAGAGTTTTGCCCAAAAACCAGAGAGTCACCTCCAATGTCCCTGAGGTTCCTGTGGGTGACATAGTAACACAGAAGTGACATAGACACAGCTTGCTTCTTCCCTCCCTTCTTCCGGAGGATCTCAGTAAGTCCCCCGCCATCTTGTCGGTCGGACCTGGCGACCCTAGCCTGTTTATTTCTGGGGACCTCCCCACTCTCATGTGAAGTGCTGTCCCGATGCAGGACTCCAGTATACAGTTGGCCGTGGTCTCAATAATAATTGCCCAGAATGCAGGGGTCCTTCACACACTGAAGCAGAGGGCTCCTATAGTCAAAATAGGCATGTGTGTAGGCCATTTGGGTATTTGTTGATTTATTTATCTCTTTATTTACATTATACCCTACAAGGGACTTGGGGTGGCTGACAAAATTTAAAAATGGAAGAACTACAAATATGATACAAAATACAAAAACATGCAATAAATAGAGCAATAAAACCAATTAAAACATCGGCTTAGTGACAAGTTACTCAGAGAATTAAAATAACTGGCCGGCCGTGTCCCCTCTAAGCTGAGTTAATTGTGAGCTAGCTCACATTTTTTTAGCCTCCGGCACACATTTTTTTGTCTTAGCTCAGGAAGGAGGGCTCCAGAGCAAGCTAATTTATGCAGTAGCCAAATTGCTCACTCACAACTTTAATGCCGGTAGCTCACAAAGTAGAATTTCTGCTCACAAGACTCCACAGCTTAGAGGGAGCATTGCTGGCCAGTTCCCTGGTTTATAATGTTAACCAAAAGCCACAGGAAACAAAGCTGCTTACATGCCCTAGAGAATGTTGAAAGAGCCCACGGGGCACAAACTTCCTCAGGGAGCTGATTCCAGAGAGAAGGACCAACTACTGAAAAGGCCCTTGCCTTGGTAGTTGAAAAATGGGCAGTTCGTGGGCCAGGCACCTCTACATGGCCCTGCAATGATGATCTAAAGAGGGAGGAAGGGGGAGGAGGAGAAGGAGGAGAATTTCCCCTCAACCCCGGAGTTTCCCCGTGTCGGCGGAGGGGGAAATTTGGCAGGGAGGATTTCGTGCAGAATCTATGGTACACCTTTAACGCACGAAACAATCTGAAACAAGGATCATCTTTTTCTTTCATCCATAGATCATCAAGAGCAGTCCGCAGCTTGAGGTATGCTGGGAAGCTAGAGAGGAGAGACCTTTATCGAAAATGGCAGCAAGGCTTTGAACTCTCTCCCTCATTAGTGTTGCTAGTTTGGGGTTGGGAAATCCCTGCAGGTCTAGGGAGCAGGGCCTCAGGAGGGCAAAGTCTGGGGAGGGGACGGAGCTCACCAGAAATGCAATGTCACTGAAGGGTTTTTGTTTCTCCTAGACTCTATGGTATGTCCTCTAAAGCTGTCATTTATTCCAGGGGAAATGATCTCTGGAGTCTGGAGATCCGTCGTAATTCCAGGAAATCTCCAGGAGCCACCTGGAGGTTGGCAACCCCAGGTCAATTCAATTCCTTGCTGAAAGTCAGGGGTAATGTCTTCTGAGTTAGTTGCTCTTCGGAGGTTACAGAACCGGCCCTGTTCTGACCACATTTTTGAACCGTCCCTTTCTGAATGCTCAATCCTAGTTATAATATTACAAATGCCGTTTGGGGGTTGTATCCACAGAAGTATAGTCTCCAGATCATGCGAAGTGATGGTATCGCTTTACTCGGTTCATGTTAGACCTCACCTAGAATATTGTGTTCAGTTTGGGGCACCACGATTTAAGGATATACCCAAGCTGGAACGTGTCCAGAGGAGGGCAACGAAGACGGTGAGGGATCTGGAGACCAAGTCCTGTGAGGAAAGGGTGAAGGAGCTGGGTATGTTTAGCCTGGAGAGAAGATGGCTGAGAGGTGATATGATCACCATCTTCAAGTACCTGAAGGGCTGTCATATAGACGATGGTGCGGAGTTGTTTTCTGTTGCCTCAGAATGTCTGACCAGAACCAATGGGTTGAAATTAAATCAGAAGAGTTTTCAGCTAAACGTGAGGAAGAACTTCCTGGTAGTTTGAGGAGTTCCTCAGTGGAACAGTCTTCCTCGGGAGGCGGTGGGCTCTCCTTCTTTGGAGGTTTTCAGACAAAGGCTCAGTGGCCATCTGACAGCAGTGCTGATTCTGTGAACTTAGGCAAAGCACAAGAAGGGAGGGCAGGAAGGGTTCCATCAGTGCTTAGTTCTTGTGGCCCTTTCTTACGTGCCCAGGGAAATGCTGATCTCCGCTTTAGAGTCAGGAAGCAATTTTTCTCCAGGCCAGTTTGGCTGGAGATCCTGGAGGTTTTTTGTCATCTTCTGGGCATGGAGCAGGAGTCACTGGGTGTGTGTGCGAGAGGGGAGTATTTGTGAATTCCCTGCATTGTGCAGAGGTTTGGACTAGATGACCCTGGAGATCCCTTCCAACTGTACGATTCTATGACAAGTAAAGATTTCAAGCAATTCCACAGTTTATGAGCATCTTCCAAAACTGTTTGCTTTGCCCCAGAGAAGTGGGTTTTCAACTTTCTCCAGATTTCTTCCCCCCCCCCCCAAAAAAAGCATATGTTCCTCCCTCCCCGCCAGTTCTTCATTTCTCTCTGCCTAAGCAGTTTAAGACATTATTTAAATGTTGCATTTCCAAGTGTTCATGACTCTCCCCGTACCAGACTCATCACACATCACTCATGCCTTATTTCGCAAGCAGAGAGGGTAATTAGCATCTTTCACAATTACCCGACATTATTCGCTTTGCTAATTTAATTCCATGATGAAGGTGCTAAGTTGGCATGAAGCTGTAATGTAGCAGTTGATTTATTAAGCTCTGCCTTTTAGGGATGGAAATCAAACATCGAGGCCTTTTTGGGGAATGGGGGGGGAGTTAAATAGACAACATCCATTTGCAAGAAATGGCATTTTGAAAAGTGAGGATTCGGTGACTGAATGCGCGAACACGAAGTCAAAGCACATCGGCTTGTCTTCCCGCTTGAGTTATGCCATCGTCTCCATCGGAGCTGCGGTTGCTGCACAAGGCAAAGTGGGTGATTTATTTATATTTGTTTCGTTTACCAAATTTATACACCACATATCTTTTAAAAAGTTCTCAAGGGTTTGGACAACCCAGTGAGAAAAACCGTAGTCGTGTTATCATAAAAATCACAACGACCATCAACAACGGTATCTCCAAAGAACACTGTAAAAATGTGGGAATTTGAGCACTGGAGATTAATCAATGGCCATTGAAAGCTGGGGGGATAAGGATGGTCTTCACCTGTCCCTGGAATGATATCAGTGAAGGAAGCAGTGACATATTTGCGGGGAGCCTATTCCGCAGTGTTGTGGTTACCACTGAGAAGGCCCTGTTCCCGCTGGATGCTTATGTCATCTAGGATGCTACCAAACTGGGATCTTAAGAAGGGCCTCACTGGGACAGCTCAAGCAGGGTGAGTAGATGGTCCTTTAGGTATAAGAATGTAAGAACAGCCCTCCCCAATAATAATTACTCCCCAATCATGCCTCCCCAATAATAATTCGTATTATGAAATGAGGACATCAGCTGTAGACCAGGAATTGGCAGGCCAGGATCTGGCTTCTGGTTAGTTAGTCAGTTTTAGTTTGCAAACATCACATGCAATACATGTTTAAAGGAATATTGTTACACGGAGAAGGAGGAGGGGGGAACTGGATTTATACCCCACCCTTCACTACCCGAAGGAGTCTCAGAGCGGCTCACAGTCTCCTTCCCTTCCCCTCCCCACAATGGAAACCCTGTGAGGAAGGTGGGGCTGAGAGAGCTCTTTCCAGGACTGCTCCTGAGAGGAACAGCTCTGAAAGAACTTATGACTGACCCAAGGTCACCCCAGCAGCTGCATGTGGAGGAGTGGGGGATCAAACCCAGTTCTCCCAAATTAGCGTCCACACTCCTAACCACTACACCGAACTGGCTGTAAATATATTTGTTAAGTCAACATTATATACAAGGCACATTGTTTTATACAAAGTAATAAAGGTAATCAAGAAAAAACATTGTATACATGGTTCCACATTTTGGAATACCTCGCAAAGCAACAAGATATACTCAAAGTGATGGATGATTTATGGCTATGGTAGCGCTAGTTAATTTATTATAGTTGAGTATTAACACTGAGTTGGAGTTTTTGATAACTATGGAAAGAGTTGTTAAATCTCAAAGGTGACTCTTGTTGTAAAACACTGGCTACCTGTTTTATTAAAGTGCACGATATCTTATTATGTATTACTCTTGCTCACTTACACCACAATTCTTTGTAGCGTACTTACCTGTACTCTGTATCTGTATCAACATCGAAAATGGTAGTGCTAGTTAATTTATTATAGTTTGAGTTGTTAAATCTCAATACTTGTTAAATCTCAAAGTTCACTCTTGTTATAAAACACTGGGACCGATTTCCCACGAGGTGCTGCTCCGGCGTCATTCTTCCTTTTGCCCCAATTGTGTGCTTGAATTTCCCACTATTTGCCCCACACCACATTTTGACCTGCTTCTTCGCCCGAATTCCCCCGTGGCCTCAGCAATCCTCAAAAAACAGGATCACTGAAGCCACGGGGGGAATTCGGGCGAAGCCGCGGGTCAAAATGCGGTGCGGGGCAAATAGTGGGAAATTCCAGCACGCAATCAGGGCAAAGGGAAGAATGATGCAGTGCCCTGTGGAAAATCAGCCTGGCTACCTATTTTGTTAAAGTACACGATATCTTATTATGTATTACTCTTGTTCACTTATACCACAATTCTTTGCAACTTACTTACCTGTACTTTATATCTGTAATAACATCGAAAAAACTTAATAAAATATATTGTGTGTGTTTATGTGTGTGTGTGTGTGTATATATATATATATGCGGCTTGCCAAAGTCCACCTCATCAGTTCACGACGGAGCGGAGATTCCAACAAGGGCCGTCCCAATTTGTCGCTTCCTTTTTCCACCATCGCTGTCAACCCTTCAATAGCGAAGCGGAACAGTTTCAAGCCCTGAAAGTTCTGCTGCTGGTGGTGGTGAAGTCGATGCATACGAACAGATGGGCTTCTCTTTGCCATCTGGATAATTATGGGGAAGGGTCCTAGAATCATAGAGTTGGAAGGGACCTTCGGGGTCATCTAGTCCAACCCCCTGCACAATGCAGGGAATTCACCAATACCTCCCCCCCACACACACAATCCCAGTGATCCCTGTTCCACAGTTTGAGAGCCAGTTTGGTGTAGTGGTTAAGTGCGCGGACTCTAATCTGGGAGAACCAGGTTTGATTCCCCACTCCTCCACTTGCACCTGGCTGGATGACCTTGGGCAAGCCATAGCTCTGTACCAGCTGTTCCCTCAAGGACAGCTTGGGAAAGAGCTCTCTCAGTCCCACCTACCTCACAGGGTGCCTGTTGTGGGGAGATGAAGGGAAAGGAGTTTGTAAGCCGCTCTGAGACTCCAAGTGAGTGAAGGGCGGGGTATAAATCTAATCTCTTCTTCTTCTTCTTCACACCCAGAAGATGGCAAAAAAAAAACCCTTCAGGATCCCCAGCCAAACTGGCCTGGAGAAAAATGGCTTCCTGACCCCAAAGTGGTGGTCTGCATTTCCTTGGGCATCATTTCAAGCAGGAACCGCGTAGGAAGGCCATTCTGAGGCTCACAAGCCCAAGAGCAGGCACATGTGGTGATGCACGGTGGAAAAAAGCAAATGCATATTCCATTGGGACTGTCTGCAGATCAGTGGTAATTCAGGCAACCCTATACCCAATCTCAGAGAGCCAGCTTGGTATAGTGGTTAAGAGGAGCAGGCTCTAATCTGGAAAACCGGGTTTGATTCCCCACTCCTCCTCCACATGAAGCCAGCTGGGTGACCTTGGGTCAGTCCCAGTTCTCTCAGAGCTCTCTCAGTCCCCCCCTACCTCACAGGGTGTCTGTTGTGGGGAGGGGAAGGGAAGGCGATTGTCATCTGCTCCAAAACTCCTTTGGGTAGTTAAGGGCAGGGTATAAAACCAAGTCTTCTTTGTCTTCTTTAGATGCCCTCCCCAATTAGAACTCTTTACATTGCACAAGTGTAAATGATGGTTATTTGCTCACAAATTTGAGTGAAAATTTCTATCTAGTACTTTTTAAAAAAAATCTCACCCTTCCAACAAAGAGCTCCGGATGTTTTGCAGCATTGTCCCCTTCTTCACTTTATCTTCACAACACCTATGTGGGTTGGATTAGACTAGGGATCCCAGCCCCCCCCCCCCGGTGAAGGCAGGAAACCCTCCAATTTGGTGGGCTCCTCCCCAACACCCGCCAGCCGGCTGGCGGGGGTAGCCCCACCCCCAAATGCATGTTCCCCAACCAACTTCCAGGTAAACCAGAAGCGTCTCTCCGACATGATGACATCACTTCCCGGCGACACCAGGGACAACGCTGTGCTTTTGGGGCAGAACTCTATGGGTTTGAGGTCAAATTTACCATAGAGTTTTGGCCAAAAAGCAGAGTGTCACCCCAATGTCCCCAATGTGATGACATAATGGCAGCACTTCTGGTTTGACTGGAAGTTGCTCCATGCAACTTCCAGTCTTCCACAAGTGCCTGGAAGGCCCCCCCTGGCCCAGAAGCCCCCCCCCCCCGGTCTGGCAACCTTAGATTAGGCTGAGGTGTGGTGACTGGTCCAAGGTCACCCAGCAAGCTTCATGACTATGTGGAGATCTGAACCCATATCCGCCAGACCCTTTAATTACTACACCACACGGTCTTTGCTTCCAAATGAGCCCCGAGAGGTGCAACGCATCCAGCACTTCTGTTCACTGCTAAGGATGGGGTCTGCTCAGAGTTCCCAGCTAATTTAATGCAATCTTGAACATGGCCACCAGAGGGCGCTTCTGCATTACTTAAGATAGAACAATGGTTCCTAAGGATTCCGTTCAAAGTGCGGGGAACACAAACAGTCTTCTATTCGAAAAGGCACCGGTAGCCATAGGGGTTAACTTCAGGGGGGCTGGGGAGCTGGAACCCCCCCCCCTGTACTTTCCCAGGACATGCTGAGCCTCCCCCAGGACATGCTGAGTCTCCCCCCCCCCCGGGAAATTGGAAAGTCTATGCCCTTGCCGGTGGCCATCATCTGGAGATATCTAGGTCTGTGGATTGGGGCCAAGTGGAGGCTAAAGAGAGTTTTCTGCACCCTGGGGGGCAGTCCCCAGGTTTGCAGAAAAATCTGAAAACTGATCCCCTGAAACTGATTTGCTGCACGTCTGATTTAATGTCTTTCTTGGTATGTTATAATTTACACATTGATTTTTTAAAAAAAATCGTAATGATGAAACACAATTTGCTTGATAAGTAGCCTTTATTGGGGGGGTTTCCCATTTGTTATTACAGTAACTGAGCCTGTTCATCCCAGTTTCTTGATCATATTGTTCCACCTGGAGACTGGCCACCTGGATAGCAGTGAATCTTCGGGAGTTGCCAGGGGGCTTCAGTGGCATCCCATAATGAGCTGGCATGAATGTAGGGTTGCCAGCCTCCTGGCGGTGCCTGGAATCAGGGTTGCCAGCCTCCAAGTGGAGCCTGGAGGTATCCTGGAATTACAGCTGACCTCCAGAATGCCAAGTCCATTCCCAGCAGGGAAATGGCTGTTTTGGAAGGTGGATCCCATGTTGTTATACCCTGCTGATGCCCCTCCTCTCCCCCAAGGCCTGCCCCACTATTCCTCACGTTCATCTTCCACATCCCCAGGAATTTCTCAACCTGGAGCTTGCAACCATACCTGGAACGCTGCCCTGTGTGAGATACGAGAGGGGCATGCAGGAGGATTAACTTTAAAAGAGGGGGGGTGATTCTGCATCTAGCATTTGCTCCACATTTTCTCAACTGGGGCCCATTCTGCATCCAGCATTCACTCCATCGTTTCACCAAACCCACAGTGGAACAAAAAAAATGCAGCCACTCAAAACCACATTCAGACACACTGGGCCACACCGGGCCAACGCCATACTGACTGCAGAACAAACAAGAGAACCACAATCCCAAAAGACATGAGCAGAAAAGAACAAAAAGAGCTGTGCAGAATGCTGAATTATAATTTAAATATCATAATAAACATGTGACAGTACAAAGATATATAGTACAAAAGTCCAAAATGTGTAAATGTTTGCAATAAATCTTTCAGATAAATACAAAAGTCCAAAATGTGTAAATGTTTACAATAAATCTTTCACATAAATGACAAGGTTCTCCGGAATACGATCTCGTTTCATAGACACTTCATCCGGACAGGAATATATGATTTGCATATGAAGTTGCAGAACGGATACAAGAAGTAGAACGTCAATTTCAATAGACCAAAAATCAGTCTCATAGTACTACAGGCCACTCATGAAAGAGACATATTGAGATGAAGACTAACCCTACAGGGAGTTCCTAATTAGCTTGACTGCAGAGTCACCCCTGAACAGCCATAAAACGGCCATCCATCTATGCAGACAGTACCATAAAGCCGAGAGATCAAAGGAAGTGAAACCGGCATGCAGTCTGGACACTGCCATAAAATTCAGCAATCAAAGAAAGTGGAAGTGGCATGCAATGCAGAGGGGAATTTCTGTTCCAGCGTGGGTTTGGTAAAACAGCAGAGCGAATGCTAGCTGCAGAATGGGCCCGGGAGGAGAAAGGGCCGTTCAAAGCCACATTCAAATACCCCAGGCCAATGCCATACTGACTGCAGAGTCAGCCCTGAACGGCCATAAAACGGCCATAAATCGATACAGAAGGTACAATAAAATCCGATGATCAAAGGAAGAGAAAGCGGCATGGAGTGTGGAGGCTACAGTTAAATCTGATGATCAAAGGAAGTGAAAGCAGCATGCAATGCAGAGGGGAATTTCTGTCCCAACATGGGTTTGCTAAAACAACGGAGGGAAAAGCCAAGGCAGAATCAGCCAGAGAGAGAGAGAAGAAAAAGAAGAAGAAGAAGCGCTTGATGAAACCCCATTAACAACAAAAGAGTTCCTATTTCTAGGAGGTAGAGTTCATTGTTGCATGAAGCAACTTCATGACCTACGAATGACCCAGTGCCATCAACGGGGATGTCGACAATAACACTATGGAATTCCTTGTTCGGGGCATCAATGCTCGCTTTGTTCATTCGCTACAGAAATGTACCCGCCTCTTCTGATCCTGAAACAAGGTGGTTAACCTCAGAAACTTGAATGTACAAATCCTTCTGAAGACTGGTACCCGTCCAAAATGATTGAGGCCCTTCTGACTTCGACTATTTTTAACATAAGTGTTTGTATTCTTTAAGTGAACACAGAGTTCTCATCATTAAGGTGGAAGGAGAAGCTGAGGGGAAGAGCGTTGGTCAAGCCAGTGAACATTCTGGCGATGGTATGTTTATTTCATACACTCATTAGTTGCTTTTCAAGTATCTGCGGGACTGTCCCCTCTGGGAGGTCTTCAGGAGAGCGTTACGCTCTTCGGATAGCAATCAGCTAGTGGTCCCCAGCCCTAAAGATGTCCAGCTGCCCTCGACCAGAGCCAGGGGGTTTTCGGTCCTGGCCCCGACCTGGTGGAACTCTCTGAGCCCGTTTGGGGGCTGGAGCAGCTGCTGGAGTGACCTTGGGTAAGTCACAAGTTCTTTCAGAGCTGTTCTCTCAAGGGCAGTTCTCAAAAGAGCTCTCTCAGCCCCACCTACCTCACAGGGTGTCTGTTGTGGGAGAGGAAGGGAAGGAGAAGGAGATTGCAAGCCACTGTGAGACTCTGTGTGAAGGGCAGGGTATAAATCCAATCTCCTCCTCCTCCTCTGCTTCTTCTTATTATTCTTCTGCCAAATATTACCAGGGCCCTGTGGGATCTCATGTAATTCTGCAGGCAGAGGTGTTCCACCAGGCATTTGGTTGAGGAGGAGAGTGATTTCAGTTCACCATCTGGAGTTTGAACTTTATTTATTAGGTGGCTCAGACGTTAAGATGCTGAGTGCAGACTGGAAGGTCTGTAGTTCGGCAGTTCGAGACCCGAGTGCTGCATGATGGAGTGAGCTCCCGTCTCTGGTCCCAGCTCCTGCCAACCTAGCAGTTCGAAAGCAAGGAATTGAAAGGAGATAAATAGGTACTGCTTCAGTGGGAAGGTGACAGCGTTCCGTGCCCCTCGGCGTTTAGTCATGCCAGCCACATGACCATGGAAACGTCTTCGGACAGCGCTGGCTCTTCAGCCCCCTAGAGTCGGATTTGACTGGCTCTCAAGCAAGGGAAACCTTTACCTTTACTATTTTAATTGTAGAGTACTTACATTTTTATTTACTGTTGTACATTGCCCAGATCCATGCAGTAGCAGGGAGGGATGATTCAAAAATCTAATAAATAATTAAAATTCTTAATAAGTCTTGTATAGAGGAATAAGCCACTGGCATTAGTTGAGATTGGTGTGCCATGCAGACGCTGTTCTCTCAAGGGCAGTCCTCGAAAAAGGTCCAGCATCTTAGACAGAGGTCCTTCACATCACCTGCTACCTGATCCTTGAAACTGGAGGGTTAAACCTGGGACCTTCTGCATGCAAAGCAGGGGCTCTTCCACTGAGCCACAGCCCCTCCCTAACCTCAAGATGAATGGCTGGCTCTTAAAACGTTATAGAGGGCAACCTCTTCTAGAGCTTCTGGAAGGAGGTAGGACTTGAGAAGCCAGCTGCAGTTTTCTCAAGTGGAACACAGCATGTCCATACTGTATGTGAAACTGGATGTAGATGGGTCTAGTTATCATGGCTTCCCCAGACTGTCAAGGAAATATGAGAACTGAAGTTCTCCAAAGAATCTTGCTGAACATGACTTGGCACCCTTGCAAAATTATTATTCCCAGGGATTCCCCGGAGAAAGCCATGATAGATAGCCATAGAAACAAAGAATATGGAAACAAAGAGCTGGAAGGTACCCCAGAGATCATCTAGTCCAACCCCCTGCTCACATTTATATTTAGGTTTAATATTATGACAATCTCTTCCAGCCTACTTTGATTTCATAGATTCATAGAGCTGGAAGGGACCTCCAGGGTCATCTAGTCCAACCCCCCGCACAATGCAGGAAATTCACACAGACCTCCCACCCCACACCCGCAGTGACCCCTGTCTCATGCCTAGAAGATGGCAAAGAACAAAAACAACCCCTTCAGGATCCTTGGCCAAAATGGCCTGGAGAACATTGCCTCCTGACCCCAACGGGACAACCGACGTTTCAGAAGGTCTTCCAGCGGGACTAAATATAGGGATGGACACAAATGGGGGAAATGCAGTTCGTGTCGGTTTGTGGTTCCTGGGTGAACCACAAACCAAGTCAGGAGGTTCGTTCATAAACCAAACCAGTTTGTGGTTCCTGGCACTGCAAACCCGATTCATGGCCCTGCAAACCACCATTCCTTTAAATGGGATTTGCGGAAAGCCTGGAAATCAGTTGCACCCACTGCTCAGCTGTTTTTGCGGTTGGGGGTGTGTGACAGAAAGCAGGGGGTTAAAGGGACTAGGAGCAAAAGCAAAACAAAAAAGAATACAATATGAACAGCTTTGTGATAAAATAAAAATAGAAGAAACCCATTTATTAAAGAGTAAAAAGGAAGATAAGGAAGCTTATAAGTTTAGAATAAAAACTTTACAACATAAACTCAATTCTATACTGACACAAGAAGTGGCAAGAGCTATTGAATATTCAAAACAACAATTTTTTGAAAATGCCAATAAACCAACTAGATGGCTGGCCTACAAATTAAAGAAAGAAAGGCAAAAAAGCTTAATAATAGCTCTTGAAAATAATAAAGGTGAGGAGAAATATTTAATACAAGATTTAAAGAAAATAGTGGGAAGCTTCTATGAAGATCTATATAAAAAAAATAGTGGAGAGAAGGAATTACAAATACAGGAGTATCTAATAAGGAATAATAACACTTTTTCAGACAACCAGAAAAAAATATTGAATCAAGTAGTATCAATGCAAGAAATAACGGATGCAATTAAAAAACAGAAAAATAATAAGGCACCAGGTGTAGATGGTCTACCAGGAGAGATTTATAAAATATTTGAAGAACAAATAAGCTTACCTTTGAAAAAAGTAATAGAAACAATAGGTACCACAGGTAAAATGCCAGATTCTTGGGGGCAGGCTGTAATAACATTAATACCCAAAACGGAAGAAGGGAAAAAACAGCTTACTAATTATAGACCTATATCGCTTTTGAACACAGATTACAAAGTTTTTGCTAATATTCTTGCAACTAGACTAAAAAGAGTGTTGGTAGAGATAATCCATCAAGATCAGGCAGGATTTTTGCCAAGGAGGTATATGAAGGATAATATAAGAACATTGATGAATGCGATAGAATATTATGATTTGAATCCAGGAAAGCAGGCGATATTTATATTCCTTGACGCAGAAAAGGCTTTTGATAACCTATCTTGGAGTTTTCTTGTGCAGAAGTTAGAGGCTTGGAAAGCAGGAGATGCTTTTCAAGCCATGATAAACGCAATATATAAAGAACAAAGAGCAAAGATTCTAGTTAATGGAGAATTGACAGATGACATTGTTATACAGAAGGGTACTAGACAGGGTTGCCCATTATCCCCATTGCTATTTATTTTTGCTTTAGAATCATTAAATGATCAAATAAGGAGTAATGATCAAATAAAAGGTTTGAAAATCAAAAGATACGAATATAAACTTAGAGCATTCGCAGATGACTTATTATTTATATTAGAGGAACCCATTACTTCATTACCGATACTATTAAAAGAAATTGAGGAGTACAGGAAAATAGCGGGCCTAAAGATAAATTATAATAAAACTAAAAGCTTAATAAAAAATAGCTCTAAAGAAACAATTGCTAAGCTAGAGGCGATCTCTAGCATAAAAATAGAAAAGAAGATAAAATATTTAGGGATATGGGTTTCAAATAAAAACAGCGCTCTTATAGAAAATAATTATAATAAATTAATCAAAGAAATCAAGAATGACTTAGAAAAATGGAAAAATCTACAGATATCATTGCTAGGTAGAATAGCGGTGATTAAAATGAATATCCTACCGAGATTTCTTTTTTTTGGCCCAAACAATCCCAATACTAAGAAATAATAAGATATTTGCGGAATTAGATAAAATAATTAGAACATTTATATGGTACCCCAAAAAATCAAGAATAAAACTAAAACTTCTGCAAGAAACTAAAGAAAGGGGAGGATTTAACCTTCCAGATTGGAAAATCTATTATCAAGCAGCCTCACTGATTTGGATTAAGGATTGGGTTAACATACAAGATGAAAGAGGACTGATGTTAGAAGGTTATGATCTCGCAATGGGATGGCATTCATATCTGTGGTATCAAAAAGATAAAATACATTCTAATTTTAAACAGCACTGGGTAAGAGGGGCTCTTATGAGAGTTTGGCAACAAATCAAAACAGTACACTTTCCCAAAACACCGAGATGGATATCACCCCTGGAGGCCTTCATAAAACCTACTTTAATAAACGAATTAAAAAAAATTAGCTATGAAAAATTATTAGATACTGCAAACAATCTAAAAACATTTGAAAGGTTAGCTCTAGAGAAAATCCAACTAACGTGGTTAGAAAAACACCAATTAATAGCTAGGTTTAAAGCAGACAAAGAAGCAGGCTTTATGAATCTAAAAACAGATCTAGAGAAAGCTTGGCTAGAAGCAGATCAGAAAAATATACAAAAAATATATAGAGTTTTATTAGCAGAAGAAATGCATGAAGAAACAGTTAAAAATGTAATGGTAATGTGGATGCGGGATTTTGGGTATACTATTCCCATTGAGGATTGGTCAAAAATGTGGAAAACACTTAAATTTACCAGAGCAGTATCGTACAAAGAAAATCTGTACAAAATGTTCCACAGGTGGCACTGGTCGCCTGATAAACTGTCAAAGTGTTATGGGAAATTATCTAATGTATGTTGGAAATGCGACAGGGAAGTGGGAACATTTTACCACATGTGGTGGAAATGTGAAAAAGCCCAAAAATATTGGAATAAGATTAAAGTTATATTAGAAGAAATATTGAATGCTACCCTGCCGCGACGCCCAGAACTTTACTTATTAAATATGATACCGGAAGGGATGAAGAAAGAAGAACAAAAATTATTGGTATATATTCTTACTGCGGCAAGACTAAGCTGGGCAAGGAGATGGAAAGAAAAAGAGATACCATCCCCAGAACAATTTTTAGAGAAACTGATGGAGCTTGCGGAAATGGACAGGATTAGCTACCAAATCTATGGAAATAACGAAGAATTCTTTCTAAATATTTGGTCAAAAATTTATGTTTGGCTAGAAAATTATGTATGACTCCGAAATATGGAAAGGAAAAATCTTTGTGTTTCTTTTGTGTTTGTATATGATGGAAAAACTTAAAAATAAAATTTAAAAAAAAAAAAAAAACCCTGCTTTCTGCTTTATCCACAAACCACCATAAACTGCTTTAAAAGTCTGCGACAGTAGACCCCTCACAAACTTTGGTTCGTAAACCACGAACGGGGTAAAATTCATCACGAATTTTGCATCAGGGTTCAGCTTATGCCCATCCCTAATGATAAACACCCATTGTTCGTAGCTACAAAGAAAGGAGAGAAAAGATAACAGCTTAGAATGCTTCGTCTCAGTGTTTAATTTGCAGCGAGCATTACATTTATTTGATAAATATGCAATTTGTATTAATTCGTCCTTTTTTAAAAAAAAAGAAAGAAAAGAAAAGTTGGGCTCTTCCTCTTCTGCTGAGGCCCGGAATCTTTTTAAAAAGGAAATTATTGTATTTCGGTCGTACATAGGCAGGATCCAGGACAGTTTTTCTTAATGAACGGGTGCTCACAGGTATGGCTTTTCTTTAACTGGACACAGTTGGAGAATTTATCGTCCGGTTTGCAAGGATTGGCTGAAAGGAAAGAGATTAGCAGGTGATTAGTAAAAACTATTCTAGACTGGGCTGAATTTAATCTGTGACATGCCGGGTCGGTTTGGCCTCAAGAGTGACAAAAAAAAATAGCAAAACAACTATGTGCTATATTTCCCACAGCATATTAATACAGGAGACTTCTTTTAAAGATTGTGCCCGTACAATCCATCATAGGAAAATACAGAGGCCAAAGAGTAAATATACAGAATTATATAGAGAAAGTCGAACACTTTCCCCAGGTAATTGTTCAGTGTTTCAAACCTCTGGCCCTTCCTCAGGAACAAAGAACCACTGCTGAGGATCCGTTTTCAGTTCCTTACCAAGTAATGCTTTTCTATTGTCGGGCAAGGTCTCCCTAGCTCTAACCTGCCCCCTATAGGTTACTACAATGTTATAGGACCAAAATCTGCCTAAGAGTGACCAGTGAGAGTTGATGGAATGTTTCGGAGGGACAGTTGGAAAGGAGCAGTTGGGAGTTGAGAGGGAAAAGAGTGTGTTTGGCTGAGTGAAATTATGGAGAAGAGGTGCTTAGAGCTGGCTGAAAAGAGTCAATTTGTAACAAAGGATCCCGATAGCAGGAACAGGGAAACAGTTCAAAAGTTCAGTTGGAAATGAACCATTGTAAACTCCACCTGACTTTCTTAAGTGTTAAGTGCAAACCATAAATAAAAGTTGACTCCTTGTTTGTTTAACCCTGTGGGCTGTGTGTCTCAAGGAGAGAAACACACACACATTACTATCCGTTTATATGCCCTGACCTGGATAGCCCAGTCTAGCCTGATCTCGTCAGATCTTGGAAGCTAATGGCTATGAATTGGAAGGGCGACCTCCATGGAATACCAGGGCTGTGAAATGTTTCTTGCCTTAAAAACAAATGTAGCTCTCCACCTAATGGTGCATAACACTAAAGAGCTAGAACTTCTGGCTGCCATACAAATTTAGGATCTCCTGGCTATACTACACACAATGCAATATGAGGATAGATGGACGGACAGAACAGACAGACGATAGATAGATAGATAGATAGATAGATAGATAGATAGATAGATAGATAGATAGATAGATAGATAGATAGATAGACAGACGGACGGACGGACGGACGGACGGATGGGTGGATACTTGGTAGCAACATGTGAACAGTGAGCCCTCAACTCCAATAACTATGTGAAGTGTTTGAGTGAGGGCCTATTATTAAAGGGGGGGGGGCTGAGCTACCTTGTCCACTGATGTCTCTGAGACAGAGGGGACCTGAGAAGTGAAATGATCATGGCTCTCTAGAGATTTTGAAAGCAATGAGAAGGGTGGCAAGAGTGATGGCCTGACCTATATGTAACCCATAATCTATGTGAGAGAGAGAAAGGTTTTAGAGGGTGGTGGGCACTCTGTGAGTGGAAAGTGGCATCACACCTCTGTAGATCTGGGACCAGCAACCAGCGAGAGATATTCCCATCATGCCCTGCTTGTGAGAAGCCTAGCCTGGACATTATATGAAACGATTCTGGACAATACGGATCTTGGACCTAATCCAGCAAGGCAGTTCTTGGGTCCTTATCCAAGGAAAACGAAAAGGAAGCCCTCCGCCTGAGCATCTTCTAGAGATGTGATGAGGGACATCCCAAGGTAGCATACCAAATGGGAGAAACAGAATGAAATCTCCGGGCTTTGGGGCTGTCAGTCAACACAAGATGAGAACCCGTCTGACCTGCACGAACAAGGTGATAGGCCTCTGGAGTGACCGTTATTGTTCTTCCTTTCCTTTTCAAGGGCTTCAAGGTTAATCTGTGCCACCAAATATACAAAAAGTTGGTGTGGAGTGACGGGGAGGGCTTGTAGCTTGCCTTGGGGTGCGTTCAGATGGGCAGTTAATCCCGCCATTGGCCCAGCTGTAATTTGATCTAGATCTTTTCGATCCAGTGTCGCACGACCAGACAGCTGCCCCATGAATCGCTTTACCGCGCATGGCTCCATGGTGGAGTGTCTAGACTGCATCCACCATAAGGAGCCATGCAGTCAGCTGGTTTTTAAAAAATCCTGTTTGCGCATGCACACATGTGCCTCGCCGTCTACTTGTTTTTCCATGCATGCATGGATTAAAATGGTAAAAGCACCACCAGCGGTACCTTCCTCTTGGTACCATTTCCGTTAACAAAGTGCATAAATATCACAGGGCCTTCAGAAACATTAAATTGTTTGGCTCATTTGAGCAGAACTCTGGGGACGTTGCATGTTTAAGCAGTTATGTGTGCATCCCTAAGACTTTTTAAAAATGGCAGCCATTTGGGATGGTCCGGAGACCATCCCTACAGGCTGATTGTGTGCTGGTGAAACTACTAGACAGGGGACAGTCTGCCATTGCCCTGTCAGCCAGCTTAGGACCGGACTTTCACCACTATCTTTTAAGCAAGGATCCCTGACGGGGATCGACAGGCTGATCACAGAAGCGATACGATTCCCAGATGTTGTTATCTGGACGTGCACTTTAAATCCACCAGGCCCTTGTGCCTGGCACAGCTCAAAAGAGCCGTCTGAACGCAACATTGGAGAGGCTTGGATCCTTCCCTGAGAAACAGATTCACCCATCACACCCTCTTCCATCTCAACAATGATGACCAACTAGCAAAAAAAAAAATCAGTGCTCTGTGAAAGTTTGCTGGTTTTGTTGCACTGACTGTTATGAAGTGTGAGCAAACTGGTGACAGACACAGAAAGAGAGGTGCAAAAGAGATGAAATAGGTGGGGGGAAATCTCTGCATCCTCAACGTTTAGCGATCCCATTCTTTTATTATAAGTTGCTGCCAAAAAAGGTGGAGCAAAAGCTACTACAAGCCCCTGAAGATATCCAAACTACCTTAAAGTGATCTCATTCACTATGAAGTTCTTCTGTGTGCATCAGGAGTTGCTGTAAAGTAAAACGGTTATCGGTAACTAACCAGAGACTTCAGTACAGGATGTTAGGAATACGCTGCACATATTGCTAGCAGTTCCTCTCTTGGCATTTCTGTGCTTTGTGGGTGAATGTAGGAGGGGTGACGCAGCAGCCATGCATACTGGCCCATTAGTTCATCGGGATGGGTCGAGGCATCTTTGAGAAGCCACCAGCAGTTCAGCTCATGTCCTGCTCATCAGTGGTAAACAGGGAACCAATTGTTCAGCAAGCAGTTTAGATGTGTCCAGATGACTTTGGATGTGTCTGTTCACATGATTACACTGCTTTTTGCACAACTGCAGTAATATTGCACAGCCGCTGCCTATCCCACCCCTTTCATCTGCCCACACCTCCAATTTTAAAAGGCACATACTTAAAGGGGGAGGACCACAGTTTGAGATTTTGGAATTGAGACTTACTATTTGTGTCTCTTGTGCACCTTCCCTGGCTGCCCATGAATCCAGCTAATCTTGCAATCATTTCTTAAGAGACCAATTCAAAATTGCATGTCCTTGACAGTGTAAGGAGCAGGAAGCCAGCAATGCAGTCTAGCTGATATTTGTCATTTTAAAGGCTGTGTCTTCTTTGCAAATGCAAAGGGGGCAAATGTCAGTGATTCCCTGCTTTACAAAACAAGTAGGTCTGATGAATGATTCAACCATAGGTCGGGGAGGGGTGCATGTCTTAGTCATCAGCTGAGGAAAAAAATCTCATTCTGCAAAAGCAGCCACAATCTGCAAGAAGCTAGTCTTGTGGAATCAGTAGCTGCTACACTGGTCCAAAGATGCTCAAGACGCATTTTGTCTACCACCTTCAAGTCCATCTAATCAAGAGTTTGCCTTGCCTTTAATCAAGTGAGTCAAGGGAAGTAAGTTGGCCTGGAAGTTGGCTCAATGCAGTCACAAGGGAACGGACTGATTCCTTGCATCAGCACAAGAGACCTAGGTGGTGGTCACACTGGCGGCTTGGCATGATACGGTGCCACCTCTAATTGTACTGGTTTAAAGTGTTGCAGGGCATATCATTCAGACAGCACACCCTGCTGCGGGATGCCCACACAGACATCCTGTGGTCAAGCATCCACATTGCTGCAGCGCTTCAGCCACGGAGCATGCTGCCTGAAAAATTTTCAAAATGCATGTGTGCATTTTCAAAAAAAAAAAATTTTAAACCCTCCCTAGCAGCGGGAACGGATCTGCAGGTTCAGACTGCCAAATCAGTTCTGCAAGTGGTCCCCCACATTCGGACATCCGACCATGCCCAATGAATGTGCAGGAAATCAAAAATACCAGAGGGGAGGGGTAGCTGCGCCAAGCCAAACTGCTCACATGACCACAGTCCCAGTCCTTTTAACAAACTTTTCTGGAGATGCTACATTACTGCAGAGGAGGAGAAATGTGTTTGCTGCCAGTCACAGCAGTTTGGCCATGCTAGGGAAACTGCCAGTCAAGCGTTTCTTGGGCTGCAGATACACTTTATGCAAAAATTCCATGCACTTCACCTGTTTTCGCACATATTGGATAATGTGCTCTCAGTGACCGGTTTCCTACAAGGTGCTGCTCCGGTGTCGTTCTTCCCTTTGCCCCGATTGCGTGCTTGAATTTCCCACTATTTGCCCCGCACTGCATTTTGACCTGCGGCTTCACTCAAAAAACAGGATCACTGAAGCCACAGGGGAATTCGGGCGAAGCCGCGGGTCAAAATGCGGCACGGGGCAAATAGTGGGAAATTCAAGCACGCAATCGGGGCAAAGGGAAGAACGACACCTGTGCAGTGCCTCGTGGGAAATCAGTCAATGCCTTTTACTGACTGCTGAATTATTACCGAAGTACATTGACAGTGCACTGAAACTGCATTATCCAGTATGTGTGAAAGCAACCCAAATGAAAGGCATTAAAAAAAAACACCCCCGAAAATTCAAAACAGTGGCTTCACTGTGATTTCTAAATCACTGGCCCACTGATCCCCTGTATTTGATGATATCCTGTAGTTCAAGGGTGGCCAAACTCGCTTAATCTAAGAGCCGCATAGAATAAACGTCAGATGTTTGAGAGTCGCAAGACATGAACAAATACTACGCACGTGTTTTCATTGGAAAATATGCAGATTTGCTTCTTATTAACATTAAATGAGACCGCCAAAAATAAAAACAAAAGGGGTAAAAACAGATATTGATAATGATATTTATTTATCCAATGATATTTGTAGGCTGTAGGCTGGGGCGGGGGGGGGGGGCTTTGAGAACGCATTTAAAGTTAAAGTTGCTTTCTTTCTCTGTTCCCCCCTACCTCAAGCCTACCCAGGGAAGGGAACACTGGCTGGGGACGGGAAGACTGATTTGGGGATTCGCTTCCCCAGCTGTCCTGCCAGGAGCCACAGAATATGTGTGAAAGGGCTCTCGAGCCACAGTTTGGCCACCCCAGCTGTAGTCTGTTCCATCCAGGGTTCCCCACAGTAACCAAGCACGTGCTTGAAAACGCTCGTTCACATTTCATGGGTAAGGAACTGGGACCACTTTATAGCCATTTCTTTCTACGTAGTCGGGTAGCCAGGTCCCCCTGGCCATCGGCCGGGGGGTTGGAGGGGTACAGTTGCCAGATTCAGTTTGGGAAACTCAGGAGATTTGGGGGCAGTGCCTGGAGAAGATAGGGACCTCCAGTGGGGTACAATACCCATAGAGTCCACTCTCCAAAGCATCCATTCTCTCCGTGGGAACTGATCTCTGTAGTCTGAGCTGTAATACTGGGGGATCCCCCAGTCCCACCTGGAGGCCGGCATCCCTACGATGTAGCCAGTTGTCTCTGTAGTACAAACATGTCAGATGGTGCCTTCTTGACTTGAGTACGGCCTTATTGTGGGCAATCATTAGGATGGCTACTCCGCCATCGTATAAATGTAGCACATTATGAATGGCTTTATGATTGTAATTTGTTTTACTGTTTTAATGTTTTATCGTGCCTGTGGGTCTGTAGGCAGTGTTCCCTCTAAGCTCAGTGTGAGCTAGTTCACAGTGTTTTAGCCTCCAGCTCACACATTTCTGCCCTAGCTCAGGAAGGACGGCTCCAGAGCAAACTATGCAGGAGCCAGATCGCTCGCTCCCAACTTTAATGCCAGCAGCTCACCAAGTAGAATTTCTACTCACAAGACTCCACAGCTTAGAGGGAGCATTGCATTTAAGCCACCCTGAGCCTGCTTCGGCAGGAAGGGCAGGGTCGAAATTAAATAAATAAATAAATAAATAACTATGGAATGAGTGCCCACAAAGAAGCGCCGTCTGCTCCGTACTTACTGCACAGTCCTTCGTCGCAAGCATCGGGACAATCGCCACATGGTTCTCCTTCTTTGTAAGGCTTGTAAAAATTTTCTCCCAGGACGTTTCCCCTGAAACGTGAAAAAGGCATCACAGGTCATCAAGTTTCATGAATGCTTTGAAAGTCCTGCCAAAAGGACTGGATTTTTTAAAACGTAGATACGGAAGCCCTGGATTCAATTGGTGGTGGAAAGCGCCATCAAGTTGCAACTGACTTATGGCCACCCTGTAGGGTCTTCAAGACAAAAACACATTCAGAGGTGCTTCTGCCATCGCCTGCCTCTGCGCTGCGACCTTGGACTTCCTCAGTGGTCTCCCATCCAAATACAAACCTGGGCCAATCGCTTCTAAGATCTGATGCGATCCGGGTAGCCTGGTCTATCCAGGTCAGGGCTAATAGACTTTCTAATTCAATTACCTGTTCTAAAGATCTTTTTGTTTTGCGAAAGGAGGGTTGGATTACACATCCTCTAAACCTTCCAGAGATTCGTTTAGACATGTAAATTACTCCTTGAGACTGAAAGCAAGCTACAGAGAGCTCGTTCATCTCATCTCACATCTCCTCAGCTCTATGGCTGCTTCAGCATGAGGAGAGAGCAGAGAAGGGGAGGCCCTTTTGCTCCTTTGCTGTGTCTCCATCTGTCCTTCCTTCACAGGGCTTGTGGAGCCAGAAAAAAGAGGCGCCCTCTCCCTTTCTCTGCCCTTTCCACTGGTGAAAATAGTCTGGGAGGGAAACCAGAAGCCCCTTCTTCCTCCTTGCAAAACCAAGCAAATGACCACTTTTTAAGGTGAGGTTACCCTGCAATATCATGGGCAGCTGTGAATTTGATGATGTTCCTTTATAGTACTGTATAGTTATATTAACATGATCTCTTAAGGAAGAAGAGGAGACTGGATTTATACCCCGCCCTTCACTACGCAAAGGAGTCTCAGAGCGGCTTACAATCTCCTTTCCCTTCCCCTCCCCACAACAGACACCCTGTGAGGTAGGTGGGGCTGAGAGAGCTCTTGAGAGAACTGCTCTTGAGAGACCAGCTCTGAGAGAGCTGTGACTGACCCAAGGTCACCCAGCTGGCTTTCATGTGGAAGAGTGGGGAATCAAACCCAGTTCTCCAGATTAGAATCCGCTGCTCTTAACCACTGCACCAAACTGGCTCTCACATTACATCAAGGCCACCATTATTTTTATTCTAGATTTGGCTCCATTATGAGGCTTATATTTTCTTTGTTATTGTGAACCACTTTAGGAGCCCCAACAGGGCAAGAACGGCATTATATTAATCTAAAAAACCAGAAAAACGAATGTGTAGCGGTTTTTCCAGTAGTTCTCACCGTACCATTTTTCTCTGGACGACCCTTCTAATACTGGTGAGCCAGTTTGGTGCAGTGGTTAAGTGCGCAGACTCTAATCTGGGAGAAACGGGTTTGATTCCCCACTCCTCCACTTGCGACTGCTGGATGACCTTGGGCATGCCACAGCTCTGTACCAGCTGTTCTCTCAAGGACAGTTGTCTCAGGGCTCTCTCAGCCCCACCTACCTCACAGGGTGTCTGTTGTGGGGAGGGGAAGGGAAAGGAGTTTGTAAGCTGCTCTGAGACTCCCTTGGATAGTGAAGGGTGGGGTATAAATCCAATCTCCTCCTCCTCCTAATACAGCAGGATTAGTGCAATAGGATCTTAGAAGGGCATCGACGAGGAAATGGAGGCAAAGAATGATCTCAGTTCTGATACGTACGCAGGACAGTAGTGGCAAACGTAGAAATAATTGTATAAGTCATGCTGACAGTGAGCCACAGCACAGGCAATCAGGAAGGATTTGTACCAAGTCAGCTGCGAGGAAGAGAATGAATCGATTAGACTAGGGTTTCTCATTACAGTCAGGAGCTCCCACCTTCCCAACTATTTCAACTGCTGCCTCGAATTCTGCATATCTGTATTTTGCCTTTGCCAAGCACAGGGAGACGTTATTATAACTGCAGTTCAGCCTGCGGGTATGGAGGGGGAGGTATTTGTGAATTTCCTGCATTGTGCAGGGGGTCCCTTCCCTGGAGGTCCCTTCCAGCTCTGCGGCTGAGTTCAGAGTGGCAGTTTGTCCCGATAGAGGCACGTTTCTCAAGCGGATTAAGTGGGCTGGTTCACACAGCCACAGCTGTCTGGCATTCCAGTGCCGTAGTCAAGAAAGCTATCATTTAGACAGAAAATTCTCTCTTAAAGGAGACCAGTTGCTTGACACAGTTAGAAGGGATCCTAGAGGTCACCTACTCCAACCCTCTTGCTCAGTGTGGGAATTATTCAACTACAGCACCCCACTCTGTTTAAAGGAGGGCATACCTTTTAAAAAAATGTTTTTAAAATGATTGGGGAAAGAATTTACTGGATAAATTCTTGTGGGGCTATGCCTTTAAGAAAGAAGTCAGAGCCTCCAAAGCCCCACCGTAGCTACAGGGCTGTTATGAAATGTTTTAAATAAAGATTAAAGAATGGGAGCTTAAACATAAAAAGCAAATTACTCAATATTTTTGGAAAACCTTTTTTAAAAATAAATAGCTATTCTAGCAAGCTTTTTTAAAAAAAACAAACCATTTTTGATTTCAAAAATTATTGTGTCTCATGTAGCAGAGCTGGAAATTCCTTAAGAAAATGGAGTTTGCTGTACAGTAGCCCTGTATTCATACCTGAGTATAATGTCCAATTACTGCATTCTCTGTCTTTGGTCCCGTCCCATATATGTAGTCAGCCCTCTCATCAAACCATGCTTGGATTGCTTCTGACCATGATTTAGGAACACTCGAATAAAAGAGATTTTCACCACATACTAGATCATCTGAAAGTTAGAAAGAAAGAATAGTAGGAACTTTCTAAAAAGTACTTGAGACCATCCACGCTTTCAGGGCCAGAGGTGAAAGATGACCGAATGTGTTATCTATCTTTTAAAAAAATCTATTTAGCAGGAACTCATTAGCATAATAGGCCACACCCCTGACAGTGCAGCTCATTAGCATATTAGGCAGGGGCTGAGAAAGCACAGGGCAGGCATGGAGCCTTGCCTCTTTCCCCCCCTGAGCTTCTCCGCCCCATTTCAGCATCGCCTTTCTAGTCTACCCACCACCACCCCCAACCAGAGGGCCAGGGAAAGGCGCTGCTGAAGTGCCTGGGATCTGAAAGCATCACCTTTTTAGTCTCCCACACACACACCAGATGCCCCCGAAAGGGACTGCTGAAGTGTCTATTTCACTCTCAGCTGACTAGCCGGGAGTGAAATTGACAAGGAAATCCCAAGAGGCTCCCCAGAGGGAAAGACCTTTTCCTCCTGTGTTTAACATGGGGAGGGCAGTGGGCTCCGTAGCCACGCATGTCAGAGGTTTTGGTTGTAGGCGTGTCCAACTCAGGAACCAGCCGGAACTCTGTTCCTGTGCGTTCCTGCCCAAAAATAGCCCTGGATTTGTGTCTCTAAGAAGCATATATCTGAGAGTCTTTAAGGGCCTGCTACAGATGGGAAAAAGCAGCCAGGCTGAAGGAGAAGTAGGTTTTTATACTCCATTCTTCTCTACCTTAAGGAGTCTCAAAGTGGCTTTTTAAATTATTTATTTATTTACATTCGATTCAATTAGATTAGATTTGTATCCCGCTCTACTCGCCCAGCAGGCTCAGGGCAGGTTCCATCTATATACTAATAGCCAAGACGCCCCCTCTGCATGCGGATATCTAAAGACACACATCGGAGGCACTTGGGGGGCAAAGAGATTTTCCTGCACACTTTGGGGGACCCTCCAGGTATGCAGAAAAATCTGAAAAGTTTAAAAAAATTATACGGGGGATACTTAAATCCCCCCCCCAAGTTTTTTCTTTAAAAAAGCATTCCCTGTGCATGCGCATGGAATGGTGCCTCGCCGCTGTTGCTGGGGGGGAAGGTTGGGCGGGCCCAGCGGCTGGGAGCTGTGCAGGCTTTGCCATCATTGCCAGGCAGGGGTGGGGGAGAAGGTGAGCAGGCTCACCTTCAGCTGCTTCCTCCTCTGTGTGGAGCTCCCCCCCTCACGCGAGTATCGCAGGTCCCCACTTCTTGTCAAATATAACATACAAACAGTTAAGAACAGTTACAATACATCAGAAAATACAGTGATAATTTCTGTATGTCTAATCAAAGCCTCAATAGATGAGGTCTGTCGCAAATTGGGGTTCCATGTCATCTTGGGAATTTCTATGGAAAAATGCCATGAGTATATCTACATGCTATAATCTAAAAGAAAACTGTTTTAAGATGACGTATAGATGGTATATGAAGCCAAAAAAAATTGCAAATATTAGTCAAAATCTGTCAAACAAATGTTGGAAATGTAAAAAAAAAAAGAAGGTTCTTTTTACCATATGTGGTGGACTTGTGATAAAGCAGAGACTTATTGGTCTATGATACATACAGAAATGGAAAAAAATTTGAAATGTACATTTAAGAAATTGTCGGAACTGTTATTGCTTGGACTTAAACTAGAGGAGATAAATGTTTAAAAAAGGACATTAATATGGTATATGATTACAACGGCTAGAATGGCGTATGCGCAAAACTGGAAAAGCGAAAAAATACCAGAGGTGTGGGAGTGGTTGAAAAAACTGTTGTATATGGCTGAAATGGACAAATGGACGAGAAAATTGAATAATCTGTACTCAGAGACTTTTTTGGAAGACTGGAAAGATTTGAAAGAATATGTTGAACAATATTGGGATATGAAAAATTACATTTATACTTGGACATAATATTATAAAGAGATATCTGAATGTATAAATGGTAATTAGATAACGAGGATATTTTTAGAATTGTATAAGAAAATAAGAAAATAAGAATTTATATGATGCATAATTTTTTAAGGCTGTTTACGTCGTTACCAGGAGTGTAAAAACATACGTATGCATTTAAAGTACGGTTAAAGTTGAAAATGTTATATGCTTCAGATGTGGTGGGAAACCATCAATATAAGATCACAACAAGATTATACAATAGAACAAGAAATGGATATAATAATGAAAAAGGGTTTGTATAAGAAAAATATGTTAGAATGTTTGAAAATAATAAAAATTTCTTTTTTAAAAAAAAAAGCAAATTGGGGTTCCAGATGTTACACAGTTCTGATCCACTGAAGGGGAGGCCCAGTAGATAGAGGGAGGATGCCCGCTGCCTCAACGAAAAGCCTGGCGAAAGAGCTCCATCTTGCAGGCCCTGTGGAACTGTAAAAGGTCCCACAAGGCCCTGAACTCGTATGGGAGCTCATTCCACTGGGTAGGGACCAGGGCCGAAAAAAGCTAAGTGGGTGACAAGAACCTCAGGGAGGCCATACACTGAACATCTGCTGCCTTAGCCAAAGGCCTGGTGGAACAGCTCCATCTTACAGGCCCTGCAGAACTGAAGGTTGATCCCACAGGGCCCTGATCTCAATGGGGGTACATGTGGAATGACCTCAGCACTTTGGGACAATGAAGAAGAAGAAGAAGAGATTGGATTTATACCCCGCCCTTCACTACCCAAAGGAGTCTCAGAGCATCTTACAATCAACTTCCCTTCCCCTCCCCACAACAGACACCCTGTGAGGCAGGTGGGGCTCAGAGAGCTCTCCCAAGAACTACTCTTGAGAGAACCGCTCTAAAAGAACTTATGACTGACCCAAGACCACACCAGCAGCTGCATGTAGAGGAGTGGGGAATCAAACCTGGTTCTCCCAGATTAGAGTCCACGCTCCTAACCGCTACACCAAACTGGCTCTCTGAACTACCACAGCAAACAATGCCGGCACCCCACCTTCCACTGCTTCCCCCCCGCAACCAGATGAGCAGTGGCAGGCAAGTACCCACTAGTTGTGGGGATCCCCCACCCACTGCAGTGGAGGGGCAAGCCTGAGAAACCTCCATCTAGGGAGGGGGGCCTGTGGTAGCTCTCAAGCCATGTACAAAATCCGTTTGACACATATGCCTTTTCTGTAATCAGGGAATTCCACCCAGTTGTCGGAAAGCCCTGAGGTCATGTAAAACATTCTTTTCCCTAAAAGATCATGCTGAAAACGTCATTCCCACGATGCTTGACTGAACTATTTCCAACATAAAGGGAGGCGAAGATCAACGCTCCCTTCATCAGATACTTCGAGCATTGACTCTCAAAAGTTTATACCCTCCAAAACTTGTTGGTCTCTAAGGTGCCCCTTTGAACTTACTTTCAATCGTCCTTCTGCTTGTAGGACTGTGGTTATAATTACACTCGTCGGCCCAGCTTTGGGCATTCCTTGCAGCTGTTTGGTTCCATTCCTTCAAAGGACCGACAACAACAAAAATATATTGAGCTCTTTCGTTTATTTATTTATTAATTTATTATTATGTTTTATCTATAGCCCGCTCTTCCCTGCATAGCAAGACTCAGTATCATGATGGGTTTTAAGCATCGATGAAGAAAAGTATTACGGGGTGGATACTTCCCCTCTCCTACCACTCCACTGGATGATGTTTATTCATTAATTTGTTCATTTATTAAAATATTTATACCCCAACTTTCCTTTTGGCTCATGTTTGAAGTCTATGGAGCCTTCCTCCAATTTCGGTGGCTGTCCCATTGGAGAAAGAGGCGCTTCAGCTGGAGGGAGAGCGGCTTCAGTTGGAGGAAGTTGGAGAAGTTGATTGCACTAGATTCGAGTCCACCTTAGAGACCAACAGGATGGGGGGGTATAAGCTTTCAGGGTTCAACGCTGCCTTCATCAGATACTTCGAGTGTTGACTCTCAAAAGCTTATACCCTCCAAAACTTCTTGGTCTCTAACTTGAACTTGAATCTAGCTCTTCTAAGGCAAACCAACATGGCTACACTCCTGGGAATGGGATGTTTTTTTGGAACTGGGAGGATCCTTGGGGTTTCTGTTTTTCAAATCAAAGCCTGGCGTAGCCCTGGGAGGAGGCTGAGGCCTGAAGCCCTTGAAACTCGAACCTCGCAAGGGTTCTTACCATCTTCAGCATGTTGGAAGCCCTTGGCTCCACTATTCTCCGTAGATCGTTGTGCTTGTCGACGATTTCCTTCTGCCTCTCTGGCAGATCTGTTGACAGCTCAATAAAAGCTGCATCATGTTTCTGTCAAGAAAGCAACATACATGATTTACGGCAAGTTACAATTACTGTTTTTAAACGTTTTAACATGTTCTAAATTTTATTGTATTTATCCAAATATTGTAACCCGCCCTAAGCCCGTTTATGGGATGGGTGCGATATAAATGCGAAAAGAAGAAGAATCCAGCCATATCTAGCTACCTCAATGGGCCAGATTATCCCTATGGCAAGTTATGATTACTGTTTTTATATGTTTTAACATGTTTTAAATTTTATTGTATTTATCCAAATGTTGTAACCCGCCCTGAGCCCATTTACGGGATGGGTGGGATATAAATGTGAAAAATAAAGCAGAAGAAGAAGAAGTTGTTCTTCTTACATACTCGGAGTGCAACATCCCCACCTCTCTGTTCCCACCACCCTCAAAAACAGCAAAGGTAGTCTGTAGGGGGTCTGCCATAGAGGGGGAATTGGTATGAACTAGCTTGCCCTTTGGGGCACAGTGAACATAAGAGAAGGCATGCTGGATCAGGCCAGTGGTCCATCCAGGCCAACACTCTGTGTCACACAGTGGCCAAAACCCTGGTGCCATCAGGAGGTCCACCAGCGGAGCCAGAACTCCAGAAGCCCTACCACTGTGGCCCCCCAAGCACCAGAAGACAGAGCATCACTGCCCCAGACATAAGGACATAAGAGAAGCCATGTGGGATCAGGCCAGTGGCCCATCCAGTCCAACACTCTGTGTCACACAGTGGCCAAAACCCAGGTGCCATCAGGAGGTCCACCAGCATGGCCAGAGCTCTAGAAGCCCTCCCACTGTCGCCTCCCCCAAGCACCAAGAAGACAGAGCATCACTGCCCCATACAGAGTGTTCCATCTATACCTTGTGGCTCATAGCCAATCATGGTCCTCTGTTCCATATGTTTATGAAGTGATGTTGCACTAAAACTGCAACTTCAGTTTTTATATCATAGACTGGCTGGTAGTTCACTGTAGTCCAGCACAAAGCTCTGAGCCAACAGAAATCTGGGAGCAAAATGCCTCTCACAGGGCACTTCACACCCTCCTGTCTGGTGGCCTTGGCTTTCCCCTGGGAGGCACTTCATCCCTTCCTTCCTGCTGGCCAGAGAAAGCCATGAGGGTGTAGTGCCCCCCCGGAAGGCTTTCCGCAGCCAGCAGAAAGGAAGGGGTGAAATGCCCCCTGGGAGGCACTTCACCCCCATATTTTACCCATTGTTTTTGCTCCCCATTGCTTCAAAGCAGTGGGGAGCAAAACCACACGGTTAAATGCCTGAGAGCCATTTAAAGCTAACAGCTGAGCAACAGGGTCCGCCACTCAGCTGTCAGGTTTAAATGGCTCTCAGCCACTTAAACCCTCTTAGTCTGCTACCTGCCGCTTCAGTGGGAGGAGCAGAACTGGAGGGTCGAATGGAGCCATTTGTGAACCAGCATATCAGTTCATGCCGGTTTGTGGTTCGGTTCGTGGTTCAGCCCCGAACCAGGAACCAAACGGCAAAAAGGCAGTTCGTGCCCATCCCTAGCTATAACTGCTTATGATCATCTATGATGTTTATAATCGATGTTTTTGATGGATTTAAATTTTTATGTAGGCCACTCTGATCCTACTTTGGCAGGGAGGGTGGGATATAAATTGAATTAAACAAATAAACTTCCCATTCCCCTCCCCTCCCCTCCTCTTCCAGAAGCTGTTGTGCTGAAGGATGTTTTCATATTGGGGCAACATCAGGTGACAAAGCAGTGCATTCTTGCCCTTTATGAGATTACGCCTCTCTAGAGGACACTGTTTTGTCATAAACAGTGGAGGGAAGTGCTGTCAAGTCACAGACTACTTATGGCAACCCCGTAGGGTTTTCAAGACAAAGAAAAATGTCCAGAGGTGGTCTGCCACTACCTGTCTCTGCATAGCAACCCTGGACTTCCTTGGCGGTCTCCCATTCTGGTACTAACCCAGACAGACCCTGCTGAGCTTCCGAGATCTGATGAGATCTGGCTGGCCTGAGTCATCCAAGGTAGGACAGAGATGAATAGAAGGTGGTTTGCCATTGCCTGCCTCTGCGTAACAACCCTGGACTTCCTTGGTGATCTCACATTCTAGTACTAACCAGGGCTGACCCCACTGAGCTTCTAAGATCTGAGGAGATCAGCTAGCCTGAGCCATCCAAGATAGGACAGAGAGATGAATAGAAGGTGGTTTGCCATTGCCTGCCTTTGCATAGCAACCCTGGACTTCCTTGGTAGTCTCCCATTCTAGTACTAACCCAGACAGACCCTGCTGAGCTTCCAAGATCTGATGAGATCTGGCTGGCCCAAGTCATCCAAGATAGGACAGAGAGATGAATAGAAGGTGGTTTGCCATTGCCTGCCTCTGCATAGCAACCCTGGATTTCCTTGGTGGTCTCCTATTCTAGTACTAACCAGGGCTAACCCCCCCGCTTAGCTTCCAAGATCTGATGAGATCCAGCTAGCCTGAGCCATCCAAGATAGGACAGAGTCAGGGATGAATAGAAGGTGATTTGCCATTGCCTGCCTCTGCATAGCAACCCTGGATTTCCTTGGTGGTCTCCCATCCAAGTCCTAACCAGGGCTGACCCCCCCGCTTAGCTTCCAAGATCTGATGAGATCAGCCTGAGTCAGCCAGCCTGAGTCATCCAAGATAGGAGAGATGAATAGAAGCTAGTGTGCCATTGCCTGCCTCTGCGTAGCAACCCTGGGCTTCCTTGGTGGTCTCCCATCCAAGGACTAACCAGGGCTGAGCTTGCTTAGCTTCCAAGATCTGATGAGATCTGGCTAGCCTGGGTCATCCAGGTGAAGATAGGGTAACAAGACATGGTTTCTTCCAGCAGAGACAGTCAGCGACACATGTGAATGTACTTTTATTTCTTTACGTTGTCCTTTAACTCATCAGAACGCTGCGCTGAAGGAACGGGAGAAAGATCCTGAGCCCTTGAAGGTCAGGGCTGCATAACACCTATTTCATAACAAAGCTCATACCTCATTTCCAACGCACTGATGGAGTCCAACTACTAGAGCCAAAATTGTCACTAGAAGAGACATCGCTAGGGGGGGAAGGTAAAAAGATTATGTTATTTCCCTTGGGAAAACACTCTTGTTGGTACACACTTTTTCACTGCCAATCATTTCTTAGCGTTTATTAATATTGAATTGGATCCAGAGGGTTTCCAGGAACTGGAAAGGAACTGGCCACTGGGACAGCTCTGCAAATACCGTATTTTTTGCTCCATAAGACTCACTTTTTCTCCCAAAAAAAGTGGGGGGGGGAGTGTGCGCGTCTTAAACCCCCCTCACTTTTCCCAAGCCACGGCACCGAGCGGCGCTAGATGCGTCTTATGGTCAGGTGCGTCTTATGGCCGAAAAATACGGCACTTGTGCAAGTGTTTACCCAGGAAGTCACACGTGGCCTCTGTAAGTCGCGCTTCTTGGGCTTCCGGTTCTGGGGCCGTCTTGCGCAAACTCTTGTGAAACCGGAAAAAAGCTTGTCAATGGACTGATCAGCTGAGTGCAGAAGAAGAAGAGGAGAAGAGATTGGATTTATACCCCGCCCTTCACTACCCGAAGGAGTCTCAGAGCAGTTTACAAACTCCTTTTCCCTTCCCCTTCCCACAACAGGCACCCTGTGAGGTAGACGGGGCTGAGAGAGCTCCCTCTTGAACTGCCATTGAGGGAACAGCTCCGAGAGAACTATGGCTTGCCCAAGGTCATCCGGCAGCTGCAAAGTGGAGGCGTGGGGGCTCAAACCTGGTTCTCCCAGATTAGAGTCTGAAAAAGTCTGAATCACAACAGAACACAATGTAAACAGCTTGGTGCTTTATTCCTACTACAGTCATTGCAGCTGGGTTATTGTACCTTTGAATTTTACTATTTCGGGAAGAAGGTAGCGATACCTCTGGACAAAGGTTTTGTTCCGAAATGGCTCATATAATCGGCCACCAACCAATCAACGCACCAGCAGATACCCTGTCTGACCTGCTAGATGCAGTGGCATTTCTGACGCCGTCATTGTGCCACCCTTAGACTTAGAGAAGAGAATAACAGACTGAAGTGGCTCATGTATCGCCTTCATTGTATCTCCTTTAAAGCTCATGATCATTGGATAGTATCCTATTCAGCCACACTGTCAGCTTTGAGAGCCAGTTTGGTGTAGTGGTTAAGTGCGCGGACTCTAATCTGGGAGAACCGGGTTTGATTCCCCGTTCCTCCACTTGCTCCTGGCTGGATGACCTCGGGCAAGCCATAGCTTTGTACCAGCTGTTCCCTCAAGGACAGCTTGGGAAAGAGCTCTCTCAGCCCCACCTACCTCACAGGGTGTCTGTTGTGGGGAGGGGAAGGGAAAAGGAGTTTGTAAGCCGCTCTGAGATTCCCTTGGGGAGTGGAGGGCGGGGTATAAATCCAATCTCTTCTTCTTCGTCTTTATATTCTGTAGAGTTCGTAGTTCACATTGTGTTAAATAAATGCTTTAGAATATTCATGTTCGTTTACATGCGATTGTTACGATTTCCATTCTCCTGGTAGGGCCTGGAGATCTCCTGGAATTGCAACCAGCCCCGTAGCCAGAAATTTTTGGCTGGTGGGGCAGAGACTGGGGCATTGGGGCAGGGAACTTAACTGTATTAGTGGGTTTGGGGGGACATGCCTTCTCTCTCTCTCTCTCTCTCTCTCTCTCTCCCTTCCCCAGCCCCACCTGCGGCTGCAGATCAGGAAAAGGAAGCCGCCCTGCCACTTCTGGTCCATTTCACTTCCCTCAGATCAGCCCTTAAACCTAACAGCTGATCTAGGGGAAGTGAAACAGACCAGAAGTGGAAGGGTGGCTTCCCTTTCCTTCCCCAGCCTCCCGGCCACTGCAGGGCAAGTGACACTGGGGGTGAGGGGGGATTGGAGGGCTCTGGCATCCTTCCAGGGTGGGGCAGGGCTTGTCGGTGGTGGGGCGGTGCCCCCAAATGCCCCACCATGGCTACTGGTCTAAATGCAACTGATCGTCAGACTACAGAGATCACTTCGCTGGAGAAAATGGTTGCCTTGGAGGGCAAACTCTGTGGCATGACACCCTGTTGAGATCCCTCCCCAAGCTCATCCCCAGAACCTCCAGGAATTTCCCAACCTGGAACTTCAACCCTACCTCCTGGCCACCTGCTATAACTACAGGCACAAGAACTATTAGCTTCAGGGGCAGAGCCAGAAAATTTTGGGTGGGGGGTGTTGGGAAATCGGGGTGGGGGAGAGAGATCCCATCAGCAGGCAGGCAGGCGAAGAAGAGAAGAGTCTTTCCTTACCTGTTGGCCGCACTCATTCGCCTTGGCCACTACAGGAGAAGGAGAGCCGCTGAGAGTGCATATGCACCAAATATTAATTGCACTGGCCAGCTCTCCTTCTCCTGTAGCAGCCAAAGCAAATGAGTGCAGCTGGCAGGTAAGAGCAGGAGCTGCGGGAGTTGTGGGGCGTGGGCCACAAGTGAGGGGGCACTGCCCCTAAATGCCCCACAGTGGCTACAGGCCTGATTAGCTTGCTTCCTATGTAGCTTTTAGAATTCCCATTACTCTTTTAATAGTTGTTGTTACTGTTTTTACTTCTCTCTATAATTTCATTTTTAAAACTGTAGGCTGACCCTACTGTATCCAGTTAGAAGCCAACAAAAAGAATTTTCAATGAATCTTTCACATTTTTTTAAAAAAAAAACTCACCAAGCATCGTTAAAATGTGCAATATTCACTCCAGTGTTTAAACAATGTTTCCTCTATTCACCATTGCAGTTAATTTTGTTTTGGTGATCAGTGTATCTGTCAATGATTCGATGACTCGAATGAAATTAAATAGCAGTAGGCTTAGAACAGATCAAAGGAAGTACTCCTTCACCCGAAGATTAACTAACAAGTGGAATTCACTGCCACAGGAAGTGGTGGCAGCTACAAGCATAGACAGCTTCAAGAGGGGATTGGATACACATATGGAGCAGAGGTCCATGAGTGGCTGTTAGCCGCAAGGTACATATGGAACACTATGTCTGGGGCAAGTGATGCTCTGTATTTTTGGTGCTTGGGGGGCAACAGTGGGAGGGCTTCTGGAGTTCTGGCCTCACTGGTGGACCTCCGGATGATACCTGGGTTTTGGCCACTGTGTGATACAGAGTGCTGGACTGATCCCATTGGCCTGATCCCACATGGCTTTTCTAATGTTCTTGTGTCTGGGGCACTGATACTCTGTATGCTTGGCGTTTGGGGGGCAACAGTGGGAGGGCTTCTGGAGTTCTGGCCCTGCTGGTGAACCTCCTAATAGTACCTTGGTTTTGGCCACTGTGACAGAGTGTTGGACTGGAGGGGCCATTGGCCTGATCCAACATCGGCTTTTCTAATGTTCTTATGTCTGGGGCAGCGATGCTCTGTATTCTTGGTGCTTGGGGGGCAACAATGGGAGGGCTTCTGGAGTTCTGGCCCCTCTGGTGGTGATGGCACCTTGGTTTTGGCTACTGTGTGACAGAGAGTTCTGGCCTAGATGGGCCACTGGCCTGATCCAACATGGCTTCTCTTATGTTCTTATATTCTTATGTTCTTTTCTCTTGTTCCAATTAAATTAATGCTTTAAAAATAATATAGTTGATCAGTACAATTTTGGGGGACTGTCGAAACTTTAAGGCCTAAAATATTCTTTTTTCTAAGTGGAAGATACCATTTGTTGTGGAAAAGTGCCTTTGAATCCAACTGTATAACTGCTTTTTAAGAAACATGCAGGCACGAGAACAGTCCTTAAAGTTTTAACCTTGGATCTATCCATTTGAAGCTGGAAAACAGATGAAAGTTTTTAACGAAGTTAAAGGTGGCATGACAAAATGATCTTTCCCTGTGATGCAAGCATACATTTAAGTACTTCTGTCAGTACTGCTGTCTTTGCCTGAAGCACTGCAAAAACTGGTAGATCTGAGAGCAAGGATGCAAATGAGACATCCCCCTATTATGCCTCTTTCATACATCTTTCAACTGGGGGGGGGGGGAGGTTTGGAGTTGTGGTTAAGAGCAGCAGACTCTAATCTGGAGAACCGGGTTTGATTCCCCACTCCTCCATGTGCAGCCAGCTGGGTGACCTTGGGTCAATCACAGTTATCCCAGAGCTGTTCTCTCAAGAGCAGTTCTCTCAGAGCTCTCTCAGCCCCACCTACCTCACGTGGTGTCTGTTGTGGGGAGAGGAAGGGAAAGGAGTTTGCAAGCCGCTCTGAGACTCCAAGTGAAGGAGGGGGTATAAATCTAACTCTTCTTCTTCTTCTTCTTCTTCTTCTTCTCAGGCAGACTCTAATCTGGAGACCTGGGTCTGATTTCCCGCTTCTCCACATGCAATCAGTTGGGTGACCTTGGGTCAGTCCCAGTTCCCTCAGAGCTGTTCTTTCAGGAGAGTGCCCCAGGAGGTGGAGCCAGGTACAAACTGCTGCCATAGCTTCCCTTCAGTCACACAGTGAGGATCCTTGTGCTGTGGTGGCAGCAGCTGCCAAAGCAACTTACTTCAAAATCTGCACAGCCAATCAGCTCTCTAATTTCCAGTCAGAAGCTTTGCTGGGCAAAATCCCCAACTGGCCCTGCTCACTGTCTAAAACTCCTGGCAGGTGCCAGGAAAGGAGTTAGAGTGTGCCCATGGGCACCATGTTGGGGACACCTGTTGTATGGAATCACATTCCCCCTCCCCAGGTTCCACCCCCAAATCTCCAGGAGTTTCCCAAGCCAGAGTTGGCAACCCTACCTAGTCCATTTGTGCAAGTGGTCCAGCGATAAAAGCAAAATTAGCCACCAGACTTTCTCCCTTCAGAGACGATTTCAGGGCTACTGATACTTTTCGATCCATTTCTGTCATATTTTCCCTGTTCCAACACGGACAAGTACTATTAAGAGAGCCAGTTTGGTGTAGTGTTTAAGTGCGCGGACTCTAATCTGGGAGAACCGGGTATGATTCCCCACTCCTCCACATGCAGCTGCTGGCATGACCTTGGGTCAGTCACAAGATGACGAGTTGTCATCCCAGGAGATCTCCAGCCACTGCCTGGAGGTTGGCAACACTACCCCAGGAACTGCCTCTTAACCTCCAATAATTTCGCAGTCGGGAGTCAGCCACCCAACTGAGTACTGACGGTGTTTGAGAACACCAGGAACAAAAGATGTTCCAGGAATTGGCCTCGGATTAAACTTTCCAGCCTAGTGGCTTAGAACAGACCCTTGTGGCTTCTTCAAACGGCAGTGATGATGAAACGGAACCGCAGGGTACACAGGCGAGCCCCGTATCAGTTACTGTCTGATGCCGCTCGTTGGGATTTTCAGGCAGCAGAAGACCTGCGTCCCCCTGCTCCTTTCTTTATCAACCGCAGCGTGTCGTTTGGAGAAATAAAGGCAAAGCTCTTTGATCCACCTGATCCTTTGCTCTTTGGAAAGGATTGTATATCTGTGCCCCTCCCTGGAGAGACTGTGGGGGCCCTTTGTCTTCGGAAGCCCAAACGAACAAACACTTAAGGGAGAAACTCAGCTGGGATCAGAAGTCTACTTAGAATGCTGTCCCGGGCAGCATTACACCCTTCGAAGGCCTTTGACCTCGGTGGATTCGGAAGGGTATAACTCCGCTTGGGTTCTGCATTGTTAGAAGCCAACCTGCCAAGGCCTAAAGTAGGGAAGAGTTGAAAGAGGAAGAAGAAGAAGAGGAGGAGGAGGAGACTGGATTTATACTCCACCCTTCACTACCCGAAGGAGTCTCAGAGAAGCTTACAATCTCCTTTCCCTTCCCCTCCCCACAACAGACACCCTGGGCGGTAGGTGGGGCTGAGAGAACTTGAAAGAACAGCTCTGAGAAAACTTGTGACTGACCCGAGGTCACACCAACAGCTGTATGTGGAGGAGTGGGGAATCAAACTCAGTTCTCCCAGATCAGAGTCCGCGCTCCTAACCACTACACCAAACTGGCTCTCCTAGAGATACAAGAACTGCTACACCGAGCATGCTCAAGATTCGAGCAGCAAGGGGGTCCTTGGGAGAAAGGATGATTATTCTCTCAGCTGTTCAAAGGCACCCACAGTTGACGTTCTTATTTCATGGCTGTACGTCCAATCAACTAGGCAACGTACAAAACAACTGATGACATTATACCCCCTTGAAGCCCCTCCCCTCCCTACACCCACCCTCCTCAGGCTCCACCCCCAACATCTCCAGGTATTTCCCAACCCAGAGTGGGCAACACTGAGATGTATAAATGTTCGGAGACAGGGAGAATTTTTTTCTAGAAGTCTTGTGAACCAAAAACCTGTTTGGCAGCTGAAAGCTGAAATTCAACAGTCCACGGTGATCTGTTTTAATCCAAGGTTTTCAGAAATCCGCTGGGCTTTTGGGTGCGGCATCAGACATCCAAATCCATCTCGGCCTCCCTTACTGGCAATGCTGACTTTAATCCAGCAAACTATCTGGCATTGCCACTCTGAAATATTTATCAGCCGAGCTCTACTGTCCAGACAAGCTCGCTCTGGTTGGCTGTACAGTTGGTTTTGATGTTAATTTTCTTGTTACATTTCTCTTTATTGTTATGTTGGTCACCGTTTTTATGTGACTTTGTAACCCACCCTGAGCTCACTCACAGGGAGAGCAGGACAGAAATTGAAGTGATAAACAAACAAATAAATACCTGACCAAGTTTGCAATTCATTTTTGCAACAAATTGATAAGAGCTCATTTGGATCGCTCTCTCGGTACAATAAAGAAACCTTCAAATTAACCCGCACTTCAGTTTTTAATAATGCACTGGTTTTGCTCAGAACATTCAGGGAAGTCAGTTTGAAAAAAAAATCAACATTTATGCATTTCAGCTTTCTGATTGCTTAAAAGATTATGAATTTAACTCCTCAAAACTCACTAGGGTCATTTTTAAAGCTCATACCATAAAATGTTAATTCCTGTAAACCTATAATTAAAAGAAGCCTATAGCCTCTCGCCTTCTTTGTACCCACAGTGGAGGGCAGAACATAAATCGATTGACTTCATTTCTACTCCACCCTTCTCCTCACCTCCATTTTATCTTCACAACAACACAGGTAGTTGGGGGGGGGGGGCGAGGGTGAGAGCGTGTGACTGGACCAAGGTCCCCCCAGCAAGCTTCTGTGGCAGAGTGGGGATTTGAACCTGAGTCTTCCAAATCCAACCCTCTAACCATAACACCACACTGGCTCTTTTCCATAACAGAACGACAAAAATGCTAAGGGTTGGATCCAGCCATTATTTTCACTCCATTTCACCCAGTTCCCTTCCTTACTTCGTCCCCCATTCCACATGTCCCATCCTCCCCAGCACCTTTTTTGGTGGTCAGAGAAGACCCCCCACACACACCTCTCCTTTTCACCAGCTTGTTGGAACCAGCCCTAACTCTCTAAAAAGTTCATTTACCTTACGAGGGAGGAAGGAAAGTCAGCAAAAGCTGTGTATAGATGTTCCCTGCAGATGGTCCACCAAAGACAGGTCAATGATTCCAGCAAGAGGAAGAAGCCACCAGATGGGCAGAGCGGTTCTTTATATGTTGGCTTGGGCCTGTTGTCATACCAAATAAGAGAGAGATCTTCCTCGCCTTGCATGGTTGCCGTTTGTTTAAGTTCATGGTCACAGAGCTCTGCACGTAGATGCTGGATTACAGAAACAAAGAGAAGAACAAACATTCCAAAAATGTGGTGATTACTGTATTCAATTTCTGGAGTCATCTATTGCTAATATAATAAAGGTTTTTGTTTTGTTTTTTAATCTGCCATTTTGAGATTCTCCGTCTTACGGTTTGGGTTCGTGGAACAGTTGTCCTGATATAGGTTTTGCCCAGGGCGGTTTGGCAGGTTCAGGGGTGTCTAGAACAGATCCTGTGCAAGCTAGACACATCAAAGTTACAGCGGACCGCCCCACGATGCTTCTCTACTTGACCTCCAAGTTATGTTGCTTTGAAATTCTGTAAACATTTTGATTGAGCAGAAACCATATGTCTGGAAATGCATCCACTCACGAACCAGCACGAAACTCCACCAACAGCTTAAGTGTTCATGGAAAGTTTGTGCTGATGGACCTGCCCACCGCAAACTTGACTTCACAACCCACAAACCAGCCAAAATTCATTGCGGACTAGATCTAGATATTGTTGTAGTTGGTTTTTGCTGTCAAGAAACAGCTGATTCATGATGACCTCATAGGGTTGTCAAGGCAAGAGACCAGGCCCATAGCTATGGTGGGGCTATTCAGGACTCCGTCCCCTACCTTAAAGCGCCATTAGTATTATTGTCTTTACTATTACTTAAAATTATTTATTTATTTATTTATTTATTTATTTATTTTGATTTATATGCCGCTCTCCCCGCTGTTGTGGGTTCAGAGCGGCTTACATACTTGGCAAGCCAAGATTCATAGATTCATCTGCAATTTAAAACCATTTAACCTTAAAACATTCATAAGTCACAATAAAATTTAAATAATTTAAATAAAGTGCTCAGTGTAGTAGATGGCATACCATGGACCTCTAATGTTTTCAGGCCCCCAGTGTCAATAGTCGTTTAGCCACAGATGGAAAAATAATGGCAGCCCCACCAGAAAAAAATTTGCCCCACAAGCCACAAAATCCTGGTGACAGGCCTGCAAGAGACATTCAGAGGTGCTTTGTGATTGCATGCCTCCGTGTAATGATCCTGGTATTCCTTGGAGGCCCCCCAACCAATACAAGCCAGGGTTGACTCTGCTTAGCTTCTGAGATCTGACAAGATCAGGCTAGCCTGGGCAATCCAGGTCACGGCAGATCTAGGTATTTTATCTAGATAAAACATAGAAGAGATCTTAATACGTTATACCTGCAGGAGCAGCCTGAATAGCCCAGAAGGTAAACATGGTTGGCCATGGTTAGTAGCAATGCTCCCTCTAAGCTGTGGAGTCTTGTGAGCAAACATACTACTTTGTGAGCTACTGGCATTAAAGTTGTGAGTGAGTGATTTGGCTACTGCATAAATTAGTTTGCTCTGGAGCCATCCTTCCTGAATTAAGACAAAAATGTGTGAGCCGGAGGCTAAGAAACTGTGAGCTAGCTCACACTAACACAGCTTAGAAGGAACACTGGATGGGAGACCACTAAGGAAGTCCAGGATTGCTATGGAGAGGAAGGCAAAGGCAAACCACCTTTGTTTATCTCTTGCCTTGAAATTCCATGAGAAGCCTCCATAAGTCAGTTGCAAATGGACAGCACTTAATTATATTGCTATTATACCTGCAGCGTCGATCTGAACAATAAAGATTTTGGTCTGGACCAAAAGCTAAATCTTCACCATTGTACATACTCACATGGAGAAACATAGATGAGGTCAATCAGGGATAGAGGAGCAATTGATTGATGTGGGGGGAACTGTGGCTTCAGTTCGTAGGAGTTCCAGCTGGGTATGTGTGATCTGCCACTTCACAGATTCCATTTATCTGCAAATTATTATTGTTGTTGTTGTTGCTGTTTTGTTGTTTTGTTGTTGTTGTTGTTAATGATAATGATAATAATTTATACAATATACAAAATATAATAATTTATACAAAGAGGAAACATTTTGCAAACAAATGTTATGTTCAGGACTTTTTATGGTGGTGCCCATATCAGAACATAACTTTTGCTTTGTACAGGTACACACACCTTCACAATACGTATTTACAAACAAGGAGGATCAATATTTACAGGAAGGTTCAAGCGCAGAGATCCGTCATGATCTTAAGCGGGCTCTCTGAAATGCAAACAGAGGTCTTAATCAAGGGTGCGGTCACTTCTGCCCTCTTTCCTTAAGTAGTGCGCAGAAGACATTCGCCAGCAGGGGAGGAGGGGGCAACAGAAGGAATGAGACAGGACGTATAAGACAGCGTTTCCCAGCCTGTGAATGAAGTATAGGGATGGGCATGAACTGGCTCACAAATTAAAGTTCGTGATAAATTTTGGCTGGTTCATGGTTCACAGAGTGAAGTTCCTGGCAGGTTCATGAACGTTCAAGCAGAGGGGCCTTTCGAGTACGAACACTAAGGCATGCTAGCACACAGCAGAGAGAGAAAAACAACAAGTAGGATAAACTGGAAGGGGGAAAAATCAATAAATCCTGAACACTAGAGAATGTACCGCTGCTCCCCCCTAGGGTACGAATAGACTAAACCACTCTTTCAGCAGTATCTACATTAATTAGATCCTTGGCATGCTGTCGCTTCTCCAACAAAAACCACATGTTACCGTTTTACCATGGAGTTTCTGGTGATGCCTAGAGCTACCCTACATCACTTCCAGGTTTTCCCCAGAAGTGACAGAGCAGCACACCCAAAGCTGAGGAATTGTTGTTGTTGTTGTTATTGTCATTATCCTGCCATTATCCTGATTGGAGCAGCAGTAGGCAAGGATGGCTGGCAGCCAGAGGCCTCTGGTCACAGTGGAAGCCCTCCTGTCAGCAGAGATGTTCTGTGGGATCCAAAGCAAAGACAAATCTAAGGTCAGACAGTGACCTCTATTGCTAAAGGGTAGAATCGTGTCTTTCGGATCAACAAGACGCCATCCATGACACCCCACTGACTCTCACATATGTTAACAGCCCCTTGGCCTTGTCAGGGCAGCTTTGTAGTTGTTTTTCCCCCATCGCCCTGGATTTATTTGATCTCAAACCCAGGTGATCCCTGGGTTTGTTTGTATTATCACTACACCAGCCTGTGAAAAGAAAACTAATAAAGTAATTCAGCTGGATGTTTCACCATAAGCAAACCATAGAGCTTCCTCTAATAATTTACCACCAGGATGTTTCTTCAAATGAAGCCATAGAATGCGACTTGCACAATTGTGCACTTAAGTTGTCCGATACAGATCTTTATTGAATTTGGCCGAGAGGTTTGAACCCATAAACGATATTGTTCTGTTATGCGTATCTTTCGTAACTGAGCTGTGTTTTTGTGAGGATGAGTCATTTTCAGTCTTGTTTCAAGAGTAGTTCATGATCAAGGGCAGGGCTCTTTCTTTCCTTCCTTCCTTCCTCCCTCCCTCTCTCCCTCCCTTCTTTCTTTCTTTCTTTCTTTCTTTCTTTCTTTCTTTCTTTATTTCTTTCTTTCCTTGTCCTTCCATCCTTCCATCCTTCTGTCCTTTCTTTCCTGGAAAAAGAGGTGCCGGAACTCTCAAGAGGGAAATGAAGGGTTCAATGTGTATACTGAAAACTCGTGAACTTGTAGACATTTTAAAAAGAATTATGTCAAAAAAAGGTTCCGGAACTCCATTCCAGCGCATTCCCCCAGGGGAAAAAAACCCTGATCAAGGTGGATATAATCTGCTTCTTCTTAAGCATGCAGCCACCCAGGGGTCAATCTGTAAATGATAAGAGCCCATCAGATCTTGTGGAGGGAAAAGGGGGAAACAGGAGGGTTTACAGAGCTCCTTCTCCTGTCTTGCAGTATCTTCCACTGGAGAAATAGAGTTGCCAGCTATGGGTTGTGAAACATGGGGAGATTTCAGGGGTGGAGCCTGTGGAAGGTGGAGTTGGGGAGGGACCTCAGCAGGGTACAGTGCCATAGAGTCCACCCTCCAAAGCAGCCATTTTCTCCAGAGGAACTGATCTCTGTATTCTGGAGAACAAAGTTAGAGTCCAATGGCACCTTTAAGACCAACAAAGTTTTATTCAAGGGTTTGAGCTCTCATGTGCATGCACACTTCGTCAGATGATGAAATGGAATTACAGACTATAGTTGTAGATATAGGGGTGGCTTGTTAAATTAGCATGCAAGACAGTGACGATTTTTTTTAACACATCGAAAAAATAACAAGCTCGGTTTCTGGTTATCATCAGTTTGGGTTCAACTGGGGGAGGGGACAACATAGGTAATAGATATCTCAGAACTGGAAACTGATGTGCCCTGTGTCCAACAGTTTAACTCCCATATTGCCTGATAGAAGTTAATGTTCGGTTCTGACGGGGCGTGCCGACCTTCCTTCTTTCTCCCGTTTCTCAAAAGAGCTTCGTCTGGCAACGCTTTTTCTTTCAATCTATAGTCCTATAGAACTTGGAAAGAAAAGTGTAGGCTTCAAGCTACCGATCAACTGTTGGACTTTTATTTTGGAACTAGGAGTGAGGCCCATTGTGGGAAGAAATACAACGGGCTCTAGAAGGAAGCTCCAGGTGAGCGTCCCAGCTGTGGCTGGTGGGGTGGCGCAGGGAAGGGGAAAATAGAGGGAGGCAAGCCGTGTGTATTTCCTTCTGCTTAGCTATAAGGCAGGGCGGTCTCCAGTCCTTTTGCTGCCCCAAGTGGGCAGTACGGGAGGACAGCCTCATGGTAACAGGTATGGTTCCCTCCACCCCTGACTTATGTTGATTTGGGGTTATGCAGTGGCAGCTCGGGTAGAAAACCACCTCCTCCTACACAATGTCTTCTGGGTTTCAAGGGTCTGGAAAGCGGTCCCCGTAGCCAGTTACAGGAGCTGGGTAACCTTGGGTCAGCCACAAGTTTTCTCAGAGCTGTTCTCTCAAGGGCAGTTCTGGAAAGAGCTCTCTCAGCCCCACCGACCTCACTACATTACGGAAACAAAAGAATATTCCACCTAGAACATTTTTCTTAGATAAGCTTATTAGTTATTTATGAAATTAATAGCATACCAGAAAAATGAAGACTTTATTAGTTCAGGTATATTTCGGAAACAAGCTTTAAATCACACAGAGGCAATGATGCAATGTTTTATTTATATGAGAGCTCCTTAACTATGTAACATTGTCATTACTTTTTGTCATCTGTCATAGAATTCATGTATAATTATTTTCCAGCTATTGAGTTGTATGAAGACTATTATGATTATTTAAAACAAAAAAATAACTTTAAAAAAAAGAGAAATGTCTCATGTTTTCCCAAAGTTAGAGGTACAACATATTTGTTAGGTATGGAATGACTTGTATTTTGTCCTCCCATTGTACCTATGTAATCGGATGTATCCTTCAAGCAATGTTGCTTGCTCTTCATGCCTGCAAGGTCAGGAGCATCTATTGTAAAGCAATCACAAGAAATTATTGTAAGGTTAACTATGGAAAGAGATCAAAGGCATGCAGAGGTACTTCAAGTAGTAAGTCTCAGCTAAAAAATCTTAAACAATAGTTCTTTCTTTCTTTCTTTCTTTCTTTCTTTCTTTCTTTCTTTCTTTCTTTCTTTCTTTCTTTCTTTCTTTCTTGGTATTTTGTATGTGCCCTCCAGCTGGTTGATGGTCCATGTGCTCTCTGCCAATCAGCTGAAGGCCTTTAAATCTTTTAGCAGGGAGGGAGGAGGTGGTTTGGGGGCGGGGCTTGGGGGCAGGGCTTCCCCAGCCAGTCAGCTGACCAGGGGCAGATTGGAACCCCCAGGAGCAAGGGAAACCCCTGCCCGGACCTAGGAGCTACCAACCCTAAAATCTAGTTGTTCTACAGTAGACCAACATGACTACCCTATGAAACTATTATGATCTGATGATTTCCCCTCTTTGTCTTTGCCAGATCTCCCACGTCTCACATCTCTGAATTGTTGGGAATGAGGTGAGAGTTCACCAGAGGCACAATGCCATATGTGTGCTGGTTTCCACAGAATGATCTCGAAGACCGTTGAGCGCAAAATTCCATGTGTCTTCCACCATCTTGAAAGTGACGGAGGCCCAATATGACTCTGTTCTGATGGTCGTATAGAATCTAAACTGGAGAGAAAGAGGGGGAGAGAGGCAGAGTTCACTACTGCTAACAAGAAAAAACTGTAAACATTACTAATGGTCACTCCCCATAAAATTCTTTCTGAACGTATTAGACAATGTTCTGAATGTAAAGATGTTTTATTGCGGGGAGATACATTAAACCATTATTCGTGACTGAACCATTACCCTTCCTTCTCGAATAGAATGACGGTATTGACTTAACCCTTAGTCGGTTTGTTTGTTTTCATGTTGTTTGACTAAGTGCTCCACCTAACTCCCACCTAAGTTGCGGTTCTATTAAATAAAAATAGCAAAAGAATATTGTGGCAGTGTGAGACTTACTGTGGTGAAAACCAACACTTCCTCTAAGCCGTGGAGTCTTGTGAGCAAAAATTTTACTTTCTGAGCTACTGGCATTCAAGTTGTGAGCGAGCGATTCGGCTGCTGCATAAATCAGTTTGCTCTGGAGCCACGCTTCCTGAGCTAAGACAAAAAATGTGTGAGCCGGAGGCTAAAAAAACCTGTGAGCTAGCTCACGCTGACTCAGTTTAGAGGAAACACTGGTGAAAACATGCATAAACCAAAGGAAAACCAACTCAAGACAGTACCGTGTACACCCAGCTAGGCCAGGCGGTTGACCAGGACCCAACAGTCAACTATATCAAATGCCATTGACAGATCTAATAGAATCAGCAGCACTGAACCACCTCAATCTAATTGTCAGTGGAGGTTGTCCACGCTCCTAACTACTACACCAAACTGGGTACTTGTCCATGTGTCAGAGTCTCTGCCATTAATTGTTCAGGCCTGGAGTCTCTATCAGTAATTTACGACTAGCCTTGGGCTTTATTGCATGTGCTGCTTAATGTATCTTTTCCTTCCTGGGAGGATGGCTTGCCGCATTCCATCGCGTCACATAAACAGTCCTGCTATCTCCCCTCGTCACCTCCCTTTTTCTCTCTGGAGCCTAGAATGTTTTATCTTGCTTTTGTAACCTTGGAGAACTGTTGAACTGTTTCTAGCCAGGTGCCTGGCCTGTGAATCGCAAGTAGGGGTCACTAAGGTGCATGGGGGGAATTTTTAGTGCTTTTGTGCCTTTTCTGTGAGAACCAACGGTTGGGGGGTTTTCGCGCTTTTTTGTATTTGTTCTGATTGGCCCTTTGCCTGCTCTTACCTGACTGTGTTGGGTATATTAATCCCTGTTGCTTGTAACCAAGTATCTCTAACAAACATTGAGTACCTGAACCATCATTAAGAATAAAAGAACTTTTTGCTTCATCAAAGGTCTGGCTTATTGATTCGACTCAGAAGCCTCACACCATGTTGGAACAGGGAAAATACGGTTATAGGCACAGTGCGTGGCAGACACGGTGCGGGGCAGATGTACACTGGGTGTCCCTCTGTCGAAGTTGATCTAAGAGTACTTCAAGGTTATCCTTCGGGGGAGTACATCTCCATCCAGAGACGGCTGACAAATCGGTCTTGTTTGGCTGTCCCATCCACTTATTTGGGATGGGACCAGCTTCTCATTAAAAGCAGCCATCTATATGTCAAGCCCTGACTGTAAACAAACATTTAGGCAGATACCAGATAGCCTTTCTCTGTTTGTTCACCTCTGCTTACCTTCCCTGTCCTTTAGCAGCTGACTGTCTCTAGGGATTAGCAGGGGTGGGATGCTGAAAATTAGCCACTAAACAAGAGAGCAATGGTAAGCTGGCAAGGCAGCCTCCGCCTTCTCTCTCCCTGTCTACTTCTCTGTGGCTGCAACCCCCTCCAGCCTTCTCCCACTTCCTTTGGAGGACTTTAAAGACTAACAAAACATGTGACAGGTTAGGAGCTTTCGTGAGCCACTGTTCACTTCCTCAGATACCTGAAGAACATGTATCTGAAGAAATGAGCAGTGACTCACAAAAGCTCACACCCTGCCACAAATTTTGTTAGTATTTAGGGTGAACATAAGAACATAAGAGAAGCCAGTCTTGGATCAGGCCAATGGCCCATCCAGTCCAACACTCTGTCACATAGTGGCCAAAAACACCAGGTGCCCTCAGAAGGTCCAGCAGTGGGGGCAGGAAGCCCTCCCACTGTTGCCCCCCCAAAACACCAAGATTACAGACCATCACTTGCCCCAGACCGAGAGTCCCTATCTATACCTTGTGGCTAATAGCCACTGATGGACCTCTGCTCCATATGTTTATCCAGTTCCCTCTTGAAGCTGTTTATGCTTGTAGCCGCTGCCACCTCCTGTGGCAGTGAATTCCACGTGTTAATCACTCTTTGGGTGAAGAAGTCCTTCCTGTTATACATTCTAACCTAACTGCGCAGCAATTTGTCTGAGTGCCCACGAGTTCTTGCATTGTGAGAAAGGGAGAAAAGTACGGTACCTCTTTCTCTACCTGCTCTATCCCATGCATAATCTTATAAACCTCGATCGTGTCACCCCTCAGCCGTCGTTTCTCCAAGCTAAAGAGCCCCAAGCGCTTCAACCTTTCTTCACAGGGAAAGTGTTCCAACCCGTTTATCATTCTAGTTGCCCTTTTTCCAATGCTATAGTATCATTCTTGAGGTGTGACGATCAGAACTGTACACAGTACTCCAAATGAGGTTGCACCATCGATTTATTATTGTTTATTATTTATTTATTTATTTATTTCAACTGGTTTCCTGCCTAGCCAGCACAGGCCGGCTCTAGGCGGCTAACAGCATTTAAAATCAGCACATACGAAGGTTAAAATAAATCCATATACAGTAAAACTACAAAAGATGGCTGCAGGGGCATTTATACAGGGGCATTATGATACTGGCTGATTTGTTTTCAGTTCCCTTCCTAATAACCCCCAGCATAGCATTGGCCTTTTTCATTGCGGTCGCACACTGTCTCAACATTTTTAGTGAGTTATCCACTACGACTCCAAGATCTCTCTCTTGGTCAGTCTCCGCCCGTTCGGACCCCATCAGCAGGGTGCTGCTGGACTCTTGCTCTTTCCTAATGTTACAAGGTGATGTTAAGTGACCTGCACACCACAAAACGCTTCAGCTGCCCATTTATTTTTATTTTATTTTATTTTATTTAAAATAAATATTTTTTTTTATTTTTCCGCACATTAAGCCATTATTCAAAGGGGCTGGACATCTTCTCTAAGCCTGTTGGGAATCCTGCTTGCACAGTAGCAACACGTATAGCCGGATTGTCATGTCCACACAGGAAAATCCCATTGCGAAAAATTGCTATAGCAGAACATGTCAGCCAACAACGCATGGATTAGGGCTGCCGAGCCTCCCACTATGATAATAATGCCAGAGGAATTACAGTATTTGAAACAAATAAACAAGCATCCACTGTGAAATGTAGTGGTTAGGAGCATGGACTCTAATCTGGGAGAACTGGGTTTGATTCCCCACTCCTCCACATCCAGCTGCTGGTGTGACCTCTCAGAGCTGTTCTCTCATAAGCAGTCCTTGAAAGAGCTCTCTCAGCCCTGCCTACCTCACAGGGTGTCTCTTGTGGGGAGGGGAAGGGAAAGGAGATTGTAAGCTACTCTGAGGCTCCTTCAGGTAGTGAAGGGCGGGGTATAAATCCAATCTCCTCCTCCTCCTCGTCTTCTTCTTCTTTGACAAAACAATATTATAATCAAAATATATATTATAATAATTCTTTCTAATATTCTAAATATGATCGTCAGGGCTCTTTTTCTAGCAGGAACTCCTTTGCATATTAGGCCACACACCCCTAATGTAGCCAATCATCCAAGAGGTTACAGAGCTTTTCTTACACAGACTACTGTAAGCTCTTGGAGGATTGGCTACATCAGGGGTGTGTCGCCTAATATGCAAAGGAGCTCCTGCTAGAAAAAAAGCCCTGATGATCGTCAATACAAACCTATGATAATTAGTCTAGTGTCCGTGAAACATACAAAAACCCTTATAAGAAAGGAAGTCCAAGAACAATAATTTTGGGTCAAACTAACCACAATCTGCAGTGTCCAAAGTACAAACCCGACGTGGCTTCTGGTTGACTCCCATGTTTTGGCAGTTAGGTCCCTTCTTCAGTGAAGGAAACTGGCAGAACTTCTACCAAGAATCACAAACTACCTAGTGTCACCAATACTTCCTCACACTTCATAAAAATATGTTTTAAACCTCCTACATTAACATATGCAGTATATCAGTTATGCATTAATATGAAAAAACTCAGACTGACAGTTAAGGTCATATATTTTCTCCAGTCTAAGCAATAAAACTTTCAGTGTCAACGTGCACTCATGATCTCTCCTGTAGGTGAGGGAGTGAATGTTGCGACCAAAATTTATCAGGAACAAACGACTAATGGGAACACAGATGCATTACCCTACTGTAGTCCCACTGGCAGCCATCTTTGCCCACCTCAACTCAGGGGGGGTGGGAGAAACATTTTAAAAACAGTGACATTGCTATGTCACTTCCAGGGGAAACCTGGAAGTGACAGAGGGTCGCTCTAGGAATCGTGAGGAACTTTATGACTTTACCATAGAGTTTCTGGCAATTCCTAGAGCTACCCTCTGTCGCGTCTGAGTTTTCCCCAGGACTGACACGGTGACGTCAACGTTGTCCCTGCCCCCAATCCTCCCACCGGTTGCCAGGGTCGGCCTGGCTACCCTAATGTGGATGCAGCTGAAACATTATTTTTTAAACGAGCCCGAATTGTGCCCCACTGAGGAGTTCTTCAGAACTGTTTCTTCAGTTCCATGCGCTTGCAAATCTGTTGTTTCGAAAGCTTTCTTATTGCATCAGATCTATGGTTTATAAATTTGAAAAAGGGGCAGGAAGGGTTTTCGGAGTGTGGCAATCGGAGTATTTACAATGAGCAGGACAACAAAACCAAGCAAACAGAGACTGGGGTGTGGCTACATCTTGAGAGGATCATGTTATCCCTTTAAACTCATGAAACAACAAAGGGGGAAATATCTTCCTGTTTAATAAAATCTTACTGAATTGCCTCCTGATGAATGAATAGCAAGAGGACCCAGAAAAGGTCAAAAAGTTGCCTTTGAAGCAATTGCATAACAGGGTAACAACCAGTGTGCCCTCTAAGCTGAGTTAGTGTGAGCTAGCTCACAGTTTTTTAGCCTCTGGCTCACACATTTTTGCCGTAGTTCAGGAAGGATGGCTCCAGAGCAAACTGATTTATGCAGTAGCCAAATCACTCGCTCCCAACTTTAAAGCCAGTAGCTCACAAAGTAGAATTTTTGCTCACAGGACTCCACCGCTCAGAGGGAGCATTGGTCACAACAGCTGCTACAACAAAGTGTCACATTTGTGAGATGAATTCTCAGCATTTTGCAGGCTAATGCTCTGTCAGGGTGAATCCCAGTCCACTTTGCTGAATCATTTGTGTTTTTCAGCACCCAGGTTCAAAATGATACATCTGGGATGTACTGATTTTGAGTTTTAATTGTGTCGGTCTTTTCTTTCGAGATCTTTGCATTCTGGGCTGGTTGGTTGCACGGTCCAGTGTTCTTGACTTGTTTGAAGGGTTTTGTTTTGGGGGGAGTTTGTTGTTGTTGTTGTTGTTTGGGGTGGTTATTTTGTTGTTTTAATTGTATTGTCTGGACTGATGTTTTTCGTGTTTTGCTGTTAGTGTCTTCATGCACCAAGAGACGACTAAGGGGGGACGTGACAGAGGTTTATAAAATTATGCATGGGGTGGAGGGAGTTGAGAAAGAGAAATTTTTCTCCTTCTCCCAAAATTCTAGAACTCGAGGGCATCCAATGAAGCTGATGGGCAGGAGGTTCAGAACGGACAAAAGGAAATACTACTTTACACAGAGAGTGGTTTATTATCAGAGGATGTAGTGATGGCCACAGGCATAAACAGCTTTAAAAGGAGAATAGATAGATTCATGGAGGATAAGTCTATCAATGGCTACTAGCCATGGTGACTGAGGGAAGCCTCCACTTTGGCTGCAGACAGGCTGGCAGCTTGCCGCGATATAGTGCTGCCTCTAATTGACCCAGTTTAAAACGTTGTGGGACATATCAGCCACACAGCACACCCTACTGCGGGTTACCCACAGAGACATCCCGTGGGAAAGCCTCCACATTATTGTAGCGCATCAGCCATGGATAAAGTAATGTGCGCACATGGGCAATTTTTTTTTAAAAAGCTGATTTCCTAGTGGCAGAACAGATCTGCAGGTTCAGACTGCCAAATCTGTTCTGCGCATGCTCCCCCGTGTTCAGACAGCCGGCCATGTGTGATGAATGCGCCAGGAAACAAAAACGCCACTTTGGAGGCGGCGGCTTTTTAATCTGGCTCCAAGTTGTCCTCTGACAGGGTGCGTATGCCTGGGGGACGCCTGACAGCTGTGGTTGTGTGAACAGTCCAAATAGTAAGGAGGGCAAATGGTTAAAAAATATCTTTAGGTACCAACATCGTGTAACTTTTCAGTTTTGTAGCTGCTCAAACTGCTCAGATGTCGCTATTTTTAGTTCTGATTTTCATTCTGTTTCAATAGAAAGGAAGGCAAACAGTTGACAAATACCTTTAGGTAACAACATGATGTGACTCCTCAGTATTGTAGCTGCTCAACCCACTCAGGTGTCGCTGATTTTAGTTCCAATTTTAGTTCTGTTCCAATAGTAAGGAGGACAAATCGTTTAAAAATAGCTAATTTTAGTTCTAAAGAGGCTCAGACATTCCTGGCTAGTTTTACTGCTGTATGGGAAGAGTTACACAGAGGCTCAAAGGACAAAGATTACAACTTTGGAACTTTACTACACCTTTAGATTAACGTACTAATACCAGAGACTAGGGCTAGTGAGTTCACAGATAAGGCTAAACCTTGGGCACATTTTTGTAACGGAAAAAGGAAAGCAAATAACAAAACAAACTGCAGCTAAGGTTTAAATACAGCTAGGGCTTAAAACATGGGCTGCAGTGGCTCCAGTGGTTAAGATGCTGAACTGCAGACTGGAGAATCTGTAGTTCAGCAGTTCGAGACCCGAGTGCTGCGTGACGGAGTGAGCTCCTATCTCTGGTCCCAGCTTCTGCCAACGTAGCAGTTCAAAAGCAAGAAACTGCAAGTAGATAAATAGGTACCGTACCACTGCAGTGGAAAGGTAAAAGCATTCCGTGCGCCTCGGCATCATAAGAACATAAGAAAAGCCAATGTTGGATCGGGCCAGTGGCCCATCCAGTCCAACACTCTGTGTCACACAGTGGCCAAAAACACCAGGTGCCCTCAGGAGGCCCAGCAGTGGGGCCAGGACACTAGAAGCCCTCCTACTGTTGGTCCCCCGAAACACCGAGATTACAGAGCATCACTTGCCCCAGACTGAGAGTTCCTATCTATACTTTGTGGCTAATAGCCACTGATGGACTTCTGCTCCATATGTTTATCTAATTCCCCCTTGAAGCCGTCCATGCTTGTAGCCGCCACCACCTCCTGTAGCAGTGAATTCCACGTGTTAATCACTCTTTGGGGGAAGAAATACTTCCTTTTATCCGTTCTAACCCGACTGCTCAGCAATTTCATGGAGTGCCCACGAGTTCTTGTCTTGTGGGAAAGGGTGAAAAGGACTTCTTTCTCTACCTGCTCTATCCCATGCATAATCTTATAAACCTTGATTATGTCACCCCTCCAAGCTAAAGAGCCCCAAGCGCTTCAACCTTTCTTCATAGGAAAAGTGTTCCAACCCTTTTATCATTTTAGTTGCCCTTTTCTGCACTTTTTCCAATGCTATAATATCTTTCTTGAAGTGTGGTGACCAGAACTGTACACAGTACTCCAAATGAGGTTGCACCATCGATTTATACAGGGGCATTATGATACTGGCTGATTTGTTATCTATTTCCTTCCTAATAACCCACAGCATAGCATTGGCCTTTTTTTAGTCATGCTGGCCACATGACCATGGAAAAAGTCTTCAGACAGCACTGGCTCTTCAGCTTGGAAACGGAGATGAGCACCGCATCACTAGAGTTGGATTAGACTGGCTTTCGAGCAAGGGAAACCTTTACCTTTACCTGTAGGGCTTAAAAACAAAACAAAATGGGGGGGGTGTTTTTTTCCCCAATTGATAAGTATTGGAGTCGGGAGTCCATGGAATAGTGAAACAGCTAGATCTTTATTGCTGGTCCGGATGAAGCATACAACCCAGGGCTCCAAGCCCTCCTTTTATGCTGGTCAGGGACAATCCCCTGACCTCACCCAACTGGCCTGATAGGCTATTAGAAGTCTATTTACATTTCATAGGTTCCCTGGGAGAAACCTAGGTACAGGATTGGTGGCCGGTTTGAATCCACCTGGCCTTTGTTCTACCTGGCTGAAGCTCAGGTAGTTTCTTGGCCATGTGCTCTGGCCATGCTCTGGCCATGTGCTCTGGCCATGCGGTCGCAATGAAGAGAGCACATGGCGACCGCATGGTCAATACATAACACCCCTCCCCCCATAGTCCAGAACCCCTCTGCACACATAGTCTTTGAGATAGTCCGGGCGTCTGCGCTCACGTCCAGAGCGCCGGGGGGTTGTAAGGCGGGGCGTGTTGCTAGTGTCGGCAGGTTGCGGTGTGGGTAGTTGTTCTGCTGGCGGGGCCTGTCTGCTCGGGGGTTGTTCAGGTGTGGATGGTGCGACTGCTTCGTCCGCGGGCAGGAGCGGCATCTCCGCAGTCTCCGGATCAGGGTCTGGCGCTGCTTCTGGAGTCGTGTCGATGTCACGGTCTGTTGGTGCAGGGAGTTCGGGGGCCTGGGTATCATCGTGGTTCTGGGTACGGCGTCGAATCTGGTCAATGTGCCGTTTCCAGACTACGCCATCTTCTGTAAGGACCTCATAGGAATAAGGCCCTGTGACTCGGACGATCCTCGCGGGGAGCCATGTCGGACCCCGCGTGAAGTTCTTTGCGTATACGGGGTCTTCGGGAGCAAATCCTCGGGCAGCTGGCCGGTCCTCCATTGTCGGGTTCCCCTCGATTGCTCGGTCGGGATGTAGGCGGTCCAAGACGGTTCCCAGTCGTCTTCCCATCAGAAGTTCGGCTGGCCGGCGCCCGGTCCCTGAGTGGGGTGTGTTCCGTTGGCAGAACAGGAACTTGTACAGCTGCTCTTCCCAGTCGCCATGCTCCATCTTCTTTAACGCGTCCTTCGTTGTCCTCACCATGCGCTCGGCCTGGCCATTGGTTGCGGGGTGGAATGGAGCGGAGCGGATGTGGCGCAGACCGCAGGCTTCCACAAACCGTTGAAACTCGCCGGAGGTGAAGGCGGTCCCGTTGTCGGTTACGAGAGTTTCTGGCATTCCGTGTGTCGCGAAGATCGGCCAGAGACTTCTTAAGGCAGCGTTGGTGGAGGTCGAAGCTACCGGCACTACCTCAAGCCACTTGCTGTAGCTGTCAACAACGATAAGAAACAACCGGCCCTGGACCGGTCCCGCGAAGTCTAGGTGCAGGCGGGACCAGGGCTTGTTAGTAGATTCCCAGGATCGGACAGGAGCGTGTGGCGGATCTGGCCGTGACTCCTGGCATTTGGTACACTTCTGGACCCGCCCCTCAATGTCTTTGTCCAGGCCTGGCCACCATACGTAACTCCGGGCCAGAGCTTTCATGCGCACAATTCCCGGGTGAGCCTCGTGGAGGGCCTCTAGCACTCGGGGCCGCAGGGGCCCGGGGATCACCACTCGAGATCCCCATAGCAGGCATCCCTTGTGGGCCGATAGTTCGTGCCTGCGTGCCGTGAAAGCGGCAAAATCTGGTCCCGGTTTTTCCGGCCACCCCCTTCCCACCCAGTCCGAGACACGGGAAAGGATGCGGTCCCGCCGCGTGCGACGGGCCACATCTGATACCTGTACGGGGCGCTCCGGTAGATCCTCTAGGAGCGCGACGTGGAAAGCGGGAGCCGGATCAGGGTCGCAGGACGGGAGGGGAAGACGGCTGAGGGCGTCTGCATGACCCATCGCCTTCCCCGGTCGATGTACCAATTCGTAGGAGTAGCCTGACAAAAAAATTGACCACCGCAGGACCCGCGGGGACAGCATGTGAGGGGTCTGCCTGTGGGGGGCAAGGAGACCCAGCAGCGGCTTGTGATCTGTGGCCACAGTGAACGACCGTCCGTAGAGATAGTCGTGAAATTTCCTGACGCCAGCTACGATTGCTAGGGCCTCCTTGTCGATCTGGGCGTAGTTCCGTTCTGCCGACGACAGGGTCCTGGAGTAGTAGGCAACCGGTACCTCCTTTCCGTTGGGTAGCCGGTGTCCCAAGACCGCCCCAATGCCGTAGGGGGATGCGTCGCAGGCCAGGATGACAGGGAGCCTCTCATCGAAATGCGCTAAGACCGCATTTGAAATTAATAAGTCTTTGACGGCCCGGAAGGCTGCATCATGCTTGGGACCCCAGGCCCAAGCCGCTCCCTTGTCCAGGAGACGATGCAGGGGTTCAGCGACTGCCGCCTTGTGTGGAAGGAAGGCGTGGTAGAAGTTCACAAGTCCCAAGAACGCCTGGAGTTCCGCCTTTGAGGACGGGCGGGGTGCACCTGTAATTGCCACTACCTTCTCCTTTGTAGGGTGAATGCCGTCTGCGGTGACTTGGAACCCCAAGAAGGTCACCGAGGAGACTCCCAGGGTGCACTTGTCTTTTCGAACCTTGAGACCCGCGTCCTGGAACCTTTGCAGCACCATCCGGAGGCGAGCTGCGAACGTGTCGGCGTCCGGGGCGGCGATGAGGACGTCGTCGAAGAACGGCTTCACTCCTGGAACATCTTTTAGGAGAGAATCCATTAGATTTTGAAAGATTCCGGGTGCTACGCTGACCCCAAATTGGAGGCGTTTTACCTTGAACGCTCCCTTGTGAGTCACAATCGTTTGTGCCTCGGCCGTTGCTTCGTCTACGGGAAGCTGCTGATAGGCTTGGGCCAAGTCTAATTTTCCAAATATTTTGGCACCCGCGAGGGAGGCCAGAACATGGCTGACCACCGGTACCGGGTACGCGTGGTCCTGTAATGCCTTATTAATTGTACATTTGTAATCCGCGCAGATGCGGACTTCCCCGTTAGCTTTGAGGGGGGTCACAATGGGAGTCTCCCACTTGGCGTGGGAGACCGGCTCGAGCACCCCTTGTGCCACGAGCTTTTCCAACTCTGCCTCCACTTTGGGCTGGAAGGCGAGTGGTGGCCGGCGGACGGCCACGCGGATGGGCCGGACTGCCGGGTCCAGGTCGAAGGAAACCGGGGGTCCTTTGTAGCAGCCCAGTGAGCCATCGAAAACGGCGGGAAATTCCTCGCAGATGGATGAGAAGTCAGTAGAGCCCATGCGGTGTATTCCGGTCCACTGCACTCCGAGCGGCTTGAACCAGGCGCGACCTAGGAGACTGGTTAGATTGCGCTCCACCACGAGAAGGTCCAGCAGGCCATTAAAGGCATGGTACTGGACCCGGACCCTGGCTAGCCCCTTAATAGCCACTGGGTTTTTCTGGAAGTCCCGGAGGACCAACCCAGCCGGCAGCCGCAGCCAGCGTGCCCCCTTCGAGCAGAGGCGGCGGAACGTAGCTGCGGACACAATTGAATATGCTGACCCTGAGTCCAGTTCCATGGAGCAAGGAACTCCCTCTATTCGGAGAGACACGGAAATTGCGCCCGGGATGGGCTGAGGCAAGTTCATTACCGTGGCCGTGGGAACGACACTACCCACTTCTTCGAAGTTCGCTGCTGGGGCACGATGGCTGTTCCTCAGGCGGCAGGCCCGGGCGAGATGTCCTGCTTTCCCGCAGGCGCGGCAGATGGCATCACGGAAGCGGCATGTCCGTCTGTCGTGGGGGTCCCCACAGCTGGCGCACGTTGGGGCCTGCCTGTTGAGGGAAGCAGGAGAGGGAACAGAGACAGATGCTGGGCGCCGGCCCTTGGGCCTGGGGACGCCGGGCTCACCCTTCTTCGAGCATGGTTGCATCCGGTGGACGTCCTCTTCTTCGCTTGAGTCAGGTTCGGGAGGAGCCGCCTGGTGGACTTTGGTGGCTGCCTTGTCCTTTTGCATTGTCTCGAAGGCTGCCGCAGTTTCGAGCATCTTCTCCAAGGTTGGCTCCGGCATTGCAATGAGGCGCCGGCGGAGCTTGGCTTCCCGGACCCCTCCCATGAAGGCGGTCTCCACATGGTCATCCATGTGGCGGAATTCGCAGCCCACGGCTAGTCGACGGAGTTCAGCCAGGAAAGTGGCGGCTGACTCCCCCGGCTGCTGCTGGCGCTGTATGAACTCCCAGCGCCTGGCCAGTTTTGATGGCTTCGGGGCGAAGTAATCGCCGAGGGTCTTGGTGAGCACGTCATAAGACACCTCGGTGGGGTCTTGCGGGGCTAGTAGGTTCTGGGCCACCCGCATGACCTCCACCCCTCCGGAACTCAAGAGCCAGGCACTCTTCAGGTCCGCATCTGTGATTCCGCGGACCTTAAAGGCACAACCCAGCGTCTTGAGCCAGGACTCCCACGTCTCGGGGCGAGACGTATTGAAAGGGGTAATTGGTCCCGGAGCGTTTGCCATATTTACCAGAGCAGGAGCGGCGGCGGCTGTTTGAGCGATGTCCTCGTGTCTTGCGGCGGTGCCGGGGAGCGCTGAGGCTTGGCGCTGGCTAGTGCCGGAGGATTGGGCTCAGAGCGGCTTGCGGCGAGGCGTTGGAGCGCTGGAGCTCGGAGATGCCTGCGGCCGGCAGGACGGAGCTCGCTGTGCTGCTGTGGTCTGCTGGAGAGTCGCTCATCGGGATCCCATCCTCGTCGCCACTGATAAGTATTGGAGTCGGGAGTCCATGGAATAGTGAAACAGCTAGATCTTTATTGCTGGTCCGGATGAAGCATACAACCCAGGGCTCCAAGCCCTCCTTTTATGCTGGTCAGGGACAATCCCCTGACCTCACCCAACTGGCCTGATAGGCTATTAGAAGTCTATTTACATTTCATAGGTTCCCTGGGAGAAACCTAGGTACAGGATTGGTGGCCGGTTTGAATCCACCTGGCCTTTGTTCTACCTGGCTGAAGCTCAGGTAGTTTCTTGGCCATGTGCTCTGGCCATGCTCTGGCCATGTGCTCTGGCCATGCGGTCGCAATGAAGAGAGCACATGGCGACCGCATGGTCAATACATAACACCAATATTAAACTAAATCTGAAATTTTAAACTAATTTAAGAAGGGGGGGTTCCCTACAAAAAAAAACAAGCAGTTATGTACCTCTGTAATTGCTGAGGCTATTTGGCTAGAGTCCCCTTTAATTTGGGCCTAGAAGGGCTAAATTAACATTTGAAAATATGTTAGCATTTGAAGTAAAAGGCAGCCTGAGAAGGAGAGAACTAATCAGCTTACTTTCAGCACCCCCTATTGTTACTCAACCAGAGGATGGCTCATCTGATTCTTTTATTGGTTAGCTCCCAATCTGTGTGATTGGCTCCAGTGGGTGGTGGAGTTCTTGGCCCAAGCTATATAGTTAGGGTTTCTACAAGCAGGCCCAGCTCTAGTGACAAAGTGTCTGGAATGAGGGAATAAATAGACGAGTTTAGCAGACGTGCGATTTCAGCAGCAGGGTGAGGAAGCCAGGGCATTAGTCTCTCCACATCCCTAAAAGAGTAAGCATACTTTCCACAAACAAATCTACATAAATAGGAAGTTTAGTGTAGTGGTTAAGTGCGCGGACTCTAATCTGGGAGAACCGGGTTTGATTCCCCACTCCTCCGTTTCAAGCTCCTGGATGACCTTGGGCAAGCCATAGTTCTGTCAGAGCTGTCCTTGAAAGAGCAGTTCCTGTCAGAGCTCTCGCAGCCTCACCTACCTCCCAGGGTGTCTGTTGTGGGGAGGGGAGGGGGAGGGGAGGGGGAGGGGAGCCACTCTGAGGCTCCAAGTGAAGGGTGGGGTATAAATCCAATCTCCTCTTCTTCTACTTGCAACCATAGAGGTGGATTATGCTTGCGAATGGGGTTTAAACTATTCTAGGAGGACCCCCCTTTCTGACTCACTGCATTGGCTCTTGCATGCCAGTGAGCCAAAAACCTTCAGTTTGGCTAAATTCCAGTTGCTCTCACTCCAGCAGGAGGGCTGGTATTTCCCAGTTAATGGTTAAGCTTAGCCACTGGCAACTTTGGGCCTGCTTAAATGGGGCGGAACAATAGGTTGCCTTGATGACAACCTTAACCGTGTTGACAGTCGTGACGGAATTTGTGTTTCGCCCCTTTAATTCTCTATTTATATTCCTTTATCTAACTCTTGAGGCTATTTGTTGTTGTTGCTGTTGTTGTTGTTGTTGTTGTTCACTCGCACAGCTGAGTCCGACTTTTTGCAACCCCATGGATCACATCATGCCAAGCCCTCCTGTCTTCTGTCGTGTTCCGGAGTTTGCTTGATTTCTTCTGGCGTCCTGCCCCCACTGCTGGTACCTCCTGAGGGCACCTGGTGTTTTTGGCCACTGGGTGACAGAGTGTTGGACTGGATGGGCCACTGGCCTGATCCAACATTGGCTTCTCTTATGTTCTTATGTTCATGTTTGTTGCATTGATGACACTGTCTAGCCACCTCATCCTTTGCCGTCCCCTTCTCCTTTGACCTCCAGTCTTTCCCAGCATCAGGGTCTTCTCCAGGGAGTGCTCCCTTCTCATCGGGTGGCCAAAGGATTTTTGCTTCAGCTTCAGGATCTGGCCTTCCAGGGAACAGTCAGGGTTGATTTCTTTTAGGATTGACTGATTTGATCTCCTTGCAGTCCAAGGGACTCTCAAGAGTCTTCTCCAGCACCATAATTCAAAAGAATGATATGCAATTATTAACATTCTGCTCAGACCTTGGGAAACCTGTGTAAATGGCAAATTGAGCAATCATCTGACGCAAAAGTCTTGTGCTTTTTATGAATAACCTCTAATCAATCAACCTGCTTGTATTGACAGCGAAATAAATTAGCAGAGGATGTTAAGGCTCTGGACTTTTCCACAGTTCTTAGTTCAATATTATCTTTACTTTGCATGGAGGGGGGAAAGGTGCATTGCTAAATCCGCTATTGCTTCAGCACGTTGCTTCCTTTCCTAGCGATCATGCGGCAAAATACAGTCATTGTTTGGCCCTCTCCGAAAAGACGGATCTTTTCTTGGCGGCACTTAAGTCAGAGGACCGTATTCATTTTGTCAATCAAACTCTCTCTCCCTGATTAAACCCTTTCAGTCTTGAGGGGAGAGCTATGTTGACAATAAAGAATTAGTCTGTCAAGACGTTCTTTAAAAACTGAGGCCAACCAAGGGTTGGGATGTGCGTTCTGATACCAGCTCAACAAAGAGCAAAACAAAAGTTCTATTTTCGCCAATTTTATGACGAAACGTAATTTTAGCAGTTAGCATCTGTAAGTCTTAATGAATATCCCTATTTCTCCCAGTTTCCAATGTCTCGAGACAGGGATCCACAACCTTTTTGAGTCTGCAATTACATTTGGAATTTGGACACAGCACGGTGGGCTCAGCGACAAAATGGCTCCTACAGGAAGCGGAGCCAGCACAAAATGGCCGCCATGGCTTAACTTCAGTCACACAGTGTGGATCCTTGGGCTGTGTTGGCAGCTGTTGCCAAAGCAACGTTTTAAAAAAAAATACACACAGCCAATCAAATCTCCAGTGGCCAATCAGAAGCCTTGCTGGGAAGAAGCCCTACCTGCCCCGCCCACTTCCTAAAAACACTTGGCAGGCACCAGAAAAGGTATCCATAGGCACCATGACACACACAGGCACCACACTGGCCATCCCCTGGTTGAAGATTTCACAGTACTCAGGGGAAAGGAGATTAAGAAATTAATGAGCACATTTCCTCTTGGACATTTACTGTGCAGGGTGTTTATCCCACGGGGGTGCAGCCATTGCCTAGCCGAGTGAGGAGCCAGCACAAATAGAGTAGTTCATTCCTCCTCCCCCCCCCCCCCCGCCAAATTCCTTCCTCATGTCTTGGTGAACCCTTTGAAACATGAGCGCACCGTGTTAATCAGGTTCACCAAGGCTCAGGCCTTCGGATCTGTCAGAAACAGAAATGCTGCGAACATTCGAGCAAGCATATTCGGGAGGCACACACCATTTGCGGCTGCCATGCTGTCTCTGCGGCTGAGCCTCTGGAGCTGCACTACAACTGGACGGCTGTGTGACACCTATGGTGGTGGGACAGCTAGACTTCTCCCCCCAAAGAGTAATTAACATGTGGAATTCACGGCCGCGGGGAGTGGTGGCAGCTACAAGCACAGACAGCTTCAAGAGGGGAATGGATAAACATCTGGAGCAGAGGCCCATCAATGGCCATTAGCAACAACATATAGATGGGGCAGTGGTGCTCTGTATTCTTGGTGCTTGGGGGGAGCGCAGTGGGAGGGCTTCTGGAGTTCTGGCCTAGCTGGTGGACCTCCTGATGGCACCTGAGTTTTGGCTGCTGTGTGATACAGTGTTGGACTAGATGGGCCATTGGCCTGATCCAACATGGCTTCTCTTATGTTCTTGGTGCTTGGAAGGGCAACAGTGGGAGGGCTTCCGGAGTTCTGGCCCCGCTGGTGGACCTCCTGATGGCCCCTGGGTTTTGGCTACTGTGTGACACAGAGTGTCAGACTAGACGGGCCATCAGCCGGATCCAACATGGTTTCTCTTATGTTCTTATGTTAAAAAGTATAACTATTTTGAAAAAAAAGATAAAACTGTGAAAAGACTCTTAAAAACAGTAAAAAGCTTAAAAACTGGAAAAGAAATTCAGACTGTAAAAAAACTTTAAAAAGAACACTGTGAAAAAATTAAATGTGCCTTTTCTAATCTGGAAGTGGCAAGTTCATTCTGGAGACTTTTTAAAAGGCATGCTAACTGAATACATGGATATCATGTGGGACTTGGAAACAAAAACAATCCAGTCGCATTTTGCTGCAGCCAGTCGGTAGGCAGTTTTCTTGCAAAGAGGGCAACTACCAGCGTGGCCGGGCCGGGGGGGGGGGGGGAGTTACATCAAGGAAAGGTATTTGTTAATAGCCCGCTATGCCAAACCACAAACCTCTTCTCAGCAAAACAGACACCAGGCTAATCTCTTGGGTTTGGAGCTAATCTTTCCCATGACATTTGAACACAGGTTCAAGGTCAGCTCTCCAATGAAGAAACCTTGGAACAATAGTCAGAGAATCCCACTGAAATCTCTGCTGGGGGGGGGGGCAAACTGTGTGTGAGTGTAAAGAGCCAACAGGTTGCATCTGACTTTTGACAACCCCAGCAAGGGGCTTTCAAGGTAACTGATCAGGCGGAAGTGGTTGGCCATTGCCTTCCTCTGCAGCATCGTCCTCTGTGGTCTCCTTTTCAAGTACCAACCCGGCTTAGCTTCCAAGATCTTATGAGAACGGGCTACACCAAGCTGCCTTCCCTCTCAGGCAATATAGTAAAGGTAAAGGTTTCCCTTGCTCGAGAGCCAGTCAAATATGACTCTAGGGATGCGGTGCTCATCTCCGTTTCCAAGCTGAAGAGCCAGTGCTGTCCAAAGACATTTCCGTGGTCATGCGGCCGGCATGACTAGACGCCGAGACACACGGAACACTGTTACCTTCCCACCGAAGCAGTCCCTATTTATCTATTTGCAATTTCTTGCTTTCGAACTGCTAGGCTGGCAGAAGCTGAGACCAGAGACGGGCGCTCACTCCGTCATGCGGCACCCGGGTCTCGAAATGCTGAACTACCGACCTTCTGGTCTGCAGTTCAGTGTCTTAACCACTTGAGCCACTGCAGGCAATATAATGTATATTAACCGTTGATATAACAAGTATATTTATTTTCCCGTAACAATATTCCTTTAAACATGCACTGCATGCGATGTTTAAAAACTATAACTAACTAAGAGCCAGGTCACAACAACCCTGTGAGGCAGGTTAGGCAGAGAGTGCGTGACTGGCCCAAGGTCACCCAGCAAGCTTCCATGGCAGAACTGGAGATTCAAATCTGGGTCTCCCAGGTCCTAATCCAACCACTATACCATGGCGGCCCTCTACTGGGTCTAGATGTCCTTCTGTAAAATAGATTGAGATGGGTGGCCATGTTAGTCTGTCTGCAGCAGTAGAAAAGAGCGAGAGTCCAGTAGCACCATCAAGACTAACAAAATACGTGGCAGAAGATCAGTGACTCATGAAAGCTCCTATCCCTGCCACGTATTTTGTTCGTCTTTAAGGTGCTACTGGACTCTCGCTCTTTTCTGCTGCTACAGACAGACTAACACAGCTGCCCATCTTGATTGGTCACGTTCTAGCGGTCTCTGAAGAAGTGAGCCGTGACTCATGAAAGCTCCTCCCCTGCCACAAATTTTGTTCGTCTTTAAGGTGCCACTGGACTCTCGCTCTTTTCTACTTCTGTAAAACAGTGGTGAGAACAAGTCTCAAGTTCACATAGGTGGGTGAGAGCTGTACAAGTATGGACTGTCAAAGCATCTTAAAGCTCTCCGATCCTGACCTTTTTATATTCATGTGGGATTCCATACAAATTGATAAAGTACACTCATTTTTACCGAGGCGGCAGGTGATACCTTTCCCGAGTGATTTATCCTGTGCAGTTTTTTATAGCATTTATCCCAAGTCTACTCTTGAAAGCTGAATACTGTAAGGGGTGGGTGGGGAATCAGAGCTTTGGTTTGGGTGGGGGGAATCTAACAGCACTTGTATTTTAGCAAGTTTTTCAGCGCTAGGAGATGTTAACACTTGACTAGGGGGAGTTAAAAAGCTTTCAAGCAATATAATAAAAAGCTTCAGACCAAAGTTGTGAGGTCCCCCCTTGTCCCCAAGCAGACGATGGGGGGCATAGAAGTGCCAGCTCCACATTGGAAAACGCCTGGAGATTTTGTAGTAGATAAACAGGTTCCTTAGGACCTTGCATCACCTTCGGGCATTTTTCTTAGAGCAGTGGAGCCATAAGATACCAGGAAATAATACACAGTGTAAATAGATGTCTTTCACACTTTCGCACCTGCAGGACAAATCCTTCATCCTACCCCATCAGAATTTGCATCCCTGAGTCACCTAGCAAAAGCAGGAAACCGCGGAGGTATATATATCATGCTTCAGTGGAGCGAAGGAATCCATTCCCTTTCAAAGGAAAACAGCATCAGGATCAAGATCATTCTACCGACGTTCCTGGAAACACAGAGGTAAGATTCACGTATTCTTCTTTGGGGAAAAGAAAGTCATTCCAGAGATGCACTTGGTTAAGTGAGTCAAAACTTGCTCGAGTGTAGCACATCTTAACTGGGTCTTAGTTTTACATCAAAAGCCCTAATTCTTTTTGCAATTGGTGCTTTCTAAATAGCTGTACTGTAGTACGGGACAAGAGGGTCTATGATATGATACTGGAAAACTTCCGCACTGTCACTTTTGCTACTCGTTGTTCCCTGTTGCTTTGGTCACCACCACCACCACCCTTTTCCACATGTGTTTTGCTCCCTCTGGGACTGCTAGAAAAAGCAAAACAAATTGGGGGATGGGGAACCTGAAGCAATAGGGACAAAACGAGTGACCAAAACGACAGTGCGGAAGGGACAGGAAGATCAGCCGACAGACAAAACATAACAGTTCGAACATCAAGATGGAAGAGTGGAACAAAGGCAGTACCAGCAAGGGGCTTTCAAGGCAAGTGAGAAGTATAGGGGGTTGGCCAGTGCCTTCCTCTGCAGAGTCTTCCTCAGTGGTCTCCCTTCCAAGACTTATGGCGACCCCAGCAACAAGTTTTTAAGGCCAGTGAGAAGCAGAGGTGGTTGGCCATTGTCTTCTTCTGCAAAGTTTTCCTTGGTGGTCTCCCTTCCAAGACTTATGACAACCCCAGCAACAAGCTTTTAAGACCAGTGAGAAGCAGAGGTCTTTGGCCATTGCCTTCTTCTGCAAAGTCTTCCTTGGTTGTCTCCCATCCAAGACGTATGGCGACCCCACAAAGGGGCTGTCAAGGCAAGTGAGGAGCAGAGGTGGTTGGCCATTGCCTTCCTCTATAGAGCCTTCCTTGGTGGTCTCCCTTCCAACTACTGACCCTGCTCAGCTTCTGAGATCTGATGAGATTGGGCTGTACCTACGCCACTTCCCTCCTGTAGTTTATATATGTGTACATATGTGAAGTGCCATCAAGTCACAACTGATTTATGGTAAGCCCAGCAAGGGGCTCCCAAGGCATGTGAGAAGCAGAGGTGGTTGGCCATTGCTTTCCTCTGCAGAGTTTTCCTTGGTGGTCTCCCATCCAAGTACTGACCCAGCTTAGCTTCCAAGATCTGACAAGATCAAGCTATACTGTGCTGCCTTCCCTCTAGTGTCATTGTAGGCATTGCCTTTGATGTACTTAGAATAGTACAAGCAGAGGGACTCGTAAGGGGGAGGACCTCACGGCAGAGGAGGAAGCGGACACAGGTAAGCTTTCCCCCACCCCGGGCTCCAGCAGCGCAGCCCACATGGCTCCCAGCCACTGGGCCCACCGAACTCTCTCCCCCCATCCCCCGGCAGCGATGGCAAGGCCCGTGCGGCTCCAACCACCAGCCTGCAAAACCCTCTAATTCCCTCTGCAATGGAGGCGAGGCATCGTTCCAACTGCATTCCCTGCACATGCTCAGGGAATGCTTTTTACTTTTGGGGGGATTTAAGTATCCCCCGAATTTTTCTTTTACTTTTCAGATTTTTCTGCACACCTGGGGAGTCCCCCAAGTGTGCAGGAAAACCTCTTTGCCCCTGATGTGCCCCCAATGTGCAGATTTAGATATCTGCATGCCAGGGGCGCCTTGGCCATTAGATATATAGATAACTCTGTTTAAGTCAGTACCGAAGCCTGTGTCCTTTGGAAAACGTTACCCCCAAGTAAAAATGTCAAAGGTTTCAAGTTACAGATGTTCCTTTGCTTTACAGAAATGATCCTCCTTGTTTTGAGCATCTGCCTGGCTACCAAGTTGCATCAGCATGCTGCGGAGGTAAGGGAATTTGCACATTTGGATCTAAGTGATATTCTAAAGCTGAAATTAAGCAAAACCACTTAGCAGCTTCTGTATTTTACCCCAGTCCTAAAGTGCTCATCACCTCCTTCCCCCCTCACTCAAAATGAGGTCCAGTGTGGTGTAGTGATTAGAGCCCCTGACTACACAGGGTTTAAATCTCTACTCCGCCATGGAAGCACAATTTGGTGTAGTGGTTAAGAGTGCGGAGTCTAATCTGGGAAAACCACATTTGATTCCTCACTCCTCCACATGATACCAGCTGGGTGACCTTGGGTCTTTCACAAGTTCTCTCAGAGCTGTTCTCTCAAGGGCAGTCCTCGAAAGAGCTCTCTCAGCCCCACCTCCCGCACAGGATGTCTGTTGTGGGGAGAGGAAGAGAAGGAGATTGTAAGCCACTCTGAGTCTCCAATTGAAGGGCGAGGTATATATCCAATCTCTTCTTCTTCTTCTTCTTCTTCTCATTGGGTGATCTTGGGCATGTCAAGGCTCTCAGCCTAACCGATCTCACAGGGTTTGATTTTATTTATTTATTTATTTGTCTGTCTTATCATTTATTTATTTTTAGGCTTATTTCCCACCCCTACACTGGGTCACAGAACTTGGGGCGGCTCACAACATTCACTAAAACAATCTATGAATAGAGTTAAAACATTACAAAAACATTAAACTGCAGTCCTTAAAATCGCATCCTCAGTGATCAGAACAGAACGTGAACATCTGGCACCTGATCTCCCAAAATGCTGTCAAAAACAGGCGGCACTACTAATAGATGGTAGGAAACTGGCCTCGGCCATCCTCCACGGAAAGTCTGGCGGAACAGCTCCATCTTACAGGCCCTATGGAATCTAGAAAGATCTTGCAGGGATGTTGTGAGGGTAAAACAGAGGAGAGGAGAACATTATAAACCACTTTGGGTCACCACTGGGGAGGAAGGTGAGATAAAAATGAAGTAAATAAAATAATAAAGCTGGGGTTCCCAATAATTGCGCTGTTGTCCTGTAAGGATCAGGCCCAAGGAAATCGGGGGGGGGGGGGGGGGGGAATAAGGCCAAGGCGATTATGCACAATACAGTAAAAATATATATTTATTACCCAGTTAAAATTCCCAACATTCCCTACACGTTTCACCGCCAGGCTTCTTCAGGGGACTTGAGAGCAGGGCCCTACGGGATTTATTACAATTCCGCAGGGCCTGCGAAACAGAGCTGTTCCACCAGACCTTTGGTTGATGTGCAGATGTCCAATTTTATCAGCCTCCCCTGCTCGAAGCTGCCTGTGCTAGGCATTTTGGCATTCCTATGTTCATGACGGCGATTCCGCCCACCTGTTGCTTTATTATCTGGGTTGCTATCATGTGTTACACGTTTTAGTATCTAAATCGGTATTAGATTTAAGTGGGGTTTACAATGTTCTTATATTAATTATTTTTATGGTTGTAACCCGCCCGGATGTCAGAATCTGCTGATTCAGACAAGGATTTCTGGGACTTTCTGCTATGCTCTCTATTGCTATGTGCTGTGTATTGTAACCTGTACCTGCACCCATTATGTACTCATGCCTATTGCTTTTAGTTGCCCCTATGCCATGTAACCATGTAACCATGTAACCATATCTTTTGCCAGCATGAATGTATGCTATGTGACCCCAGGTTTATGGCTTTGACCAGGCCTGGTCTGTGTAACTGTTTGCCCGGGAGAGTGACAACTTCAAAGCATGGAAACAATGGGCCTCTCACACTCCTGCCTCTGCATTCCATTCATCTCGGCTGGGAAGACAAGGGGAGGACAGGGACCGTTTCTTATCAACGTGTGAAAGCCTTGAGGGAAGCATTTGTTATGTGAATATGGTTACATCTAAGGGGTCTGGTTTGGGAAGGGAAATTTACAGCTTAACACCTAGCTTTCTTTCCTGTGGGAAGCAAACGGCCAGAGACCCCTTTTGCCCACCGTTTTTCCCCTTTGGTGATTGGTTACCTATGGGCAATTCAAATTGTACTGAAGGGTATAATAGACCTGCTTCTATTGTATGCATTATCTCTGACAATAATCCGAGGACCTGTACCAATGTAGAGATTGGAAATAAAGAACTGTGTTTCATCAACAAAGATCTGATCCTTGACTACTTTGAGCAGAAGCCTCACAGATTGTCAGAGATCTGTGACTGGGACTTGGCCGTTCCTGACCATGTCGGACGACGGTACTCTTCCCATCCCTACTACCGAAGACCAACCGGTGACCCCGGGGGACCAGGATGCCGGTGGTGGAGGAGGCGGCAGGGAGCCCGAAGTGCCAGTGACTACGATTCAAGGGGCTCACTACATCCCGCGCCCACCTCCTCATCAGAGCGTGACTCCGAGGTACTCATGGAGCAATTTCGGTCATGGGACCGTAGACTCCTGGGTGCACGATCGGAAGGGGGCACGGGTGTCGATCCAGGCAGATCACACCGACCGCGGGAAGCCGAGTTTCCTGGGAGACGAGCGAGAGACGACCTACGGAGGAGAGTGGCGTCCCCCACCCCTGGAAGAAGAGAGAGTCGGACCGTACGGGCCCGATCCCTACGGGGAAGACCAAACCCAAGCCCTGGACCGTATGATGGGAGATTTACGGTTCCAACTCACCACTGAATTGTGCGAGCTAGCCCTCGACCTGCAGTACCAGTTTCGAGATGCCCTAACGGCTATGCAAGCAGCTCGCCCAGCCCCGGCAGGGGTAGGACCCCCAGGAGGGGGAGTCCCGCAGCCGGTGGTTCCCCCGGAGGAGTCCCCGTGGGAGTCGTCCCGCCACAAGTGCCACCGCAGGTCCCGCAGCCCGTTCCCCGTCAGGTGCCCGCACCCGTACCTGCGCCGGCCCCAGTGCTGGCAGGGCCGATGGTTCGCCCGGCCCCCGCCAATCTGCTGACGGCTACTTTCGATGGGGATCCCGAGAAGCTGCGGTTCTTCCTCCTAGAGATCGAGCGGTTCCTAGACACCTGGGGGCATCTCTACCCCACCGAGAGGGACCGGATTGGCTACATCGGGTCCAAGCTGAGGGACACCGCCAGCGACTGGTACGTGAGCCTGCACAATGCCCCCGGGCCTGAGTTACGCTCAGTGCACAACTTCATGTGGGCCCTCTGACACCACTACGAGGACCCCCTGGGAGAAGAAAAGGCCCGGAACCAGCTGCGAAGGCTGACCCAAGGGCGGTCCTCGGTGAGGGACTACACCGACAAGGTCCGGCGCATCGCGGCCAAGATTCGCGGCTGGACCCAGGACCTGTTCATAGAAAAATAACAGGAGGGCTTGAGTCACGAGGTGTACGAGACGGTGCTACGAGGGGGAAGACCGGGCTCGCTGGCTGCCTGGATGAGAGCGGCCGCGGACGTAGAAGAACGCTTCACCCTCATCAAGATGGGAACTTCAGCAATTGCCCAAGCCAGAGCGGCTCAGAAGGTGAAGCCCAAGCCGAACCTGCAAGAGATCCGGGATGCCCGCTTCAAGCAGGGGCTCTGCATGAGATGTGGGGAGAGCGGCCACTTCGCCTCGGCGTGCCCCCAGGGGGGGGAAGTCCCCAAAACCTCCACCCCGGTAGCCGGGAGCACCCCTAGTAAGGGGAAGACCTCGTTCAAGCCCCGGGCACTACAGCTGGAAGGGGCCACGAGCGAGCAAGGAGAGCTGGAGCTGACGGAAGCACAGATGTCGGGAAACTCCAACAGCCTGCAGTGAGCGGCGCAGAACTGCAGGTCCCCATCCACGACGCACCATCTCCGGTGAGCATCCCTGGCCCCTTACTGTATATGGTAGTGACTGTGATAGCCCCTGGGACCGGGACCCATGTCTGCGTCCGAGCTTTAATTGACTCAGGGTGTGCCTGGGACTTGATTAGCCCTCTGGTAGTGGAGGGACTAGGACCTAAGGTCACCCCGTTGGGGGAGCCACTTACTTTCACGCAAATGGACGGATCGGAAATGAAAGAGGCATGTGTGGCAGAGACCGAGAGACTGATTGTGGGGACGGGGGAGCACTGGGAGAGGAGAGCTTTCGTCATCACCCCGAACACCCAGTTCCCCATGGTGTTGGGGAGTCCCTGGTTAAGCTCCCATGACCCCTATATCAAATGGAGCGAAGGGAAGATCTCCTGGGTGGATGAAAAGTGTCAAGACCATAAGTGGGACACGGGGTGGGGAGCGGGGCCCCCGGCACCTCTCCGAGCGGCGGCGCTCACTTTGGTGCCCTCTGCAGTTCCCCGGGAATATCAAGACTTAATGGGAGTGTTCAGTGAAACCGAAGCCGATGAACTACCCCCCCACAGACTGTCGGATTGTGCCATAGAGCTGATCCCGGGAGAGAAGCTACCGAAGGGAAAGCTTTATTCCATGAGCCCTCCGGAGCGGGAGGAGCTAAGGAAATTCCTAGACAAGAATTTGGAGCGCGGGTTCATCCGCCCTGCTAAGTCCCCCTTCGCGGCCCCTGTTCTGTTCCGGAAAAAGAAGGACGGGGGGCTACGGTTATGTACGGACTACAGAGGATTAAATGCAGTGTCCGCTTCCAATGCCTACCCCCTTCCTCTTATTAAAGACTTGTTAACGGAGGCGGCCAAGGGGAAAGTGTTTACTAAGTTGGATCTCCGAGACGCATATTTCCGGGTGCACATCAGGGAGGGGGACGAATTTAAGACTGCATTTAACACACCATTGGGACAGTTCGAGTACCTGGTGATGCCGTTCGGCTTAAGTGGCGCGCCCGGGGTCTTTATGAGCTTAATAAATGAAGTGTTGCACAAGCATTTATTCAAGGGGGTGTTATGTTACTTAGATGATATCTTGATCTACTCTGCTGATAAGAAAGAACATGTGCGGTTGGTCCGGGAAGTGCTTTCAGCCCTGTTAAAAAATCAGTTGTATGCAAAGTTGTCGAAATGCGAATTCCATCGGGATTCAGTGGACTTCCTAGGGTACCGCATTTCTCAGAAAGGGCTAGAAATGGACCCTGCCAAGGTAGAGGCCATAGTGCAGTGGGAAGCCCCCCGAACGAGAAAACAGCTTCAGAGTCTCTTAGGATTTTGTAACTTCTACCGCACCTTCATAAAAGACTTTGCTACAGTCACCCTCCCGCTAACTGAACTCCTAAAAACCAAGGGGAGGGGCCCGGAAGCGGGGAAGCCCGGGGAGAGAATAGCCTGGACCGAAGAATGCCAAAGGGTGTTCGAGACTCTTAAGACCCTTTTCACCTCGGAGCCCATTCTCGCTCACCCTGATGAGACCAAGGAATTTGTGGTGCATGTAGATGCGTCGGATGTGGCCATGGGGGGGGCCATCCTACAGAAGGGGCCGGATGGGAAGCTGCGCCCTCTTGCCTACATCTCAAAAAAGTTTAATGAGACAGAGAGAAATTGGTCAGTGTGGGACAAAGAAGCAGCAGCCATCCGACTGGCCCTCACCACTTGGCGGCATTGGCTAGAAGGAGCACAGACCCCTTTTGAAATTTGGACGGATCACAAAAATCTGGAGGCATTGCGCACCCAGAGATCCCTGAATGCAAAGCAGCTCCGATTGGCCGATTTTTTCTCAAAGTTCAACTTTGTGCTTAAACACTTCCCTGGGAAGGCCAATTCGTTAGCCGACGCACTATCCCGATTGCCCCAGCACGAGAGCCTAAAGGAAGAGGTGTTCGACTCCATGTTCTCCCCCCAGCAGCTGGGAGGAGCGGTGACCACCAGGAGTCAGAGTAAGCAAGCTGCAGTGGAGCCGTGGAGGAGCGATTGGGGGGGGGATTACTCCCCGGAAGAAGTCGAAGAGTTGAGAAACTTAGAGGACTGTTCCCTCCGGGAAAACAAATGCTGGTACCATGGGGACAAGCTTGTGGTACCTCGAAACAGAAGAAAGGACATATTGCTGACTTGTCATTCATCAAAATTGGCGGAGCATTTTGGGTTCTTAAAGATGCTTAATTTGGTTCAGAGGCAGTTCTGGTGGCCGCGCATGCGCAAGGATGTCTCGGACTTTGTAACTGCCTGCCAGACCTGTTTGATGTGCAAAAGGAGGGAAGGGAAGGTTCCGGGACTATTGCACCCATTGCCCACCCCCTCTCGCCCATGGGAAGCGATAGCCATGGACTTCATCACCAACCTGCCACCCTCAAAAGGAAAAACCGTAATTTGGGTGGTGGTAGACATGTTTTCAAAGCAAGCCCACTTTACCCCCTTCAAACAGCTACCTACTGCAAAGGGGATGGCCAAGGCTTTTTTCAACCACGTGATAAAGCTGCATGCTTTTCCCAAACACGTGGTATCCGATCAGGGCAGTCAGTTCGTTGCCAACTTCTGGCGGGAGCTTTTGACACTAATGGACATTGAACCAGCCTTAAGCTCAGGGTACCATCCAGAGACCGATGGACAGTCTGAACGAACTAATCAAATCCTGGAACAGTTCCTAAGGTGTTACACTAACTACCATCAGGATAATTGGGTGGAATTACTGCCATTTGCAGAGTACAGTTATAACAATGCTATTCATTCGTCTACGGGCGTATCCCCATTCATGGCGGTGGGCGGCTTTGAGGGAAAACCGCTGCCTACCATAGAGGACGCGCCAAACACTCCCCCCACGGACTTTAAGCGGTGGTGGGCAGCGTTGCAAGACTCATGGCCACTGATAGCTAAAACACTGGACAAGGCTAAAGAGGAGTACAAGAAATATGCGGACCGTGGCAGAGCAGAGGGCTGGGATCTACAGCCAGGGGACTCCGTCTACTTGTCCACAAAAAATATACATGGATTACAACCCAGTAGGAAATTAGGGTGGAAATATGTTGGCCCTTACAAAGTGTTGCGTAAAATCTCTGATGTGTCTTTTGAATTGGAGTTGCCCAAATCACTGAGTTCTGTGCACCCTGTTTTTCATTTCAGCTTGCTGAAGAAGAATCCTGGGCCGAATGCTTGGCATCCAGTTCCTCCGACTCCTCCTCCACTGATGAAGGGGGAGGCACCCCATTTTGAAATTTCTGAAATCCTTGATTCTAAAATGCGTAGGGGCCACTTATTATACTTAGTTAGATGGGTAGACTTTGGCCCGGAACAAAATGAATGGGTTCGTTCTGAAAATGTGCATGGCCCTAAGTTAGTGAAAGCTTTCCATAAAAGGTTCCCAGACAAACCCGGGTAGATTTATTTATTTTCGGGGTGGCAGTGTGTCAGAATCTGCTGATTCAGACAAGGATTTCTGGGACTTTCTGCTATGCTCTCTATTGCTATGTGCTGTGTATTGTAACCTGTACCTGCACGCATTATGTACTCATGCCTATTGCTTTTAGTTGCCCCTATGCCATGTAACCATGTAACCATGTAACCATGTAACCATGTAACCATATCTTTTGCCAGCATGAATGTATGCTATGTGACCCCAGGTTTATGGCTTTGACCAGGCCTGGTCTGTGTAACTGTTTGCCCGGGAGAGTGACAACTTCAAAGCATGGGAACAATGGGCCTCTCACACTCCTGCCTCCGCATTCCATTCATCCTGGCTGGGAAGACAAGGGGAGGACAGAGACCATTTCTTATCAACGTGCGAAAGCCTTGAGGGAAGCATTTGTTATGTGAATATGGTTACATCTAAGGGGTCTGGTTTGGGAAGGGAAATTTACAGCTTAACACCTAGCTTTCTTTCCTGTGGGAAGCAAACGGCCAGAGACCCCTTTTGCCCGCCGTTTTTCCCCTTTGGTGATTGGTTACCTATGGGCAATTCAAATTGTACTGAAGGGTATAATAGACCTGCTTCTATCGTATGCATTATCTCTGACAATAATCCGAGGACCTGTACCAATGTAGAAATTGGAAATAAAGAACTGTGTTTCATCAACAAAGATCTGATCCTTGACTACTTTGAGCAGAAGCCTCACATTTGCGAGGGAGGGCAGAGTAGAAATTGCGTAAAATGAGTAAAGAAATAACCTGTACTCTTTTTGCAGAAACACTGCAAGACTCAGTGTTTCTTCAAAAAGAGTACAAACTCAGGAGTGATAAAATATATTTTTCACCGATAGATGTTGTCCATGGACAAACGGTCACATCGAAACGGTCCCCATGTCTTGTTTCAGTGCCCCTTTTACGCTACGCCTGAAATTCTTAAATTCTATTTTGACTCAAATTGAAGAATATTCTGATGATCTAAAGACTCTTACTCTCCTTGATAATCCAGATCCTGAGAGAACAGAAATTGTTGTCAGTTTTTTTCCTCTGGTGCCATTTCTATTCACCCTTTATTTAATTGATTGGTCTTCATTTATTGGTATATTTAATTCCTTTTACACCTGTTCTTTTTGCAAGTACTATTTTTTGCTGTCATTGTTCTTGTTGTACATGAGTCTGCAAGGGTTACATGCCAATAAAAGTGATTGGATTGGATTTACTGTATTTTGCCCCATTTGTCTTGGCCTTGTTTTTTTTAAATCTCTTGGTAATCGGTGTGGCCCTCTTATTTTCTCCAAGGAAATCTTGCCTAGGAGAGGAAGCAAACCATTGCAAGATTTCTTCAGACCTGTTTTGTCTCTGTTTCTGGTTCACGGTGGTCACACACACGAAATAATCCACTTTCAATCCACTTTCAGTGCACTTTCCAACTGGATTTTACTGTGTGAATTGGCAAAGTCCAGTTGGAAAGTGCATTGAAAGTGGATTATTTCACAGCTAAAGGTCCTTTCCGCACTAGACCTTAAATCAATCAATCAATCAATCATTATTGCATTAGCAACAAAATGCCATAGCAGCTAAAAGTAACAGTTAAAAAAAAACACGCACAACAAAAGATGAACCAATAAAAGGTATATTGTATGACATCAGTAAAACTACTTATCACAATATGGTTAAAACAATAATATCAGTATTGACTTATAAAAAGGTTAAAATTATCCAATGACAATCATAAAATGACAGTAACCCAAAGTGTCAAGTAAGAGAGGATCGATATAACTCAGTGCTCATCTTTCTTTTTTTTCCCAGAGTAGCAGCAATAAGTCTTGCCACCTGGAAAGTAATACATTTATCTCTGTCTGACAATAGGAATACTCATTTCCCATGATCTGACCTACCAGGAAGGGAAGATATAAAGACCTTAAATCCTGGTTCAGCCCTGTCCCCGAACTTACATTCTACACTACACATGAGTTCACCCGTGTAATTATCCTGGGGTATTTTTTGTTTTCACATTACACTGAGGTCACCCCGGTTTCGCCCCACACTTGTCCTGGGATAAACGGATGCTGTTATAACCAGGGATAATTGTGTTGTGAGTTGAACTCTGATAAAGCCAGGGATGAGAGCCAAGTGCGGAAAGGACCAAAGAGAACCAGTCAACAAAACCCTTTCCAGTAGACTTTCAACAACTTGGGACTTCTGACCTCAGAGGACGTGTAGGATAGGATGCATTGGAAGCCCGTCCAAATCTAAATGCTGGAATTGAATTTTCTCCAAAATATGAATGTTGCTGGGAGACGAAGTATTCTCCTGTATGTGATATCTTCCCTCTAATATTTATCCGGTCTATAAATGTAATGCTGTAAATATTGGGTTATATCAGGCAAATGGAATTTTCTCACCTCTGCTTCCTAGCATGTCCCCCCTCCCCAGTTCTGCCTATGGAGTTCAGGGAACCCTCCCCAGAGAATAGCACTGGGCACAACTGGGGAGGGGTCTGCAGCAGGAAGGAGGAACTGTTGAAAACGTGGACGCAAGCCATAAAATGAGGGGTCATGGGAGGTAACAAGTCTCTTTGATTGCAGGGATCCTTGACGCTCGATGATGTGAAGACCACCAATGTGGGGCAACAAAACGAGATCCGTGACAAACACAATGCTCTCAGGAGACAAGAGGGGGCCAGAAACATGCTGAAAATGGTAAAACACATTCCAGAAAGCTAAAAGGAATCCATGTAAGCCTGTCAGCAATGTCAGTGTTCGAGTGTATTGCACATGTATCAGAAGGAGGGGTGGTGAGTGAATATTTCGGATCTGAAACAATTTCTGAAATTTCCTGTTTCATTTGAGATTGGAAATACCCAAAATGAAACAAGGCATTCCCTATATTCTGGGATTTCTCCCAAATATTTTGGGATTTCTGAAAGTCATCTCTCTGACGTATCGGGATTGTTTTGGGAATATTAGGTTTAATCACCCTATTATTTCCTCTGAGGAAATGAACTCAGCTATCCAGAACAGCTATTTTTTTTAACCAAATGGCACCAAACCTTCAGGGACTCTTGTCTTCCCTCTGTACTAAAGACCCCCAAGGTTTCAAGTGAATGGGGTAAAGGGGCCCAGTTTTAAGAGAGTTCCCACCCCCAACCATCCTTCTCTCCATCATTTCCCATGAAGAAAATGCCATGTTTCCTCCAGGTTACCTCAACTGAACCCTTTCACCTCAGCACTCTCAAAATGGAGGATATCTAGTCCCCTCTTTCCACAAAACACTCCCTAATATTTACAACATGGCAGCAGAGGGGTCTCACTCCAGGAACCTCTCAGCTGGATGACCCCAGATATACTCTGTTCCACTGAAAAAATGAGGACTAGCCCAGAGGTCCCACAGCTAGAGCTAACACCCTGAACAGGCAGAAGGATTAACCGCTAAGTTTCCAAAAGATGTAGGTAGCCATATTGGTCCAAAGCCAAATTTCTACATGAAACCTAGGGTTGCCAGGTCCAAAGAACAACCCAGCAGGGGATTTACTAGGACATTTTGGGAGAGGGGAGGGAAGAAGCACACCACAGCTACGTCACTTCCAGGTGACATAGGCATGTCAGAGATGTTGGGGGCAATGTGCCTACATCACCCAGAAATGATGTAGGCACATCGGTCACATTGGGGGGGGGCGACGCTCTGGGCAAAACTCTACGGCTTTAAGCTAAGCCCAAAAACCAGAGTGTTGGCCCCCAACATCACCGATGTTCCTACATCACTTCAAATCATGTTTGGGACATTAATTCTCTCCCACCAGCCAGCTGGCCAGAGCTGGGGGGAGCAAAGGAAACCAGGGGATCCCCCGTGCACCAGGGGGATCTGGCAATTTTAACGAAACCCCACAAAATAGTTCAACTCCAAGCTGGGTATAATGTTGTTAACTTCCTCCCCCCCAAAAAAGGAAGAGGCAAATGTTTCAGGTAAGGTTGCCAGCTTTGGGCTAGGGAATACCTGGTGATTTGGGGGTGGAGACTGAGGAAGGCGCGGTTTGGGGAGGGGCAGGGCTTCAGTGGGGTATGCCACAGAGTCCTCTTTCCAAAGCAGCCATTTTCTCCAGGGGAACTGATCTCTGTCATCTGGAGATCAGTTGTGATCCCCAGAGAGCTCCAGCTAACACCTGGAGGATGGCAACCCTAGTCAAGCCATGAAAGAGAAGGCTGCAAGATCATTTGGAGAAATCTCATGAAAGTGCTATAATCATTCCCTTCCAATTGACACTTTGTCGTCTCCCTGCACCTCTACTGAAACTAAGCCCAACTCCATCAATTTACCTTTATCTCCTACAGAGCTGGAACCCTAAGCTTGCAGCAAATGCACAAAAATGGGCCGATGGATGCAATTACAAACACAGTCCAGCATCAAGCAGAAGAATTGGTAGGTAGAATACAAATCTTCAGCAAACAGAGTCCAAGTACGTTATCTAAACACAGTGGGGGGCGGGGTTACAAAAATCCACCAGTACTTTATTTATTTATTTATTTGGATTTATATCCCGCCTAAACAGCACAAGCGGCTCTAGGCGGCTCACAACAATTAAAATCAATACATACCAAATATAGTTAATACAATAAAACCACAGAAACCACTAAAAATGGCGGCAATTACTTCAAGAAGTATTCATACTTCAGGAAATAAACCTGAATTTCTGTTCAGTGTAAGAGGCTGCAATCGCTCGGGAATATGCAGAGAGTCTTCTTAAGTAAATATAGTAAAGCTTCGTCGCCAATAATCAAAAAAGAGCTTTTTTTCTGCACGAACGGCTCTCTCCAATCTTTCATTTCTATTCCTCCGCCTCTTCAGCTGGTTTCCACAATGGCATTTGCAGCCCGAGGTGAAAAAATGAAGTTTGCTCCCTCTTGTGGCACAGTAACAGAATTCCCATCTCAGTTGGCCGCCCTGCTCTAGTTTCCCAACCCGCTGAAAGGGCCCATTTGATTCCACCTTGTGGCCCTAACAGATCTATATGAAATTGTCGCTACCTGTGCAATTTTATTGTCTATTGCTTTCCTGGTTTTAATGTGGTTTTACTGTAACAAGTCTTGAACTTGTTTTTTGTGACCCGCCCTGAGCATGCTTTGGGGGGGGGGGTGCGGAATAGAAATCTCAAAATAAATCAATTCATGAAAAATAGATTCATATTTTAGAAGCTGGTCCCAAATTCTAGGTGAGGACACAGAGTTCACCATAACTGCTCTTTGGGTCCATGCCCCCCAAAAAATGGAAATCAGAGGTGACAGCAATTCCAGAGACTCCTCACGAGTCAAAACCTGGGAATTACATTTGCCTGAGGATCTGAAAGAAAAGGCTCGTTCCCTTCGTCAAGGTACAATTCCCAGGATTCTTTGAGGAAACTCAGGGTGACCAAAAGTCAGTTTGGTGTAATGGTTAAGTGCATGGACTCTAATCTGGGAGAACTGGGTTTGCAGCTGCTGGATGACCTTGGGCAAGCCATAGTTCTGGCACAGCTGTTCTCTCAAGGACAGCTTGGAAAAGAGCTCTCTCAGCCCCACCTACCTCACAGGGTGTCTGTTGTGGGGAGGCGAAGGGAAAGGAGTTTGTAAGCCGCTCTGAGACTACAAGTGAAGGGCAGGGTATAAATCCAATCTCTTCTCTCTTCTAAAACCACAATACATGTGTAAAGGACAGATGCTTTCGAAGGTCACTGCTTTTGTTATTCACTGGATAGGAATGGAAGTCCAACCTTGGGGGGCGGGGGGGGGGGGGCGATTGGATATTCAGGGAACAACATTTTACTTTTTGACCAGTTTGGCCACAACAGCATGCAGCGTGGTCTAGTAGAAACCTTTAGAATCCAGTGGCACCTTTAAAACCAACAAAGTTTTATTCTAGGTATGAGCTTTTATGTGCATGCATACCTTGAATAAACCTTTGTCAGTCTTAAAGGTGCCACTGGACTCTAAATTTGTTCTACTGCTTCAGACCAACATGGCTGACCACCTGGAACTAGTTTGTCTTCTGTTTTTCCCCTTTAAGGGCTGGGTTTCTCTGTGCCTTTTAAAAAAATGTCAAACTTCTGAGCATAGTTAGCCCTCTATTGTAGCACACCCCCAATCAGAGATGCTGAAATAGTAATTTGTAAATTTGGGAACAGCATTTTGGCTTCCAAACAAGAACCTAACATTTCGGGAAGATCAGTGCAGAGGGCAGACACATTTGGAAGAGAAATGAGTTTCCAAAAGGAATTAAGTCCACAACTGCCACCCAGGTTCTGAAAGATCTACTCAGCCACAGAAGCAGTGCAATGTATTGCTTGTATGCTTTTGTAAAATAATTCTCTTTCCATTTGCAGATGGTAAAAGCGGTGGTGAAAACCTCTTTATGTCAAGCGCGATCTTCCCATGGTCTTATGCATGTGAGTCTTGGTACAATGAAAAAAAAGACTTCGTGTATGGCGTTGGAGCATCCCCAAAAGATGCAGTGGTTGGCCATTATACCCAGGTACAATACTGCTGTACATTTTCCTAACAGAGCTTGACTAAGACTTTGCCAAATATTTACAAACTGTAGGCTGTGGTCAGACATGCTATTTGGTGTGATCCGGAAGCACTCCTATTCCATCCATTCTTATTTGGCATGGAGTTGCTCGATCGCACATCCCAGTATAATCCATTTTGCTCGGGCACAGCCCATCACTGTGCAATCAGATAGCACATTCAGGTGAGTGAGGGGGTTGCCTTTTGTGCGCATGAGCATAAACAAGGAATCGAACCACCGCATGAAGAATCAAACCACCGCAGTTCTCCATGGACTGATTATGCGGTTATGTGCATATCGCTAAGGGGGGGGGGGGGAATGGCACTGAGTCAGGATAGACTGAGCAGTCCATCCTGACGGCCTGAGTGTGCACCTAAGTGATCAGACTTGGGAAAATCCATCCGTGGCCCTTCGGCAAGTGTTACGGCCGGACTTTCCCCAGTGTCTTTTAACTCAATTTCTCTGGGGGGGCAGCACAGATTGCTAATGACTGCGAGAACTATCCCAGATGCTGCAGTCTGATCGTGCACTTCAGATCTGTCTGGCATTCACAACTAAGTCAGATATAAAGGCACATCTGACCACAGCCTTCGTTGGCGTGAATGGACCATGTAGCAAGCTGAAGTCTCAGTTGTGATAACAGAGTGCCCAGGGGCAGATTGACCATTATGGACAAAGGAACTTCCCCCAGTAGGCCGATGGCCACCTTTCCTCTCTTACCTGGGCTGGGCCAGCTCAGAAATGAGGGGGGCACCCAGCTGAGCCCCACGTGGCATGGAGCTAACTGGACGCGATCTTTCTCCTTTTCCTCTCTGGGGCTCAGTACCCTTTCCCATGGCCATTTTCTCCTCCCCGTGAAAGCGCCTGGAAGGAAATGTCGAAATAATGGCCTCGGTTTCCTTGGTTCTCATGATAAGGATGAAGCCAAGGAAAGCGTTCAAAACATCTTTTAAAATGTTCCAAAACAAGCAGGAGTCTTCCATGGATTCACCTTTATGCTGGAATAAAATTTGGTTCGTGTTCAAAGGGCCTCAAGACCTCCACTTATCTTTGCTGCCACAAAAACGGCCAGTTCCTTGAAAGCAAAATCTCCCAAGACTTCATGGCTAGAAATAGGAACAGTGACCTCAGAATTCGAGCCGAACATTCAGAATGCATTCATGGTGACTTCTCGATCATTCTCATCACCTAAGGAGATGTTTGCTGGCTGACAAATTTTGGTTAAGCATGAACTTTAATCTGGGAGTACCAGGTTTGATTCTCCACTTCTCAACATGCCGCTGCTGGTGTGACCTTGGGTCAGGCACACGTTCTTTCAGAGCTGTTCTCTCAAGAGCAGTCCTCAAGAGAGCTCTCTCAGCCTCACCTACCTCACAGAGTGTCTGTTGTGGCGAGGGGAAGGGAAAGGAGATTGCAAGCAGCTCTGAGACTCCTTTGGGTAGTGAAGGGTGGGGTATAAATCCAACCTCCTCCTCCTCCTCCTCCTGCTCCTCTTCTTCTTCTTCTTCTTCTTCTTCTCCTTCTCCCCATCTACTTTTACTGCCATGAGCTGCTCAAAGCTGTTTACATGCACCATAAAATAATTGACTGTGTACAGTTCTGGCCACCACACCTCAATAAAGATTTTATAGCATTGGGAAAAGTGCAGAGGAGGGCAACTAGAATGATAAAAGGGTTGGAACACTTTCCCTATGAAGAAAGGTCAGTACTTAGGTGGAGGGCCACCCAGGAAGGCTCTGCAGAGGAAGGCAATGGCCAACCACCTCTGCTTCTCACTTGGCTTGAAAGCCCCTTGCTGGGGTCGCCATAACTTGGTACTTGGAAGGGAGACCACCAAGGAAGGCTCTGCGGAGGAAGGCAATGGCCAACCACCTCTGCTTCTCACTTGCCTTGAAGGCCCCTCACTGGGGACACCATAAGTTAGTTGATGGCACTTAACATCTCTACACATATGTAAACTAAAGGAGGGAAGTGGCATGGTCCAGGCCGATCTCATCAGATCTTGGTAGCTAAGCAGGGCCGGTACTGAGATGGGGGGCCACCAAGGGAGGCTCTGCAGAGGAAGGCCATGGCCAAACACCTCTGCTTCTTGCTTGCCTTCTTGCTCAGCCCCTTGGCTGAGATCACCGTAAGTCAGCTGTGACTTGACAGCACTTGACACACAGAAAGAGTGAATGATGATCCCACCACTCCCCCCAGGCAGCTCCCTTCCCCATTTCATCCTTGCTCACAACCCTGTGGGGGGTACATTAGGCTGCGAGTGAGTGACTGGCTATGACAGGCCCCTGTTATCTCCCCTACTGACTGGCAGATTTTTCCCGCCAAAACTTCAGTTCTCCTCAGTGACTGAGTTGCCCTGCGGTAGCATGTATCTCTTCTCTAACCAGGACCAACCCAATTCAGCTTCTGAGATCTGATGAGATACGGCTCGCTCAGACTATCCAGGTTAGGGGGTACACAACCTTGAAACCATCATTTCCGCATTTCCCCTGCAATGTATTCATTCATGTATTTACTTCATTTAGACTCTGCCATTCTCCCCAGTGGATACCCAAAGATCATTGAACACATGAAGATGCCTTCTACTGAATCAGACCCTTGGTCCATCAAAGTCAGTCTTCTCTATTCAAACAGGCAGAGGCTCTCCGGGGTCTCAGGCAGAGGTCTTTCTCATCACCTCTTACCAAATCCCTTTGTCTGGAGATGCTGGGGACTGAACCTGGAACCTTCTGCATGCCAAACAGATGCTCTACCACTGAGCCATGGCCCCTGTCTATGTCTCTCCAGGGTCTCAGGTTGAGGTCTTTCGCATCAACAACTGTCAGGTCTTTTAACTGGAGAAGCCGGGGGTTGAACCTGGGACCTTCTGCATGCCAAGCAGAGGCTCTACCACTGAGCCACAGGCCTTCCCCGCTCATTCTCCTCTACTCCATTTTATCCTCACAACAACCCCTGTGAAGTAGGTTAATTAATTAAACTTCTATCCCACCTAGCCAGCACAGGCCAGTTAATCTGTGTCAGCATGACTGGCCCAAGGTCACCCAGTGAGCTTCCATGGCAGAGTGGAGACTTGAACCTGGGTCTCTCAGATCTTATTCTGACACTCTAACCACTGCACCATGCTGACTCTCAAGGACTTTTATGCCCACGTTTCTTCCATACGTGAAATTCAAGGCAACCTTCTAGGATTTCAAGGAGGTCTCTAATCCTACACGACTTGCCCTGCAAACACTGTGGTATCAAGGGGCCTCCTTAGCACCATGCATTGGGGTCACACCCTGCCACAAACCCTCTGGAGGAAAGTGTCCCATTTTACCAGGTACAATGAAACATCTCCATCTGACTCCTAGCAAAAGGCGAGATCCCGACCCACAGAAGGCCAGCCCTGAGAAAAGGATGGTAGGATTCTATGTGATAACATGAAAAACAAATATGAATGTGTGGAAAGGACTTGTGCAACGTGCCTCAAAGAGGTCTCCGGTCGCTTACACTGATGTCTCTTTGTTTATGTGTTTCTTACCCGCAGGTTGTTTGGTATAAATCTTTTGAGATTGGATGTGGTGTGGCCTACTGTCCTAACCAACCAAAGCTCAAGTATTTCTACGTTTGTCAGTACAGCCCCGCGTATGTATTAACAGAGGAATTGACTAGTGATTGAGAATATCATTGTTTGGTACATGTATGTTTCATGTTAGGGTTTCCATCCATCCTGTGGGTTTCAAGCCTCACCATGCCCTGTTGAGAAAGCCAGGCTCTGCCAAGCCCCAAGGGTTTGAACAGATATTGCCTGATAGCTGCCAGATTTCCTCCCTATACATACTCCTGACTGTCCAGATAGCTCCAGGTTCTTCAAAGGATCCATCAGGTTCTGCTGTGGAATTGCCTGCTTTGACTATCTCACCCAGGGCAAAAGCAGAGTTGCCAGATCTCCCATTTGATTTCTTCTCCTACACTTCCCCCAGTCTGGACACATCCAAGCCACTCCCTCGCTATGGAAGTTCCTATCAAGGTCCCCCGCCCAAAAAAACCCTAAATCAAATGGAGCAATTTCTTAAAGTCATCTTTCAATAGTCCTCAGGTTCAAGGTCCTGTCTCAGTAGTCCTTGGTCTTGTGTTTAAGGTAGTCCTCAATAGTCCTCAGGTTCAAGGTCCTGTCTCAATAGTCCTTGATCTTGTGTTTAAGGTAGTCCTCAATAGATTCAATGTCCTGTCTCAATAGTCCTTGGTCTTGTGTTTAAGGTAGTCCTCAATAGTCCTCCAGTTCAAGGTCCTGTCTCAATAGCCCTTGATCTCATGTTTAATCTCTCAGTATACTCTTTGTATCCAAAGTCCTCTCTCAGGAGTCCTTGGCTTGTATTCAGTTATGTATATACACTGCTTATTTAGCATTCCAAATTTTCCTTTTAACATTCCAGAGGGAACATGGAGGGTCAACTTGAGACTCCCTATAAAAAAGGAATACCATGTGGGGACTGCCCAGATCACTGCGATCAAGGATTGTGCAGTAAGTTTGAAAATATTATCCTTTTTCAAGGCAAGGGGATTAACATATCAGGAATATTTTTAACCAACCCTACCTATAAAAATCCTAACCCTGTCCTAAAATACTGGCAAATGGGTTGGATCCTAAGAATAGTGAATGAAAGTTTACATATAGGATTTCTGTCCCTTTCTCCTGCAGTTCCTCTTTAACCGCTCAAAAGCTGCTCTGGAGGGTTTGTTTTAGGGATGGGCACAAACTGAACCACAACACAAAATTCATCACAAATGTTGCCCATTTCTTGGTTTGGGAACAGAAGATTGTGACGGATCCACCGTCACAATCTTCCATGAACTTTTAGAGCAGTTTGTGGTGGTTCATGGATGGAACAGAAAGCAGGGGTTTAAAGGGACTCCAAATCCCTTTAAACCCCTGCTGTCTGTTCCCTGCAAAAGCTGCAAAACAGTGGGGGGGGGCGCACCGTTGCCACTCTGCTGTTTCAGGGTGTCTTGTGCTGTCCCGTTAAACAGCTGCATAACTTAAACTTAAAGTTTAAAGGCACTGCAGAAGACAGACTGAAAAACAGCTGCGTGGTAATGAGCACCTCCCCTGCGCAGCTGTTTTCTGGGGCTTTTTTTCAGTCCCTTTAAGCTTTAAAAAGATTGAACAAGACAGTTCGAACCAGCTGAGTGGGGTGTAGTAAGCTGCTTCCCCTATGCTCAGCTGTTTTTAGGGCTTTCTGCTAACCCTGTTTAAAGGTCCTGAGGTCCCTTTCAATGGGGTTTGCATGACTAGGAACTACAAACCGGTTCAGTTCGTAAACGAGCCTCCCAGTTTTGTTCCTGGTTCAGCCACAAATCAAACTGCCTTTTCCTGGTCCATGTCCATCCCTAGTTTGTTTGTATGCTTGCTTGCTTGCTTGTTTACAAAAATGTATACCCTACCTTTTTGCGCTGAACAGGGCCATCCAGGTGGCTAGTAGATTTAAAAGAAAGATAATAAAAACATTAAAAACATTAAAACCGAACAAAAAAGTGTCATTAAAGCAATTAAAACCAAGCTAAAATACGCATACATAAAGCAACAATTAAAACATAGGACAGGAAGGCGGGATCACTGAGGGAATGCCGCACAAAACCAAAAAAAAAAAAAGGTCTTCACCCACTGGTGGAAGTCAGCAACACAAGAGGACAGGTGAGTCCCTCTAGGGAGAGAGTTCCAGAGTTTTGGTGCCACAACAGAGAAGGCCCTTTCCTGGGTTTCTGCCCACAGAAAGCTGTGGTATCAGAAGCAGAGACTCAGAGGATGACTGTAGCAGTCAGATATGTTCTGCTTTTAAGGGTATCTAGACTTCTTAACAAAAAAAGCTGTATGTCATAAATATTTTTAAAGAAGCCATACATGTTTCATTTGGGACTCTGGGTTAATGCACCGCTGGGCCCCAAGTCAGTAGGGTTGCCAGACATCTGTGCGCAGCCCCCCAGAGATTTCAGGGGCAGTTCCTGGGGAGGGGTGCATCTGACCTGGAACTGATGATGTCACTTCCAGGGGACTCTCTAGGAACAGTCCTCCCCAATCTTTATAGTAGAAGCAATAGAGGCTGGGGGATTCCTAGAGCATAATTCAAAATTTACATCACTTCCAGTCGGATGCCATGCCCTTTTTTTTCTCTCAATGAAAAATGTATGTGGTGTAAGACTCGATAGCACAGTGGCGTGGATCACCCTCTGGAAGTGAGCACTGACAAACCTAAATTAAAGTAACCTCTGGCGCCCTCCCCGGAACCAGCCAGCTCGCCAGCAGGGGAGTATTTCCCCCAAATGGGCAAGAAGCAGGAAATAAACGTGATGTGCCCAAGTCACCCGGAAGTGACATGGGTGTGTCAGTGAAATCAGAGGGCAACACTCTGGTTTTGGGGCAAAACTCTATGGTAGAATTAGCTTCAAACCGTAGAGTTTTGTCCAAAAACCAGAGCATCCCCCCCATGTCATTGATGTGCCTATGTAACTTCTGGGTGACTTAGGCACATCACATTTACTTCCAGCTCTCAGGTGACGTAGGCACATTGCATTGTTCTGGCTCCCCGTAAGTTTTCCCCCATCCCCCATGCATGAGTCCTACTGACCTGGTCACCCTAGCTTATTAGAGTCCTGTGTCTGCCGCTGGAGCTGCTGGAAAGATGGCTGGTTGTTCATCTGTGGCTGGCAGAATCTCTTTGGCCAACCTCCCCGAGCCCAATCAGTGCTACTAAGAGCGTTCTGCATTGTAAGTAATGGGTACAGTGCAGTTTGCTGCTAAGAGTGTTCTGTGCTGTGTGTTTGTGAACTGCATAGTGTGTGACCTGTGTGGCCTAAAGTACTATTTTGTTTTTAATGAGCTCTTTGGTGAGCTGTATATATTTTGTTTTAAATTGTATGTTTGTAACTTCAACTTTTTAGGCGTCCAGTTCCATTTTGGGGTTGCTTTTTTGCCTCTTCTTTTAGATTTCTACCCCGCCCTCCCCGCCATAGGGCAGGCTCATTTTGTGTCGATTACGTTTTACAACACACATGGTTTGGCCTGACAAAGTGACATTTGTATCAGATCTGGCCCTCGTAACAAATGAGTTTGAAAACTCTGTTCTTAAAGGTTCTTCTAAAAGTTGGGGCCTGGAGATGCGCTGGCGTCACAACTGATCTCCACATGACAATGCTCCCTGCGGGGAACAGCAGCATCAGTGGATGGACTGTATGGTATGCCAGGGGCGTAGACTTTTGGAAATTCCGGGGAGGGGGGCTCCTTAGCGCGTGCGCGCTTTGTGCGTGTGCTCGCTGGGGCAATGTTCTCCCCCTCCAGAAAACCGCTGTGCCTCCCCGGGCCCTTCCGAGGCCCGCCAGCCACTGCTGCCGGTGCCTCTCCCCCCCCCCCCCCCCCCGGCCACCCCTTCCCTCTCCAGCAGCGGTGGCCGGGCCTCGGAAGGACCCGGGGAGGCACGGTGGCAGGCACTCCATTTTGCTGGGGGTGACTGAGCCCCTCCCCAGGAAATTTTGGGGGTGGCTCGAGCCCCCCCATACGCCTATGTGGTGTGCCATCAAGTCTAGGAGATATGGATGTCCAAGAGTGACATCACATCCCCACTGAGTTCCCTCCCCAAATCCCAACCCTCCCCAGGCACTCTGGTGTAGTGGCTAAGAGTGGCGGATTCTAATCTGGGAGAACCGGGTTTGATTCCCCACTCCTCAACATGCTGCTGCTGGTGTGTCCTTGGGTCAGCCACAAGTTCTCTCAGAGCTGTTCTGGAAAGAGCATTCCTCGAGAGACCTCTCTCAGCCCCACCTACCTCCCAGGGTGTCTGTTGTGGGGAGGGGAAAGGAAAGGAAATTGTAAGCTGCTCTGAGACTCCTTCAGGTAGTGAAGGGTGAGGTAAAAATCCAATCTCCTCCTCCTCCTCCTCCTCTTTTTCTTCTCCCAAGTCTCCAGGAATTTTCCAAGACAGAGCTGACAACCCCTTAGCCACCAAATTCAAAGAACAAAGAAATCAGCCTCTCTGTTTCCAAATCAAGCACAGACACACTGTAGAGCCATGGTTTAAAAAGAAAAAAAAAAGAAATCTTATTTTGGAAAAGGGCAGAAAGTAAATGGTTTTGTTTTTCATTTTCTCATACATATAATCCACAGTGTGGTTTTATTTTTTTCCCCATTTTCAGCTAATCCCTGTCCTTACGGTAACCTCTACACCAACTGTGATTCCTTAACAAAGCAATGGGGATGCGACCACCCACAACTAAAGGAGCCCTGCCAGGAGTCCTGCAAATGTACCACTGAAATAAGATAAAGTCTCCCCGAGTATCTGTTTATGCAGTGCATGGCTTGTGTTAACAATATACGGCTTAGCTTTAAGAATTAGGATTGGGCAAAGATTGGAGACTGCTGCAAAAAAAAAAACCAGTTTGGTATGAGACAAACCCCCCCCCCCCCCCCAGTTTTCTTGTACCCAAATTTGTTTCACCAATAAAGCTTTCGTTTCAGAAAGACGGCATCTTTTTTTGGGGGGGGGGGGTTCAAACGATTTTTATTAAGTTTTCTATTTTGTGGTTTTTAGTGGATCGAAGAGTTATCACGGGCTCCCTCTAAGCGGCGGACTCTTGTGAGCAAAAATTCTACTTTGCGACCTACTGGCGTGAAAGTGGTGAGCGAGCGATCGGGCCGCTGCATAAATTATAAATTAGTTTGCTCTGGAGGCCATCCTTCCTGAGCTAAGACAAAAAATGTGTGAGCCGGAGGCTAAAAACCTGTGAGCTAGGCTCACACTAACTCGGCTTAGAGGGAACACTGATCACAGTGTGATTCGTTGCTGGGCTGTGTGTGTGGGTCTATCATTTAGAACGTCATGGGGCTCAGGTACGTCATGGGGCGCAGGTACGTCATGTGCCTGGGGTAAACAAAGTAACAGTCATTAAACTGTCCTCCTGTTATTGTCTTCAGCCGTCTCTCTCTCTCTCTCTCTCTCTCTCTCTCTCTCTCTCTCTCTCTCTCTCTCTCTCTCTCTCCCTTTCAGCTTTCTCACCCTTTCTCATCCTCCCCTCCATGTATTTCTTTCCTGACTTGGTTGATCCAGTTCTTGGTGGGCCGAGGATGCGAGTCCATGGGGGGAGCAGGGAGCGGGAGCCATTCAACCCCATGGTGGGAGGGTGGGGGAAGAAAGTCAGTTTAAAGAGACAGGGATGTGGCTGAAGTGGGGCTTGACGGAGGAGGAGGCGACCCAAAGGCAGGAGAGAGGTTTCCCCTCTCAGCTGCCACCACCTCATCTTTGTGCGCTGCCACGGGCTCCACCGCCTCATCCTCCTCCATGACTGACTGACTGACTAACTGAGGGGACAGAGAGTGCAAGAGAGGCCAGCTGCCACAGCTGTTTCTCCCCCTCAGCCGCTGCCTCATCTTTGTGCGCTGCCTCAGCCACTGCCGCCTCCTCCTCCTGCTCAGAGGGGCTTTGTTCAGAGCGGCCGGTGGGCAGGGCAGGGTTGAAGGCAAGGGCCAGTGCGCATGAGTGAAAAGTTAGTCGTCAGCAGTTTGCCTTTTATGGGGGCCACGGTGATTCAGAGGTTAAGTCGCTGAGCTGCAGACAGGAAGGTCGGTAGTTCGGCAGTTCGAGACCCGAGTGCTGCGTGACAGAGTGAGCTCCCGTCTCTGGCCCCAGCTCCTGCCAGCCTAGCAGTTCGAAAGGAAGAAATTGCAAGTAGATAAATAGGTAGCGCTTCGGTGGGAAGGTAACAACGTTCTGTGTGCCTTGGCATTTAGTCATGCTGGTCACATGACCATGGAAAAAGTCTTCAGAAAGCGCTGGCTCTTCAGCTTGGAACAGAGATGAGCATCACCCCCCAGAGTCAGATTCGACTGGCTTTCAAGCAAGGGAAAACTATACCATCATTATTATTATTATTATCATCATCATCATCATCATCGCGATTCAGACCTTTGCCAGTTTATCGCAACAGACATTCTTGCGGCTGTAAACAAACATAATGCTAATTCCAAATCTGAATCATCTACGTAACCTCTCAGAAAAGCCAGAAGAATTGATTTTGGTTCAACCCAGCATTTCTTCAACAGAATTTATTGCAGTCTTCCAAAATGTTGGAATCTCAGGGCAAGACCCAATCAATGCCTTTTTTTCCTGCTGTAGAAGGAAATGGTTCTCATGTCCTGGGGAGGCACTAGAGGGCAGCAGAACACAGATGATTGAAGCTAAGTCCTCCCTTTTGCTCTCAGGAACATTTTCTCTTTACTGGAGTCTGTTTCCATGTGAATGAGCCTAGAAACATCACATAGTGTGACCATCCTCCAGGCAGCATCTGGAATACTACTGATATGACAATTGATGACCAAGAGCTGTTCCCCTGGAGAAAATGACTGCTTTGGAAGGTGGATTCTACGGCACCACCCCCACCCCTGCATGAAAGTCCCTCCCTTCGGCAAACTCCACCCTCCTCAGGCTCCACCCCTATAATATCCGAGCATTTCCCTTCCCAGAGCTGGCAACCATAGATATCAAACAGGCAGGTCACACCCAGTCCACCAAATTCCCTTAATCCCCAGCAGCCCTTAGCCTATCAGGAACTGGAGCTGTGGCCAGTCCTTTCCTATTGGCTTGAAGAGTTGGGATTTTAACATCTTAAGCAACACCCCCTAGATCTTGGATTGGTTGCCCTGAGGCCAATTGGCGGCCGCCAATGTAGCAGTTTTCAAACTCCCACTTCGTGCCACAGCAAATTGCACAAGATGACTAGAGAAGTTGGTTGGGGCCGTTTTCTCAAGAGTTACCAACCGCTAGGTGGCACCTGGAGATCTCCGACTAATACAATTGATCTCCAGACAACTAAGATCAGTTCCCCTGGAAAAAATGGCTGCTTCGGAGGGTGGACCCTATGGCACTGTATCCTACTGAGGTCCATCCCCTCCCCAAACCCCATTCTCCCCAGACTCCACCCCCCCCAAAAAAAAACTCCAGACCCAACCCAGATCTGGCAACCCTAGGTTTCTCAGAGGTCAAGAGTAGATCACCCAGCCTGAGGGGTCAAGGACCACTTCCCTTTGGACAGAGGTGCCTATTGGCCATGGTGACTGAGGGGAGCCTCCACATTCAGAGGCACTAAACCTCTCAATCCCAGAGCCAGGAGGCAACATCAGGAGAAGGCCTCGGTCTCCCTGCCCTGTTGCTGGCCATCCAGAAGGATTGGCTGGCGACTGTGTGAGACCGGATGCTGGACTGGATGGACCACTGGTCTGATCCAGCAGGGCTCTTCTTATGTTCTCATGAAGGCCTCGGCCTGGCCATTTGTACCAGTAGTCTGTGACTGACTCCCTTGCCCCCAGCTTATGAAGACCTTTTCTCTCAGCACTGGGTGGGGTCCAACCTTTGACAGCTTGGCCCAGTCCCTGTCCCCTTCCTGAATTAGCTTGAGAGCTCCTGGGTTGCAGTTGTATCAGCCCTTCCTCTATGGGCACCTCCAGTCAGCTTTTCTTAGTGAAAGAGGAGGCATCCCCTCTCTGCCGTATCCCCCAACCAGGGTGCTGATCCGCTGCCTCTTGCTCAGCACAGAAATACAATGCTACTCATGTGCTTATGCCCATCCTTTGTAACTAAGCCGCAACTCCACCCACTTGCCCAATGGGGTCATCCAGCAGGTGCATGTGGAGGAGTGGGGAATCAAACCCGGTTCTCCCGGATTAGAGTCCACACACTTAACCACTACGCCAAACTGGAACCTGAGGAGGGCAGGGCTTGGGGAGGGGATGGGTTTCAGTGGAGGATAATGCCATAGAGTCTACCTTCCAAAGCATCCATTTCCTCCAGGAGAACTGACCTCTGTTGCCTGGAGATCAATTGAAATCCCAGGAGATCTCCAGCCACCACCTGGAAGTTGGCAACCCTACTACATCACTCTGAGTGTGTGAGTGTGTGTGTGTAAGTGTTATCTTCTTGAATGGGATGTCCCTCATTCTTAACCTAGGAGCTGCTCTCTGACTCCCTCTGGTGTTGTGGTTAAGACTGGCGGACTCTAATCTGGAGAACCAGGTTTGATTCCCCACTCCTCCTCCGGACGAAGCCTGGGGGGGTAACCTTGGGCCAGTCATGGTTCTCTCAGACCTCTCTCAGCCCCATCTAGCCCATGAGGTGCCTGTTGGGGGGAGAGGAAGGGAAGGTGGTTGTAAGCTGCTTTGAGGCTCCTTAGGGAAGAGAAAAGCAAAGTATAAAAACGAACTGCTTCTTCCTCTGTGTGTGTGTCCTTTGTTTCCCTGCCATTTCTCGCACAGTTCTGCATGAAGTCACACATCTGTACAGGTCTTTCCTGTAAGAACAATGGCCTCACGCTGCTATAGACATGATGCTGGATTTATCTGGCCAGTTGTGATAGGAAAAGTTCTCTTTATTTATTTGTTTATTTGTTTGTTTGTTTATTTATTTGATTTCTAAGCCGCTCTCCCCGCGATTGCAGGCTCAGAGCGGCGTACAAGACCTGGTACTCCAGGATTCAAACATACTAAAACATTAAAACAATATAAAACATTAAAATACAGATTACAAATTTACATTTAACAGTCTAAAGTGCTCAGTTCTCAATTCTAAAAATTCAGATGGCGGCATCCTAATCACTCCGGAGCCCCTGTTTACTTGTGGCTGATAGTGCACGTGGCGGTCAGGCTTTAGTAGATATGCTGCAGGAGAAAAACGGGGGGGGGGGGAGGGAAGGTGGAAGCAGCGGCCCCTACTCAAATGCCTGGCGGAAGAGCTCTGTCTTACAGGCCCTGCGGAACTGCACTAAATCCCGCAGGGCCCTGATCTCCTCCGGGAGCTCGTTCCACCAGATAGGGGCCGCCACGGAGAAAGCCCTCCCCCTCGTGGTAGCGAGCCTGGCTTCTCTGGGGCCAGGTATAGTCAGCCGGTGTTGGGCCCCAGACCGCAGTGCTCTCCGGGGTACATACAGGGAAAGGCGGTCCCTTAGGTAGGTTGGACCCAGGCCATCTTTATTTACGAGCAGCAGCTCCAGACAGCATTTATACTAAGTCCATGTGGCTGAACAGTGGTCTTGTACACAATGATATCAAAAACATAACAGAATGCAAGTCATGGTTGCCAGAGAACTTAATTGAGTGATGACACATATGTAACCAGTAAGAACATGGACTGTTGAACATAAAAGCAGGACTCAGAACTTCGACTGAACATAAAAGCAGGACTCAGAACTTCGGAAGCTCCGTTAGTTCATCATTACATGGGGGGGGGGGAAAGCATTCCCATGAGGATTTTAAATATGTTGTTTTGGATCATGTAGGACCTCGTAGGTTTAATCGTACTAACCTGGAGAACATTTCATTGCAACATGAAATGTATCGGATTTCCTGTCTAAGCACCATTCAGTCGCCACGGCTCAGAGGCAGAGCATCTGCTTGGCATGCAGAAGGTCTCAGGTTCAATCCCCGGCATCTCCAGTTAAAAAGGATCAGGTAGCAGGTGTTGTGAAAGACCCCTCCCTGATACCCTGGATAGGTGCTGCCAGTCCGAGTAGACGATACCGGCCTTGATGGATCGATGGTCTGATTCCATATGAGGCAGCTTCATGTGTTCGTGTGAATGATCCTATCGTTTTGCTGAATTTGAAAATGAGATCCTGTGTTTTTCTGCTTCTGCAGACCAAGCAGTCTTCTGCGGACAGTTAAAGCCTGCCAAAGATCATTCAATTTGCATAGATTAGGGCAGGGCTCATTTCGTAGCAGGAGCTCCTTTGCCTATTAGGCCACAGACCCCTAATGTAGCCAGTCCTCCAAGAGCTTACAGAGCTCTTCTCACAGGGGCTACTGTAAGCTCTTGGAGGATTGGCTACATCAGGGGTGTGTGGCCTAATAGGCAAAGGAGCTCCTGCTACGAAACGAGCCCTGGATTAGGGAAGAATTTATGAGAAGGAAATTGTAACCCTCGAGTAGTGATGCCCTGGACTGGATAGTCCAGGCTAGCCTGTACTCACCAGATCTTAAAAGCTTAAGCAGCGGCAGCCCTGGTTGCGGATTGAATGGGAGACCACCAAGGAAGTCCAGGGTCACAGGGGGTTGCCTGGCCTTAGGTGATGTTGCTCATTGTTTTAATTTCTTAATTTAAACTTGATTTGATTATGCTCTTACTGGGATGTGCTGATCTGCTGACAACGATTCACCGCAGGTATGCCTTCACGGCGTCCTCCGTGAAGGGTTTAGACATGTTGTCAATGATGTTGAGTTGAAGCATGCATGAATTATCTACTTCATACTTACACAACAGAGTAACATCCAATCTGCATAGATGAGTGAAGAACTTCTGAGAAGGAAATTGTAACCCCTAGAGTAGTGGTGCTCTGACCTGGATAGACCCTGGTTACTAATTGGATGGGAGGCCACTAAGGAAGTCCGGGGTCACCAGGCAAAGGCAGACAATGGGGAAAATGTTTTGAATTATCTGGAAAAGTGTGCATGCACATGAAAGCTAAGGCCTGGGACCTACATACTTAAAAGGACTACCTTTTGCTGTATGTTCCTCTGTGGCAGCAGCACCCTAGTTTCACTAGCCGGTGTGCTGTAGTGGTTAAGAGCAGTGGACGTTACTACACCAAGGCAGGGTCAGCCTCGACAGTGGCCGTAAGTCCATTGCTATTTGACAGCACTTTCCACCACCATAATCAATGGTTTGGACAAAGTTTTAACCCACAATGCTTGAGGATAGGTGGTAGAGACCGATTTCCCACAAGGCACTGCTCCAGCATCATTCTTCCAGTTTCCTCGATTGCCTGCTTGAATTTCCCACTATTTGCCGCGGGGCGCATTTTGACCTGCGGCTCTGCCCGATCTCCTCCGATTTCCTCCGCGGCTTCAGTGATCCTCAAAAAACAGAATCACTGAAGCCGCGGGGGGAATCGTGCAAAGCCGCGGGTCAAAATGCACCCCGTGGCAAATAGTGTGAAATTGAAGCAGGCAATTGGGGAAACCGGAAGAGCGACGCCAGAGCAGCATCTTGTGGGAAATCGGTCAGAGTGTCAACATGAAAAATGTTCAGAACAAAAACAACTTCCCTTGTCCATCTTATAAGAATGTACAAGCAGATCTATATACTACTAGCCACATTTGGCCCCCATCTGCGGATAGCTAAATCCGCAGGTCAAGGCCAGGCAGGTGCTAAACAGATTTTTCAGCAAATTTGAGGCACTCCCCAGGTTTGCAAAAAAATCTTTTTTAAAAAAATTAAAAATCACAGGGAGTTTAAATCTCCCCCCCCCCCCAAAAAATGTGGCTTCGTACTGGATTTGGCAGTGGCTGGAGAAGACCCTGATGCTGGGAAAGACTGAAGGTAAAAGAAGAAGGGGACGGCAGAGGATGAGATGGTTAGACAGTGCTATCGATGCAGCGAACATAACATTAAGCAAACTCCGGAGGGCGGTGGAAGACAGTGTCTGGCGTGATGTGGTCCATGGGGTCGCAAAGAGTCGGGCTCGACTGTGCAACTGAACAACATCCCACAGCCTCAGGCTCTACACTGAGCCCAGTGACAGCCACGCACCCCGAGAGCAATGCAGGGCATGCAACCACCAGCACAGCCCAGGACTTGCACCAGGCCTGCAGGTGGCCGAAACGGAGGCCTGGAAGTTGCATTGGGCGTAGGCCCGGAGAGAAAGTATGAATGTGACGGAATTCCTCCCTGTGAGTATTGTGGGCCTACACTTGTCATCTATACTTCTCAGGACTCTAGAACTCAAAAGAGATGAGTCCATCCTGGCAACAGAGGCTATAAAATATTCACAATTCAGAGTAAGACAGAAGCATGTGGTGTAATAAATGTCATGCCTGTCATAGTCATGCTCCAGCACAACTTAGCGGTGAAGGAAACACCTATTTGCATTTCCACCACTCGTGCAGATATGCACAGAAAGGTTTTCGAAGCATCATGTATCCCAAGGGGATATCAGATGCATGTGGATTGAGACAGCAAAATAGTTGGAGACAATGCTGTGGTAGTTGGAACAGTTGGAAAGAAAGGCAGTACGCCTGAACATCTTTTTTTTTAATAGCTTTTTATTATTGTTGTTGTTGTTTTAAATTAAAATAGGCATACAGGGAAAAAAGGGGAAAGGGGGAGATATCACTATTATAATAATCTATAACTTATTCATAACAAGGATGATTGACATCAGAGTAAATATAGAGCATTTGATGCAGACATTTACAATACATAGTATTAGGAAGATTTTTATATACTGTATACGTTTATTATTAAAACCTAGCCTTCATTACCATCATTAACTGTTATACACTGATTGTTACATTATATGTTCCATATATCTTAATACCACTATGGTTGTCATAATCAAACTATAATCAAAGAGTACAATTTAAGAGCATTTCTAAGAATAAAAAAGATAACAATAAACTAAGTTCAAATATACATCAAAAACTATTTTTATGGTCTTGAATATAGCATTCTTTCAGAAAACACTTATATTTATATCATTGTAGAATTGTCTATAACAACCTTTACATTAGTGCAATTATATCATTTCCTAAGCTATCATTATATTGATGGGAAAATAAAAATAAAAAAGCATCAGAGTAACTTTAATACAAGTCACTAAGTTTTCATCTTTACTTATAATAAGCGTAATTTCCCCCATTTTTTTCAAATTCTCTGACCGGTCTTTTATTTATATCATTTGTTAAGTTGGCCACAATTGCATATTCTGCCATTTTATCTCTCCAGTTTTCACTCTTTGGGCATTCGTCAGCTTTCCATTTGGCCGCCCATATTATTCCAGCTGCAGTCAACATGTATCTAAGCAATTCATGAAGAGTTCTTTCAGTCTATATACCTAATACCCAAGGCACCCCCAGGGTGCGGATATCTAAATCTGCACACTGGGGGCACCTAGGAGGCAAAGAGATTTTCCTGCACAATTGAGGGACTCCCCAAGTGTGCAGAAGAGTCTGCAAAGTAAAAAAAAATATCAGGGGATACTTAAATCCTCCCCCAAAGTAAAAAGTGTCCCCTGCGCATGCACAGGGAACGCAGTTGGAACGATGCCTCGCATTCAATGCTGCCATCACTGCTGAGGAGGGCAGGGAAGAGCCTGGCGGGCCCGGCAGCTAGGAGCCGTGTGGGTCCCGACATCGCTGCTGGGGGGTTGGGGGAGAGAGCTTGGCGGGCCTGGCGGCTGGGAGACACATGGGCCTTGCCACCGGAGCCCTGGGGGAGCTTACCTGTGGCCGCTTCCTCCTCAGCCGTGAGGTGCTCCCCCCCCCCCTCAAGTATCACGGGTCCCTCTGCTTGTATTGTCTAAGTACAACATACCAGATATACACAGTGAGAAACGGCAATAAGAACAAAACTGTGTACAAAATGATTCACCAAAAACCTTCAAAAAAAGGTAGCATTTATACAACAGGAATATTTTATAGTGTCAAAATATCTGGTCCATAATAACAATACAAATATCCACACAGAATAAGGTTGAATGAGTACACAGCTGTGACATCCATCTTCAGCATTCCCAAGTTTCTTCAAGAAGTGGAACCTTATGATCACTTGCTTCCAAATCCAGGCTTAAACAACATTTCAGAAATCAGCATGCAGCTCGCAAAATCAAATCTGAACTGATTTGCATCTGAACTTATTTGAATTCGTGAGCTGGATGCTGATTTCTGCAGGCCAGACGTGATAAACCGCAGCTAGCCGTTGCGTGAAGGGAACTACAGGTACCTTTGAATGGATAAGATGCCCTGACCAGCATGGCCCAGGCTAGCCCAATCTCATCAGACCTCAGAAAGCTAAGCAGGGTCAATCCTTGTTAGTACCAGGATGGGAAACCACCAAGGAAATCCAGGGTCACTATGCAGAGGCAGGCAATGGCAAACCACTTCTGAACACCTCTTGCCTTGAAAACCCTATGGGGTTGCCATAAGTCAACTGCAACTTGACGGTAGTTTCCACCACCACTTGTGAAAGGAACCTGGCCTGGATGTCCCCAGGCTAGCCCAGCCTCATCAGATCTCGGAAGCTAAGCAGGGTCAGCTCCGGTTAGTATTTGGATGGGAGACCAAAAAAGAAGTCCAGGGTTGTTATGCAGAGGCAGGCAATGGTCAACCATCTCTGTCCATTTCTTGTCTTGACTTGGGCGGTCCAGGCTGTCCAAGTCTCCTCAGGCCTTGGGAGCTAAGCAAAGTTGGTCCTGGTTAGTATTTGGATGAAGACCTGCCGAGGAAGTCCAGGGTTGCTTCGCAGAGGCAAGCAATGGCAAGCCACCTCTGAACGTCTCTTGCCTTGAAAAACCTACAGGGAGGCCATAAGTTGGCTGTGACTTGTCGGCATATTTCCCCCAAAAAATGGATAACATGGATCTTTAACCAGACATTTGGGAGGCAGGTTTACTTTCTCAATAATTTCCTCACTGTTCCTGTAATTGAAGGAGGTGGCAACACCTGTGCTAGTTCACACCCCTGATTAATCCATACAGCTATTCCTGGAACTCTCTCAACAACTTCCTTGACCAACCCTCTTCAGATTCATCTCCTGTCTCGCCTCCGTTTCCCTTTCCAGGCCCACTGCTGCTCCACTGTAATCTACCCTCTTCTGTCTGTCTGCTTCAACTACTTTCGCCGCACACAACTTCTTCTGTGGTTCGCTTGACTCTTAACTATATCTAGCCAGGCTGCATCTAGTGATTTGTTTATTCTTTCTGTCCAAGGCCCACCAGAACACTGAGGTGACCGAGGCACTCGCCTGAAGCACCAGTCTTTGAGGGGGCACCAGGAAAACTGCAAGTCGTCACGATGCCGTGGCAGCCCAGTGCAGAGGAGTTGAAGTGAGGGCCAAACTGGATGATACCTCATCCCCGAGACCACCATGGGGATGCAGCATCATTTTAGACCTCGGTTTTTAACTTCTCAAAATGCTGCAGCAGCCTGATCCTGGTGGGGATTGTGGTATATGGTGGGGTGAGGAGCCTTTATCTCCACCAACATCCCCTGTGCTGTGGTTCCCAGCAGGATCAGACATGCCCCCCATGGCATTTTAGTGGGCTTATTTTAAGGAAGAAGAAGAGGAGGAGGAGGAGGAGGAGATTGGATCTATACCCCACTGTTGACCTTCCAGAGGAAAGGGCTGGCCACTGTGTGAGATGGGATGCTGGACTAGATGGACCACTGGTCTGATCCAGCCGGGCTCTTCTTATATTCCTATGAAGGCCTCAGCCTCTTCTCATGTTCTTATGAAGGCTTCAGTCTCTCTGCCCTGTTGTTGACCTTCCAGAGGAATGGGCTGGCCACTGTGTGAGATGGGATGCTGGACTAGATGGACCACTGGTCTGATCCAGCCGGGCTCTTCTTATATTCCTATGAAGGCCTCAGCCTCTTCTCATGTTCTTATGAAGGCTTCAGTCTCTCTGCCCTGTTGTTGGCCTTCCAGAGGAATGGGTTGGCCACTGTGTGAGATGGGATGCTGAACTAGATGGACCACTGGTCTGATCCAGCTGGGCTCTTCTTATATTCCTATGAAGGCCTCAGCCTCTCTGCCCTAGGGTTCCCAAGTGACTTACCTGGCACGGTGGGGAGAGTTGGTCCCATTCCAGGACATTCACGTGTGCCCAAAGCACACGGCAAAATGACATCACCCAGAAGTGACGTCATCACGTTGGGCACGTTGGGGGGATGCTCTAGCAATCAGCCTGGAAACTCTATGGTACCATTGCTAAAGCGTCAGCTGGCGCTGGGCACATTGGCCCGAGCCAGGCACTTTGGGGGCGGGGTTCCCCCTGCCGGCCTGATCCGGATGGGCAGATTGGGGGCCATTTCAGCGGGGAAACCCCACCACTCCCCAGGGGGGACCTCGCAGCCCTACTCTGCCCTGTTGTTGACTTTACAAAGGAATTGGATGGCCACTGTGTAAGACAGGATGCTGGACTAGATGGTCTGTTGGTATGATCTAGCAGGGCTCTTCTTATGGGCTTACGTTCCCTTCCCTGGAGTAAGCAAATAAGAAGTGGCAGGAACAGGGGAGGGGGACTGGACACAGCTGAGTCTATGTGGACTTCACTTCCCCCTGCTGCATAGTAAACAAACTCTCCTTTGCTCATTTCCCTCCAAAAAAATCCTAATCTATAAACAGGGTTGCCAATCTCCAGATGGTGCCTGAAGACCTCCCATAGTTACAACTGATCTCCAGATGATAGAGATCAATTTCCCTGGAGAAAATGGTTGCTTTGGAAGGTGAACTCTATGGCATTGTACCCAGAGGAGGTCCTTCCCCTCCTCAAATCCCGCCCTGCCTAGGTTTCACCTCTAAAATCTCCAGAGATTTCCCAACCCAAATTTGGCAACCCTATCAAAATCAGTTTTTGTTCCTCCACTCTTTGGTTTGATCATGCTCTTGTATTTGGGAAGGAAAAGAAAAGACAAGAAAAGGGTACCCTGAACATTTACCCACTACTTGCTGTGATTCTCTGGCTTTTAAAAACCCCAATATCTTGCCTTTTTGTCTGAAATGGAGCTTTCTCTGAAGAAACTGCTTAGGATCACAGCCTTTGGATTGTCTTAGCCAGAATCTTTGCTGTGCAAACTCTGTAATCTGTTGGGTGCAAGAGAAAGCTGAGATCGGTTTTGGATCCTTGAAAAAAGAGTAGGCAGATATCGGTGCTAGAAATAGGGAACTTCTGCCCAGTTGCATAATTCTAAATCTGTATTTCACGTGAATGGTTGGCAAAGCCTTTATCAAGAAAAAGGAAGCCACATTTTATTGTTTTACTTGGAATAAGGTCCATTGTGGAAATAAACACAATGGGCTCTTGAAAGAGGCTCTGGGTGGGTACACTGGCCTTGGGCACTCAGCATCAATTTGCTGTGGCAACCTCAGCAGGGTATAATGACACAGAGTCCACTGTTTTCTCCAGGGGAACTGATCTCTGCCACCTGAAAAGCAGTTGCAATTCTGAGTGATCTCCAGCCTTCAGCTGGAGATTGGCAACAATGGTTCCCCAGGAGGAAATAACTGTTTTGGAGGGTGGACATTGTACCTGTGAGGTCCCACCCCTCCTCAATCCCCACCCTCTTCAGGCTCCATCCCTCAAATCTCCAAGAACTTCCCAACATGAAGCTGGCAATCCTATCTCCTTCCCTGCCAACCATCAACCTACCTTTCTCTGCCCCTCTGACTTCAGGTTTCCATCTCCTCCCCCCTCCCTGCAGCCTCTACCTAGGAAGAATACAGTCTTTTTCTGAAGTGGGGACCAAAGCATTCTCCTCTCTCCCTTTTGATCTGCACAACAGCCCTGTGAGGTAGGTTAGGCTGAAGGTCTGTGACTGGTTCAAAATCACCCACTCACATTCCAAAGCAAAAACCTGGGTCTGGTAGACTCTGCTCTGAAGTGTTAACTGCTACGCTGGCTGTCATAGGGTGGCCACCTCAGCAGGGTATAATGACACAGAGTCTACAATTTTCTCCAGGGGAATTGATCTCTGCCATCTGGAGAGCAGTTGTAATTCTGAGTAATTGCCAGCCCTCACCTGGAGATTGGCAACAATGATTCCCCAGGAGGAAAAGTAGTCTTTCTCCACAGTGGGGACCAAAGCAGCTCACATCATTCCTCTCTCCCCCTTTTGATCTGTACAACAACCCTGTGAGGTAGGTTAGGCTGAAGGTCTGTGACTGGTCTGAAATCACCCACTCAGCTTCCACAACAAGAACCTGGGTCTGGCAGAACCTGCTCTGAAGCGTTAACTGCTATGCCACACTGGCTGTGGTATCACCTGGTATCACTCCAGACAACAAGTCTCTCTCTCCCCCTCTCCCACTGGAGAAAATAATTGCTTTGGAGGGTGGACTCTATGGCATTCTGTTCCACTGAGGCATCTTCCCTCCCCAAACTCTGGCTTCCATAGACTCCACCACAAAACCTCCAGGAATTTCCCAACCTGGAGCTGGCAACTCAGGACTGGCCCTAATGAGTTCCCCACAAAGGCCAAAGTAGGCCTGGAAAGGGCCTCCTCCCTCATGCCTTTTTACTGACAGAACCAAACTTGCTTGCCTAGCAACAGCCACTGAGGGGAATGTGAGCCACCCCACAGTTTTGGCAGTTTATTCAAACAGGGAATGGCCAAGCTGGCAGTGGGCAGGGGACAGGAGCAGACCCAGCACCCAGCCAATGACACACAAGTACTCTTGAGTGGCTGTTGACGGGCCAATGGCACACAGCACAGCCAGTGGGAGAACCAGAAAGTGCCAATATACTGGGGTTTTATATATATATCATATATAGGATAATTGACCAAAGACACTGTATCTAGCAAACGATAGAGCCCTATATGGCCAGGGACCTATCTCCCCATATGTTCCCCAGCGAGCACTTCAATCGGGGTCTCAGAATCGCCTGGTTCTTCCAGGGCCAAGGGAGGCCTGGTTGGCGGCTATGAGGGCCAGGGCCTTTTTGGTGGTGGCCCTGCACTGGTGGAATGAGCTCCTGGATAACATCAGGGCCCTGCGGGACTTCTCACAGTTCCACAGGGCCTGCAAGATGGAGCTCTTCCACCAGGACTTCAAGTAGGGGCCGCCTCGACTTTTTATAGCCCTGGCCCTCCCATTGGAAACCGCCAGTCTGGACCATTCTACACCGACCAGAAGTGTATAGCATCTGTGACGCTGCTCGGATGTGGGCGACAAAGTTGCACCATCCTGTGTTGTGGTGCATTGTATGTCATGTGATTTTAAGTTGTGCACTGTATGTTTTATGGATAATGTCTTATGGATTTTTACTGTGTAATGAATTTGCTGGTAGCCGCCCTGAGCCTACCGCAAGGTGGGGAGGGCGGGATAGAAATCCAAATAAATAAATAAATAAATAAATAAATAAAAGCCGCTTGATTTTGCCTCCAGCTTATTATTTTATCTATATTGTCATATGCACTGGGATTGATTCTCCTATTACTGCATTGTGTGACCAATCCCACATCTGTACCACCCCCTAGAATCCTGCAACACACCATTCCACATACGTTATGTTTCCTGTGTGGTTTCCTGTTTCTTGATAATCTGTTTAGACATCCGGAAATAGTAGGTGCAATAGAAAAGCTCATGTGGTTTTGACTGCAACTCCTGCCATACCATTTTATTATATTTACAGTATATACAATTGCATCCATTGCCTGAGGGGTCTATCCAGAATGTCATACAGATTCTGGACTTCAACACATAATTTAGGATCATGAGAATTTCATCTGAACACATTTGTCTAGTAATAGTATGGGTTGTCTCCCATGCACAGTTCTGCTTTATAAACATGTACTGCACGCTGGAATTCCCCCCCCCCCCGCCCAAACTTCTGAAACCTCCTTACTGGAGTTAACTGTGCTTCTCAAACATTCTTAAAACACACTACAATTAAACATTTAAGTTCATCTTGTTTAAAGATGCGGTATGTGCAACAACACTTCAGTCCCTTTCGCCAGTTAGATAGGGGTGAAATTAATAGATGCCTAGCAGTGTTCGCTCTGAGTTAGTGTGAGCCAACTCAGTTTTTTAGCCTCCGGCTCACACATTTTTGTCTCAGCTCAGGAAGGATGGCTCCAGAGCAAACTGAGCAGTAGCCAAATCGCTCACTCACAGATTTAATGCCAGCAGCTCACAAAGTAGAATTTTTGCTCACAAGACTCCACAGCTTAGAGGGAACATAAGGCCAGATCTCCTTTTTGCAGTGTACAAGGTCTGGCTGCCCTGTCAAAATACCTCTTCTGTGTACCCTGTGCCTCAATTAATGCCTTCTGAGCAATTTCATGAACCTTTTTCAAGTTCTCTTGTAAATTAGCAAAGAATTGAGTTACTGATGTGGGGAACTCCGACATGCTCACTCCCTCCCAATTTCTCCTTAACAGGCTTAGAACACCTGGCAGTTTTCTTCCAAAAACCACTTCATTGGGGGACAACCCTCCTAGGGATGATGTGGGGCTTCTCTATAGGCACTAACCAGCATCCCAAAGGCTTGATCCCAATCTCCTTGCCACTCATGGCAAAAGGTTTTTATCACCTGCACCAATGTTCTACCCAAAGTTCACTCTGTCCGTGGGATTGCAGATGATATGGAGTACCCAGTTTTTGGTTTATGCCAGCAATCTCATAAAGCTTTTGCATTAATTTGTTAACAAATTATTTTTTAAAAAAATATATATATATAGAATTTTATTGGTTCTTTTCAAACTACAAAACACTAAACACTACAAACACTAAAAAAGCACCACAAACACTAAACACTAGGATAAAATGAGCTATACAAAGATCACACTACATTATTCTTTCCAATAACAAAGAGCTCTTTTGTAAAAAAAAGTAAAGAAGTAAACATTACTTTTCATTCTGTTCCCCTGTCTGACGTTATGACCTGTGGCATCCCATAACTGCCAAAATATTCAAGCAAAGCTACATTTAACGCTGTTACTGATCGTAATGCTATGGCTATGGGAAAACATGAAAAATGATCCACAATCACTAAACAATACCTCTTGCCGGAACGAGAAACCAGAAAGGGCCCTTGCACATCAATCTGGATTTCTACAAAGGTGTGAGACTTCTGCTCAAAGTAGTCAAGGATCAGATCTTTGTTGATGAAACACAGTTCTTTATTCCCAATCTCTACATTGGTACAGCTTCTCGGATTATTGTCAGAGATAACACAGATGACAGAAGCGGGTCTATTATACCTTTCTAAGCAGTTTGAATTACCCATAGGTAGCCAATCACTACAAGGGAAAAACGGCGGGCAAAAGGGGCTCTGGCCGTTTGCTTCCCACAGGAAAGAAAGTGAGGTGTCAAGTTGTAAATTTCCCCTTCCAAACCAGACCCTTCAGATGTTACCAGTTCACATAACAATCCATGGCCTCGAGGCTTTCGCACATTGATAAGAGATGAGACTTGTCCTCCCTTGGAGTCTCAGCCGAGATGAATGGAATGCGGAGGTAGGAGTGTGAGAGGCCCATTGTTCCCATACTTTGAAGTTGACATCCTCCCGCTTTGACAGTTACACAAACCAGGCCGGTCAGGGTTATAATCCTGGGGTCACACATTCTACATACACGCTGATACATACTGGCCAAAATGAGGGTTACATGACAGGTGTTCATGAGAGCAGCTAGCATACATACAGTACCGTAAGAAGCAGAGCAACAGCACAGAAAACATATCTGAAACATGGCTGTAAGCAAAAGAAATACTTTGTCTGAATCAGCAGATTCTGACACTCTGGCACCCCAAAAATAAATCTATCCGGGCTTGTCCGGGAACCTTTTATGAAAAGCTTTAACAAGTTTAGGAGCATGCACATTTTCAGAACGAACCCACTCGTTTTGCTCTGGGCCAAAATCAAGCCATCTAACTAAATAATATAAGTGGCCCCTACGCAGCTTAGAATCAAGAATCTCAGAAATTTCAAAATGGGGTGCCTCCTCCTTCATCAGTGGAGGAGGTGTCGGAGGAACTGGATGCCATGCATTCGGCCCAGGATTCTTCTTCAGTAAGCTGAAATGAAAAACAGGATGCACAGAACTCAGTGACTTGGGCAATTCTAGTTCAAAAGACACATCAGAGATTTTGCGCAACACCTTGTAAGGGCCCACGAATTTCCACCCCAATTTCCTGCTGGGTTGCAAGCCGTGTATGTTCTTGGTGGAAAGGTAAACAGAGTCCCCAGGCTGAAGGTCCCAACCCTCAGCTCGACCATGGTCTGCATACTTTTTGTAGTCCTCCTTGGCTTGATCTAATGTTTTTGCTATTAGAGGCCACGACTCTTGCAGGGTCGCCCACCATCGCTTAAAGTCTGTGGGGGGAGCATCCGAGGTGTTTTCAATTGTGGGCAGAGGTTTCCCCTCAAAGCCTCCCACCGCCATGAATGGGGAAACGCCAGTAGAAGAATGCACTGCATTGTTGTAGCTATACTCAGCGAATGGCAGCAACTCCACCCAGTTGTCCTGGTGGTAGTTAGTATAACACCTTAAAAACTGCTCCAGAATTTGATTAGTTCGTTCGGACTGTCCATCGGTTTCTGGATGGTAACCAGAGCTTAGAGCAGGCTCTATGTCCATAAACTTCAGGAGCTCCCGCCAGAAGTTGGCAACGAACTGACTGCCCCTGTCGGATACCACACGTTTGGGAAAAGCGTGTAATTTGATCACGTGGTTGAAGAAAGCCTTGGCCATCCCCTTTGCCGTAGGCAGCTGCTTGAAAGGAGTGAAGTGGGCTTGCTTAGAGAACATATCTACCACCACCCAAATTACAGTCTTTCCCTTTGATGGTGGCAGGTTGGTAATGAAGTCCATAGCTATTTCCTCCCAAGGGCGAGAGGGAGTGGGTAGAGGGTGCAGGAGTCCCGGGACTTTTCCCCCCCTCCTTTTGCACATCAAGCAGGTCTGGCAGGCAGAGACGAAGTCCGAAACATCCCTGCGCATGCGTGGCCACCAGAATTGTCTCTGAATTAAATTGAGTGTCTTTAGAAATCCAAAGTGACCTGCCAATTTAGAGGAGTGACAGGCTAGTAATATGTCCTTTCTCTTGCTTCGGGGCACCACCAATTTATCTCCATGATACCAGCATTTATTTTCCCTGGAGGAGCAGTCTGCTAATGCCTCCAACTCCTCAATTTCTTCGGGCGAATAGTCCCCCCCCCCAGTCGCACGTCTCCGATTCCACTGTTGTTCGTCTACTTTGACTCCGGGTGATTACTGCCCCTCCCAGTTGCTGGGGGGAGAACATAGAGTCAAATACCTCCTCCTTTAAACTCTCGTGCTGGGGCAATCAGGAGAGCGCGTCTGCTAGCGAATTGGCTTTGTGAGATGGGATGCTGGACTAGATGGACCACTGGTCTGATCCAGCCGGGCTCTTCTTATATTCCTATGAAGGCCTCAGCCTCTTCTCATGTTCTTATGAAGGCTTCAGTCTCTCTGCCCTGTTGTTGGCCTTCCAGAGGAATGGGCTGGCCACTGTGTGAGATGGGATGCTGGACTAGATGGACCACTGGTCTGATCCAGCCGGGCTCTTCTTATATTCCTATGAAGGCCTCAGCCTCTCTGCCCTAGGGTTCCCAAGTGACTTACCTGGCACGGTGGGGAGAGTTGGTCCCATTCCAGGACATTCACGCGTGCCCAAAGCACACGGCACAATGACATCACCCAGAAGTGACGTCATCACGTTGGGCACGTTGGGGGGATGCTCTAGCAATCAGCCTGGAAACTCTATGGTACCATTGCTAAAGCGTCAGCTGGCGCTGGGCACATTGGCCCGAGCCAGGCACTTTGGGGGCGGGGTTCCCCCTGCCGGCCTGATCCGGACGGGCAGATTGGGGGCCATTTCAGCGGGGAAACCCCACCACTCCCCAGGGGGGACCTCGCAGCCCTACTCTGCCCTGTTGTTGACTTTACAAAGGAATTGGATGGCCACTGTGTAAGACAGGATGCTGGACTAGATGGTCTGTTGGTATGATCTAGCAGGGCTCTTCTTATGGGCTTACGTTCCCTTCCCTGGAGTAAGCAAATAAGAAGTGGCAGGAACAGGGGAGGGGGACTGGACACAGCTGAGTCTATGTGGACTTCACTTCCCCCTGCTGCATAGTAAACAAACTCTCCTTTGCTCATTTCCCTCCAAAAAAATCCTAATCTATAAACAGGGCTGCCAATCTCCAGATGGCCTCCCATAGTTACAACTGATCTCCAGATGATAGAGATCAATTTCCCTGGAGAAAATGGTTGCTTTGGAAGGTGAACTCTATGGCATTGTACCCAGAGGAGGTCCTTCCCCTCCTCAAATCCCGCCCTGCCTAGGTTTCACCTCTAAAATCTCCAGAGATTTCCCAACCCAAATTTGGCAACCCTATCAAAATCAATTTTTGTTCCTCCACTCTTTGGTTTGATCATGCTCTTGTATTTGGGAAGGAAAAGAAAAGACAAGAAAAGGGTACCCTGAACATTTACCCACTACTTGCTGTGATCCTCTGGCTTTTAAAACCCCAATATCTTGCCTTTTTGTCTGAAATGGAGCTTTCTCTGAAGAAACTGCTTAGGATCACAGCCTTTGGATTGTCTTAGCCAGAATCTTTGCTGTGCAAACTCTGTAATCTGTTGGATGCAAGAGAAAGCTGAGATCGGTTTTGGATCCTTGAAAAAAGAGTAGGCAGATATCGGTGCTAGAAATAGGGAACTTCTGCCCAGTTGCATAATTCTAAATCTGTATTTCACGTGAATGGTTGGCAAAGCCTCTCTGGATGTCTGAACAGATTATCAAGAAAAAGGAAGCCACATTTTATTGTTTTACTTGGAATAAGGTCCATTGTGGAAATAAACACAATGGGCTCTTGAAAGAGGCTCTGGGTGGGTACACTGGCCTTGGGCACTCAGCATCAATTTGCTGTGGCAACCTCAGCAGGGTATAATGACACAGAGTCCACTGTTTTCTCCAGGGGAACTGATCTCTGCCACCTGAAAAGCAGTTGCAATTCTGAGTGATCTCCAGCCCTCAGCTGGAGATTGGCAACAATGGTTCCCCAGGAGGAAATAACTGTTTTGGAGGGTGGACATTGTACCTGTGAGGTCCCACCCCTCCTCAAACCCCACCCTCTTCAGGCTCCATCCCTCAAATCTCCAAGAACTTCCCAACATGAAGCTGGCAATCCTATCTCCTTCCCTGCCAACCATCAACCTACCTTTCTCTGCCCCTCTGACTTCAGGTTTCCATCTCCTCCCCCCTCCCTGCAGCCTCTACCTAGGAAGAATACAGTCTTTTTCTGAAGTGGGGACCAAAGCATTTCCCAGGGAGGTGTTTGAGCACAAAACTAAATTTTGAGAAAAAATCCGCCCAACAGAGCTGCTTCGCATTCAGGGACCTCTGTGTGCGCAGCGCTTCTAGATTTTTGTGGTCTGTCCATATTTCAAAAGGGGTTTGCACCCCCTCCAGCCAATGCCGCCACGTAGTGAGGGCTAGCCGGATAGCTGCGGCCTCTTTATCCCAGACTGACCAGTTCCTTTCCGTTTCATTAAATTTTTTCGAGATGTAAGCGAGGGGGTGCAGTTTCCCGTCTGAACCCTGTTGCAAAATGCCCCCCCCCCCCCATAGCCACATCGGACGCATCTACATGGATCACAAATTCCTTAGTTTCGTCCGGGTGGGCTAGAATGGGTTCAGAGGTAAAAAGAGTTTTGAGAGTCTCGAACGCCTTCTGGCATTCCCCATTCCAGGCAATCCTCTCCCCGGGCTTCCCCGCTTCCGGGCCCCTCCCTTTGGTTTTTAGCAACTCAGTCAATGGGAGGGTGACAGTGGCAAAGTCTTTTATGAAGGTGCGGTAGAAATTACAAAATCCTAATAGGCTTTGGAGTTGCTTCCTCGTTCTGGGGGCTTCCCATTGGACCACCGCCTCTACCTTGGCTGGGTCCATCTCCAGTCCCTTCTGTGAAATGCGGTACCCCAGAAAGTCTACGGAATCTCGATGGAACTCGCATTTAGACAGCTTCGCATACAACTGATTTTTTAACAGGGTGGAGAGGACTTCCCGGACCAATTTCACGTGTTCTTTCTTATCAGCGGAGTAGATCAAGATATCATCTAAGTAACATAACACCCCCTTAAACAAATGCTTGTGCAACACTTCATTTATCAAGCTCATAAAGACCCCTGGCGCACCACTCAAACCGAACGGCATCACCAGGTATTCGAACTGTCCCAACGGTGTATTAAAGGCAGTCTTGAATTCATCCCCCTCCCTTATGCGCACCCGGAAGTAAGCGTCTCTGAGGTCCAGTTTAGTGAACACTTTTCCTTTGGCCGCCTCCGTCAACAAGTCTTTAATAAGGGGGAGGGGGTAAGCGTTGGAGGCAGACACCGCATTTAATCCTCTGTAGTCCGTGCACAACCGCAACCCCCCATCTTTCTTCTTCCGGAACAGAACGAGGGCTGCAAAGGGGGATTTAGCAGGACGAATGAACCCGCGCTCCAAGTTCTTGTCTAGGAACTTCCTTAGCTCCTCCCGCTCCGGGGGGCTCATAGAGTAAAGCTTTCCTTTAGGAAGTTTCTCGCCCGGAATCAACTCTATGGCACAATCCGACAGTCTGTGGGGGGGTAATTCGTCCGCCTCAGTCTCACTGAACACTTCCAGTAGGTCGCGATACTCCCGGGGGACAGTCGAGGGCACTAGGGTGAGGGCCGTCGGCCGGAGCGGCACCGGAGGTCCTGGTCCCCACCCGGCATCCCACTTATGGCCCTGGCACTTCTCGTCTACCCAGGAGATCTTCCCCTCACTCCATTTGATATAGGGATCGTGGGAGCTTAGCCAGGGGCTCCCCAGCACCATGGGGAATTGGGTGTTTGGGGTGATGACAAAGGCTCTCTTCTCCCAATGCTCCCCCGTACCCACAATAAGTCCCTCGGTCTCTGCCACACACGCCTCCTTCATCTCAGAACCGTCCATTTGCGTGAATTTGAGTGGCTCCCCCAATGGGGTGACCTTGGGTCCCAGCCCTTCCACCACTAGTGGGCTAATTAAGTCTCTAGCACACCCAGAGTCAATTAGGGCGCGGACTCGGACGTGTGTCCCAGTCCCGGGGGTCATTACAGTCACTACCATATACAACAAGGGGCCGGGGATGCTCACCAGAGATGGCGCGTCGTGGCGGGGGACCTGCAGTTCTGCGCCGCTCACTGCAGGCCGTTGGAGTTTCCCGACATCTGCACTTCTGTCAGCTCCAGCTCTCCTTGCTCGCTCGCCGCCCCTTCCAGCTGTAGAGCCCGGGGTTTGAACGAGGTCTTCCCTCGACTGGGGGTGCTCCCGGCCACAGGGGTGGAGGTTTTCGGGATCTTTCCCCCTCCCTTCGGGCACGCCGAGGCGAAGTGGCTGCTCTCCCCGCATCTCATGCAGAGCCCCTGTTTAAAACGGGCATCTCGGATTTCTTGTATGTTGGGCTTGGGCTTCGCCTTCTACGTTGCCTTGCTTGGGGCCATCGATGAAGCTCCCATCTTGATGAGGGTGAAGCGCTCTTCCACGTCCGCGGCCGCCCTCATCCAAGCGCCCAACGACCCTGGTCTTCCCGCCCGCAAGATCGCCTCGTACACCTCGTAACTCAAACCCTCTCGATACTTCTCCATGAGCAGGTCCTGCGTCCAGCCGCGAATCTTGGCTGAGATGCACCGGAACTTGTCGGTGTAGTCCTTCACCGAGGACCACCCTTGGGTTAGCCTCCGTAGTTGGTTCCGGGCTTTTTCTTCTCCCAAGGGGTCCTCATAGTGGTGTCGGAGGGCCCACATGAAGTTGTTCAGCGAACGCAGCTCAGGCCCGGGGGCGTTGTGCAGAGTCACATACCAATCGCTGGCGGTGTCCTTCAGCTTGGACCCGATGTAGCCAATCCGGTCCCTCTCGGTGGGGTAGAGATATCCCCATGTGTCTAGGAACCGCTCGATCTCCAGCAGGAAGAAGCGCAGCTTCTCGGGGTCCCCATCGAAAGTAGCCGTCAACGGGTCGGCGGGGGCCGGGTGAACCACTGGCCCTGCCGGCACGGGACCTGGCGCAGGTGGAGGTGCGGGCACTGGGCGGGGAACGGCAGGGGGGCCCTGTGGCGGCACTGGCTGCTGCGCGGGCGGCTGCACCGGGGCGGGGACTCCCCCGGGAGGCACCGCCGGCTGCTGGACTCCGACCACGGCTGGCGCTGGCTGAGCCGCTTGCATAGCCGTGAGGGCGTCCCGGAACTGATATTGGAGATCGAGGGCCAGCTCTCGCAACTCGGTGGTAAGCTGGAACCGCAAATCCCCCATCATTCGGTCGAGGGCTTGAGTCTGGTCTTCTCGGTAGGGATCGGGCCCGTAGGGTCCCATTCTCTCTCCTTCCAGGGACTGGAGACGCGAATCTCCTGCGTAGGTCGTCTCGCGTTCGTCTCCCAGGAAACTCGGCTTCCCGCAGTCGAGGTGGTCCCCCTGGAACGAAACTCGGGCCCCTTTGCGATCGTGCACCCAGGAGTCCACGGTCCCACGACCGAAATTGCTCCATGAGTACCTCGGGATCCCGCTCTGAAGAGGAGGTGGGTGCAGGATGTAGTGAGCCCCTTGAATCGTAGTCACTGGTACTTCGGGCTCCCCTCCGCCGCCTCCACCACCGGCTCCCTGGTCCCCAGGGGTGGTCGGTGTGTCTTCGGGAGTAGTAGGGATGGGAAGAGTACCATCGTCCGACATGGTCAGGAACGGCCAAGTCCCAGTCACAGATCTCTGACAATCTGTGAGACTTCTGCTCAAAGTAGTCAAGGATCAGATCTTTGTTGATGAAATACAGTTCTTTATTCCCAATCTCTACATTGGTACAGCTTCTCGGATTATTGTCAGAGATAACACAGATGACAGAAGCGGGTCTATTATACCTTTCTAAGCAGTTTGAATTACCCATAGGTAGCCAATCACTACAAGGGAAAAATGGCGGGCAAAAGGGGCTCTGGCCGTTTGCTTCCCACAGGAAAGAAAGTGAGGTGTCAAGTTGTAAATTTCCCCTTCCAAACCAGACCCTTCAGATGTTACCAGTTCACATAACAATCCATGGCCTCGAGGCTTTTGCACATTGATAAGAGATGAGACTTGTCCTCCCTTGGAATCTCAGCCGAGATGAATGGAATGCGGAGGTAGGAGTGTGAGAGGCCCATTGTTCCCATACTTTGAAGTTGACATCCTCCCGCTTTGACAGTTACACAAACCAGGCCGGTCAGGGTTATAATCCTGGGGTCACACATTCTACATACACGCTGATACATACTGGCCAAAATGAGGGTTACATGACAGGTGTTCATGAGAGCAGCTAGCATACATACAGTACCATAAGAAGCAGAGCAACAGCACAGAAAACATATCTGAAACATGGCTGTAAGCAAAAGAAATACTTTGTCTGAATCAGCAGATTCTGACAAAAGGGCACCGGGAAGACTGGGATCTTTTGCAGTGGGACCTTAGGATAGTCTGTAGCATGGCCCACCTGCTGGCAGATTGGACAAGTTATAACCTATTCTTTCATGGTCTTTGCTATTTCCGGCCAATAAAATGTAACACTAGCTCTAGCCAAAGTTCTATGATAGCCCTGGCGTCCTGAGAGTGGACTATCATGTCCCACCCATAAGACTTCTTGCCTAAATACTTCTGGAACAATTAGTTTCTTTACCCTTGTCAGATGTTCCTCACCTGTCTTTGGTACAAATTCTCTATACAATAAGCCATTTCCCCCCCAAAAATCGGCTATCTTCTGGTTTACTCATGGGCTGGCTAACTTCTTTCGTTTTTTCCCTGCACTCTTGTAAAGTGACACAACTATACAATTGATCTTTAAAAGCTTGAGATGACAACTCCGATCCAACTACCAGCCAGCTCTACCTACTCGTCATTCAATCAACAAGCCGGCCAGTGCAATGCTTTCCTTATCTTCACTTCCAGTCCATTCTTGTTGTTGTTGAATTAACTGGTTTTCATACGGCAGGTACGTTTCTACATTCAGCTCACTTGTTTTGCTCCATGTAAAAACAGGCTGTTGTTGCACCTTTTTTCCTTTCCCTTCGCCATTTTAAACAGTATGTCCATTCCTAATAAAAATTTCAGATCACTCGCTTGGTGCACTAGCAGCGGGACTTCCTCACTCAACCCCCCCCCCCTCAACTGTATGGTCACAGGTTGCTCTTGGGCCTGTCTGTTGTAGGTATAAATGTCCCCTTTACCATCTGCCTTCAACCCCAAGGCATAGAAAAGATCTTCCAAAATGGAAGGCAGATCAGCCCCAGAGTCAATCAAAGCAGGAACTGGTCTTCCAATCTGACATATTCCAGTCTTTTATTCCCCCACCCCAATCTGCCTGGTTCCTGGGAGATGTAATGAAAAATGCTACACTTGGGAAGGTTTCCTAGCTGAATTCTTCTAATGTAAAGCCTCTCTTTTTCTTCCCGATTGAAAATCTTGGCCTCACTTCTGTCCCCTTCTGACTTGAGCAAACCCATTCCTCCCTGCCAGAAGGTATCTACTCATAAGACAAGGCAACAAGATCTTGTGAGAAGCATCGACTACATCCAAACTGGACATTCTTCTCCTCTCTTGTTTCCAAATCACATCCACCCCAGATGTGTGTTCTTGTTCAGCTGTAGGCTTCTGAAGGCCACTCGATATTACTTTCCCTAATTTTGAATCATTTATTGCATTTTTAATCTCTTGTAGTGACATTGGGCAGTTAAGTAGTTTTTTGATTTTCTCCGTTGGTTTTGGTAATTTTAATGACTGTAGGTATTCTTTAATCCTTCTTCTGTCTTTATTTTCCTTCTTAAAAAGCTTTGCATAATATTTAAAAAATTCTCTTTTTATTCCCTTATTGTCTATTATCTCAATATTGTCCCGTATCACTTTAGTAATAAATTTATTTTCACGTTTTTTCTTCAATTGCCATGCTAAGTACTTTCCAGGTTTATTTGCACCTTCAAATGCTTTTTGTTGCAATTTTTTCAGGTTCCAGTAAGTCTCTTGATTCAAAATAGCTTTTGCTTGGTCTTGTAACATCCAAATTTCCTTTTGCAGTTTCTTTTTTCCTGGTCTGTTCTTCAGTTCCTTTTATTTTATTTTAATGGCTTGTACAATGTTTTCATATTGTTCTCTTTTCTTTTTATTGTCTTTAGCGTTCAATGATATCAATAATCCTCTCATAACTGCTTTGTACGCATCCCACACAGTTTGAATTTTTACTTCTTTTTGTATGTTCGCTTGAAAATATAAATCTGTCTCTTCATGTAATTTTTTAACTATTTCTTGGTTGTCTAATAAGTCCTCATTTATTCTCCATCTCCCTTGCCTTTTTATTTGCCCAGAAGTCCATAGACAAGGATTGTGGTCTGAGATTATTCTAGGTAGAATTTCAACTTTTTTTGTCTTAAATGTTAGATTAATAGACATCCAAATCATATCAATTCTTGAATGTGAATCATGTCTGTTAGAGTAAAAAGTATAGTCTTTCCCTTGTGGGTTAACCTTCCTCCAAATATCCTCCAGCTTTTCCTGTTTTATCAGTTCAAAAAAATTTTTTGGAAGTTTCCCTAGTGTGTCGTCTTTTCTCTTTGAGCGCCTATCTATTTTATTATTCACAGTCCCATTAAAGTCTCCCAACATTATGATTTGTTCATAGTTTACACTGTCCAGTTCCATTTGTAGTTCTTTAAAAAAGATTTCTTTAGCTCCGTTGGGGGCGTAAATATTTACAATCAAAGTCTTCTGTCCGTGTAACAGAGTTTCAATAGCTAAGTATCTTCCTTCTTTATCTTTAAATATTAGTTTAGGTTCCAAGTCTTTTTTGGCATATGTTACCACTCCATTCTTTTTATTACTTGCCAATGAAAAAAATTCTTCTCCCAACTTTTTTCTTATTAAATATTTGTAGTCTTGTTTCTTAAGATGGGCCTCTTTTATACAAACTATACTACATTTTTGTTTCTCCAGCCAGTGTCCTACCATTCTACGTTTTTGGGGTGAATTAAGTCCATTTACATTCCATGAGAGTACTTTGTAATCCATCTTGTTGTAGTCTTAAATATCACCAAATTCTTCCTTGTTCTCACCAACAAAGGCGTACATTTCTGCTGAATTTTTAATCACCATTCTGTTGTTACCATAATAAAAACTCAGTCCTTGTGGTATTTCCCAACGAAATCTTATTTTTTTCTCTTTCAGTTTGTCTGTCAGACGCTTGAATTTTTTCCTGTCTTGCAAAATTGCTCTGGGCAATTCTTTCATTACGATAACTTTTTTTCCACCTATTTCAAAAGAGTCTGTAAAACATTTCTTGTAGATTTGTTCTTTTGTTCTCTTCATTGTAAATTGAACTACCACGTCCCTTGGTATATTTTTGTCTCTCGCGTATGTAGAATTGACTCTGTAAACAAGATCCATATGTTCTTTAACAACTTCCTCTTCCTCTTGTAAAAAATCTGCTAATGCTTCTTGCATTCTTGTAAAAATGTCTTCACCTAATTTTTCCTCTATACCTCTAAATCTCAGATGGTTTTGCATGTCTCTATAGTGCATCATCTTTTCCATTCTGTCATTTTCCTTCATTGTTTTTTGAGTATTTTCTTCCAGTTCTTTTACTTTAATTTCTATGTCTTGTGTTCTAGTGGTTAACTTTTGTAATTCAGCTTTTAAATCTATAAAATTTTTGTCTGCTTGTGCAGCTATACCATTCATTTTAACATTTACCTCTCCTATAGCGTCTAACATTTTTTTTCCATTGCTTCCATAACAGCTAGTAATTCTTTTTCTTTTTTTGCTGCCATTGTAGGAGAGGACCATGTAGCTGCTCTCGATCTTAGCCCGCGATCTGTCTTGTCTCTTTAAAAAAGATCGATTTTATTTTATTTTCCAAATCAAACACCGTTTAGTGTAATCACACAAGCTAGTCTTGCCAAGTCAAATTTTGTTGGTTTCAGGCTTCTAAGTTATATAGTTTATGAGATATTACTGTTTAAAAATTTTATAAATCCAAATGGCGGGCGCAACTTCTCTATGGTTTGTGTCAAAGGTTATAGTCTTTTTACCTTGCTTCTGGCTTGCCGTAGTTTCCTTTTGTCCCTTCCTCTTGCTTACTTGTCTGCTCTCCGCACGTCACTTCCTGTTGTAGTCCTTTTGGTCCGGCAGTTTTTACAGTCCCCTTTGCTCTCTTCCGGTTCTTCTCCGCTTCCCTTCTTGTCTGCTCCTCAAGCCGTCACTTCCTGTCTCAGTCCTCACAGCTTGGTCTCGCGATGCTTGGTTCCCTCCTCCCCTCTTTGTCTCGCGATGCTTGGCTCCCCCTCCCGACTCTTCTTAACCACAGGAATGTTAAACAACTTGTTTTTTTGGCTTTTTAAGTTCAAATTCAGCTTTTTAACGTTTCAAAACTGCACTCATCCAATCTGCAACAGTCTATTGCTTCACCAGATCTGCTTTTCGTCTTTCAAAACACGGTAATGGTAAGGCAAAAAGTTTTTTTCCGTTACCTTATGTTGTTACTTCTCTTCAGATGTGGTCCCAACATTTAAACTTTGTCGTCTTTGTTAAGGAATCAGGGGAATTGGAGATTTTATGCTGATTAATCAGCCCAGCTCGGCTCCTTAGAGATACTTGCAAAAATCTTCTTCGGCTGCAGTGCTCAAGGTGTTGTAAAAGTCTCCTCTGAGGCTTTTCCTTCACCGAGCTTGCTCAAACCTGGATTATATTGCTTGCTGGTCCTCACACTACCTGTGTGAGGTTGCGTCAGGTGGATTTATCCACCCAAGCTGTCAAGAAGAGCCGCTGTCCACCCTGCGCATTTGCAAAGTGTGTCAGACCTCCATTCCTCCGACCGGAAACCGCCGCCACTCGATATTACTTGAACCCTTCTTCGCTTCTGTTCTCGCTTGCAGCTGTGGGCGGCAAGATCGTACGTGCCCTGAGTGTTTGCAAAAACAACAGATCAGTTAATTGCATCTAACAGTCTGCCCTTCTTTCTGCTCCTTCTTCACGGCTTCAGTCGAAAATGGGGATGCCATCTTGGTAGGGGAGTTGATCTTTTTTGGCCCTCTCCATCATTATGGCTGTGGTCACACGGCCCCTTTAAATCTGGGAGCCCTCCCGGGTTAAAGGGGCCACGGTTTTTTACCTCGGGTTGGGATGTACACCTTTGCGGCGGCGGGCAGCAGCAGGCGGAGGACAAGAAGGCAGCAGGCGGAGGAATTGGTGGAGTTGGTGGCAGCAGCGGCAGAGGCAGAAGAAGTTGCAGTGGGTGGCAGCGGTGTTCTCAGGCGTTTTGCAGTGGAGGAGGGGGTGGCTGGCAGCAGCTGGCAGCAGCGGCCAGGGGAGGCACCTTTCCCTGAGCCCCGCCGGGTGCCTGGTAAGTTTGGGGGGTTTCCCCCTTTTACACTTGGGCACTTGAGTGGCCAAGCACCCAAGCGTAAAAGGGGGGGGGATGGCGGATGGGACCATCTGGACAGATGGCTCAAATGCAGGTTCTTCACGCAACTCCCGGGGAAACACTTGATTTTCCCGGGGTTGGAAAATGCGGGAGGAATCCGCATTTGAGCCCGCTTCGGCGTGGGAGTTGTTCTGAACTGTCCCTTTAAATGCGGGAGGAAACTTCTCTTCCTCCCGTATTAAAGGGCTGTGTGACCGCAGCCTATATTTCCTTAGCCATGGTGGATTATCAACTGCTGGTTTATAAGGGCCAGCATGATTAGCTGAACTAAATTGGCTAGCAGCTGCAGTTTCATCCAACACCTGTGCCAACCCAGCCACCGTTTTAGGTCTCTCTTGCCAGCGTCACATAGTCTGTTGGCGCCACCTGATACATTTGCTCTTTTAATATTCGATCAGATAAGTCCTGAAAAATATGGGTGTTTGCTGAGTAAAAACATTTGAACTCTCAGGATGTATGCACGGCAGAAAATCATCCAGCGTGTGAGCAATCGGCAATAAAACATTCAAGTGCCAAGACCGGCTAACAGTTCCCAAAAGAAAGGGAGATTGCAGCTTCTTACGGATTAAGTCCTCATAACAAGCTCTGTAGTAAAATCACAATACAACGGGAGTCGGTTCCATCTTTGGAGGCAGCTTACCGCTTCGATGCCAAACATACTCTGGTCCCCCCTGTAAAGTTAACAGCAGCGCTAGCCCCAACCAAAGGAAGAGAAAGGAAACACAAAAGAAGCTCCTCCAGGACTGCTGCCACTCCTGTCAGGTAACAGAACCTTGCAGCTACTGGCAGTTGCCACAACCAAGCTATATCCCTCTCCCCACCAGGTAAGGTCCTGCCAAACTTGCGACCCTCTCCCAATCATCAGGGCTTATCAAATTGTAGTCTTATTCAACCCTTATCCCTTAAAATCCCCTTCCCCACACTATGCCCTCTTTCCCTCCTCCTGGCATCCCCCTTTCTCCTGCTTCTTTTTCTCCTCCCCACTGACCAACGGATCTTTCTTTTTTCTGACCCGCTCCCCCACCTTCGGCTTTATTATTTATTTCATTAATGCCCCACCTTTCTCCCCAGTGGAGACCCAAAGCGGCTTATGGCATTCTCCTCTCCTCCATTTAATCCTCACAACAACCCTGTGAGGTATATTAGGCTGAGAATACCTGGCCCAAGATCATGTAACAAGCTTCCAGGACAGAGCAGGGATTTGAATCTGGGTCTCCCAGACCCTACTGGAACGCTGTAACTGTTGGGATATGGCAAGATCTAAATTTCAGTCGTTACAGGGTTAACGGATCTGTTATGATTCTCGACTGCATAATTTGTGGTAGTGGGGGACTGCGTCCGCGCTTTCCCCTGCTTAAAATATTGAGAGCCAGTTTGGTGTAGTGGTTAAGTGCGCAGACTCTAATTTGGGAGAGCCGGGTTTGATTCCCCACTCCTCCACTTGCACCTGCTGGATGACCTTGGGCAAGCCATAGTTCTGGCACAGCCGTCCTTGGAAAAGAGCAGTTTCTGTCAGAGCTCTCTCAGCCCCACCTACCTCACAGGGTGTCTGTTGTGGGGAGGGGAAGGGAAAGGAGTTTGTAAGCCGCTCTGAGATTTCAAGTGAAGGGCGGAGTATACATCCAATCTCGTCTTCTTCTTCTTCTTCTTCTACCAGAGACCTGACCTGGAAGTACAACCTGGCTCAGGGCCAATCCTGTATGTTAATTGGTGTGTTTGAGAAACGGATTAGATGGTTTTAATTTACCAGTGTTTGGGCTGGCTAATGAGCTTGAGCTTCTTCCTGTTAAGGCTACTTTCTCAGCCGCCTCGCCCAGGTTTTTACCTTTTTCCTCTTAGAGGCTTGTGGTATGTCTTAGCCCACTTTGTTGGATAATCATGTAGTTTAGGGTTTTGTTGTTTTATTAGAACTTTCCCGTTCCCTCCCTTCCTAATAGATTTAGACTAGGAACCTTATTTTGATTAACAGCTCTCGTCTCCATGCCTGATTCACCTAACACTAACCACTGCGCCACAGTGGCCGTCAGCTTTCCTTCCTTCCCTCCCCCCAACATCATCTCCTTGGGACAAGTCTGGCTAAGCTTAAAAAGTCATGCGATAGCAAATCGCTCAGGTGAGTTGAGCGGCGGCCTCTACTGGGCTCGGCCAGGTCACATAAGGTGTGTGTCATCACTGCACATGGGTGAGTTGTACAAATCGCGTGGCAACAGGATGGCACGACACTCTAGGAATCCCTTGGAGACTCGATGGTTCCGCCGTAGGATTTCCAGCAATTCTTAGAGCCACATGACATCACATCTGGCTTTACCTGGAAGTGATGTCCTGCCATGTGCAAGACTGGCAGCCCCCTTTTCCTTGCCCCCCATGTCCCCCCAGGTGCCGCCAGTCATCAGATGGGAACCCTAGAGGGGGAGAATAGTGTAAGCCGCATTCAGTCCCTCTTGGCCACAGAGGTGAAATATCAATGAAGTAAAATAAATAAATAAAACATACACAGTAATACACGGGTGGTACACGTATACGTCCATATGTGATGTTTCATCATGCAAGCAAGGCCTATGCAAACCCTCTCAATGTAAGTAATGGATCCCGGGCCTAGATATGAATGTAAACCAGCTCACCGACTGGGAAGCATCGGTGGTGGAAAGTACCATCGGGTTGCAACCGACTTATGGCCACCCTGTAGAGTTTTCAAGGCAAGAGTGGAATGGAGGTGGTTTGCCATGGCCCGCCTCTGCATAGTGACCCTGGACTTCCTTGGTGGTCTCCCATCCAGGTACTAACCAGGGGGTCGACCCTGCTTAGCTTCTGAGATCTGATCAGACCGGGCTACCCTGGACCATCCAGGTCAGGCAGAGATGAGCAGAGGTGGTTGGCCATTGCCTGCCTCTGCATAGTCATCCTGAAGTTCCCTGGTGGTCTCCCATCCAAGTACTAACCAGGGTGGACCCTGCTTAGCTTCCAAGGTCTAATGGGATCATGCTAGCCTGAGCCATCCCAGGTGGGGGCAAGCACTGACTGTGTCAAAATGGCCCACTTCCCAGACTCTCCCAGCGGTGGTTCCAAGTGCATACCTCAAAGGTAAGAACTGTGAATCCGGGAGCCTGATTCAAGCAGTCATACCCATCCCTCTCTTTAAGGGTGAAAGACCGTCTGTTTTTTAAAGGGGGAGAGTCTAAGAACATATGGAATCGAGTTCAAGTCCACGGCACGTGGGGAACTTGAACCTGGTTCTTGCCCGATTCTCCCTTTCTTTTATTTATTTTTTAAAGAACTTTATTAGTTTATATAAAGAAAGTAGGGAAGAGGAAGGGAAGGAGAAAAAAGAAAAATAAAGAAATATTCAAGTTCCAATTTAGCATTCGGCGTGCATTCGGCGTGCATAGCTTCTCATTGCAATTCTGTGACTATTTCATCTGTTATTCTCATTATTCTTCGCTTAATCTTGTTTTCTCGATACGTAAGTTTTAACCAGTCCCGTGAATTCTTCTTCCATTTTTCTCCCTTTCAATTAGACCATGGTGGCGATAAAATTAGACACACCTTTCAGCATTTTGGGTTATTCAGTTGTTTTGTTTTGTTTTTTAAAAAGGCAGCTCATCATGTCCTGGTGATGATTTTTCATGTCAGTCATTGTCATCGTTTCTCATTGTGAATTTTCGTCCGATAATAAATCTCTCCTCTGCGTAAGCAGACAATGGAAGCATGTGTCACAGAGGGCAAGTGAAACAACCACCGTCTTATCCTTTGGCTAATTGAGCATAAACAATGCCTGGAGCTTAATGTGCCGGTTCGTGACATCATATCACCTCTGGAAATAAATCAAGAGACTATCAAGCCGTCAGCGACATGGACGTATCAAAGACGCTTCAAAAAAATCTTGTCTTGGCAGAGAAATTAACACAGCAACAATGCACAACCTGATTAAAGAATCAATAAAAGTTTATTTAGGAACTAATGTACTTGATAGGGAAACGGAAAGATAGAGATAAGGTCCTAACTACATCTCTTGGGTGAGAGAGCAAGGAGAATGAACACGGAACTTCTGAGGAGGAGGAGGAAATTGCTTGAAGAGCTGCAATCTTGTAGACATAAAGAAGGACACTTGACGGAGGAGAAGGAGCTGTCTTCATTATCCTATCTTCTCGCTGCCCCCTTCAGGATCTTCTTCTCTTCTTGTCTTTTCCAACAAAGTCCTGTTGATCCTTCAGTGTCTGGAAAAACACTGGAGAAAGACTAACATCTTTTATTTAAAAACCTAGATTCGACCATGGAAGGAACCTCTCAAGGGCCTCTTTTTCAAGTGAAGGCTGGAGATCTCCCAGATTACCACTGATTTCCAGATTGCCACCTGGAGGCTGAAATCCCTACATAGTCTGGAGATGAGCTGTAATTCCGGGGGATCCCCAGGTCCCACCTGGAGGCTGGCATCCTTACGTAGTATGGAGATGAGCTGTAATTCTGGGGGATCCCCAGGTCCCACCTGGAAGTTAGCATCCCTATGTAGTCTGGAGATGAGCTGTAATTCCAGGGGATCCCCAGGTCCCACCTGGAGGCTGGCATCCCTACCCAGGCTCCACCCTCAAAATCCCCCAAAATTTCCCAACTTGGAGTTGGCAGCCCTAGTTACACGTTACCAAATCTTTGTGTTGTGTTGAGTCCTAGGCAAGGACTTTGAACCGGGTGTGGACACCCCCCCTTCTCGACTCGGAACCAGGAGTCATGGGTAGAAATGGCTGGCTGCCTTCCCCTCTTGTGATTCTGACTCCTCTGCCAAATGCCCCTTGAAGCCACTCTCGGATCCGTGTGCAAAATCATGTTACTTACAGGAGGGCTCATAAGCCTGGCAACCTCGAGGCCTTGGGGGGGGGGGGGTCAGGGCCTGAGAAGTTTTGAGGGACTCCAGGCAGAGAGCTTGCTGGTCCCCCAGTGGGGGCGGAGTATCCCTGCGTTTGTGGGCTCTGGCCCACCATTGGCCGGTGTGGGAAACCCCGCCCCAAGCAGACGTCCCCGCATGATGTCGCCGATGCACTGACATCACTTCCAGAAATGACACTCTACCTTTTGGGCACCGCTCTATGCTTTGTAGCTGGTTTTACCATAGAGTTTTGTCCCAAGAGTAGAGTGTTGCCCCAACGTTGCCAACATGATGATGTCACTTCCAGAAGTGATGTCAGTGCTGTCCCCACCCACCCTGGAACAACCCCCAGATCGCCCACCAGCAGGAGGAGGGCACCTGGCAACACTACCTCTTCTTCCCACCCCCAGGCCCCCACACATGCCCTCCTTCCCTTCCCTTGCCTCACCCACATGCCTCCTGCCAGCCTGTGTGTCTTTCCCCTGCCTACTCTAGACTACCCTGAACTCATCAGGGCTTGGAAGCTAAGCAGGGTTGGCCGTGGTTCGCACTTGGATGGGAGACCGCCAAGGAAGTCCAGGGTTGCTGCGCAGAGGGAGGCAATGGAAAGCCACCTCTGCCCTGACCTGGATGGCCCAGGCTAATCTGATCTCAGAAGCTAAGCAGGGCTGGCCAAGGTTAGTACTTGGATGGGAGAAGCACTAAGAAAGTCCAGGGTTGCTACACAGAGGCAGGCAATGGCAAACTGCGTCTCCTCAACGCTTGCTTTGAAAACCCGTGAGGGATTACCATAAGTCAGTTGTGACTTGAAGGCACAATTACTATATAATCGTTACTACATCCTAGTGTAGGATAAGCCAGTGGCAGGAAGATCCGTCTATTACTTCTGTAAACAACTTTGGGCTAGCATTAAGTAATGGGCTAGCATTAAGTAATACATTGTTTTGTTTGTATGTGGGGATTTACTGAGAAATTCCGGGAAACAAACCCATTTTTAAAGAACATATGACAAAACGTAACATCTGTCCGGCTACCACTACAGGAATGATGCAATTCAGTGTCGGATGCAGTTGACTCATTCTGCAATACAGGAAGCAGGTGAGGTATATATATACATACTAAAGCCGTCTGTCGACTGGCAGGACCTTCTTGAAGATACTAGGTGCCAGTCCTCCTCAAAAGAACACGGTAAGAACTTCGTCTTCGTCTTCTTCTGCCACTGAGTGCAGCCTGATATGAAAGAGAGGGTTAGCAGTTCCTAGTTTCAGATGGAAGCCATAGAGCAGCTAGATTCAAGTCAGGTAGCACTTTAAAGACCCACAATATTGGGGGGGGGTCAGGCCTGTATCCACAGGGGGGGGCATTGGGGGCGATGCCCCCTCACAGATGAGCACTGCCCCCTCTGACAATTTTTTGAAGTCTGGAAGAAATTTTTAAAAGTCAAAAAATTTTTTAAACCTGTAAGGTGCATGTGGGTGTTCCAAAATGACCCCAGGTACAGTCAGTGAAGCTTCAATCTTATGTTTTTATTTTTTTTTCCAGGCCGAAAAATAAATAGGTTTTTAAAAATGCACTAAAATAAAATAAAATTGAATTGCAATATGCCAAAGAGAGAGAGTTGGAAATCCCCACCCCCTCGACTTACACAGAAAAGCAGCCCAGAATCAAGTCTCTCCAATTAAAAGGACTAGAGGAGGAGTGGAGGCCACAGTGGAGCCAGAGCTGATTCTTCTGCTATTGTAAGAGGAGCAGCAGCTGCAGCTGTGGTGCCCCCCACCCAATTTCTCCATGTCCCACCAATCAAAAGTTCCTGGCTACACCCCAGGGGCGGTATAAGCTTTCGAGAGTCAAAGCTCCCATTATCAGCTGACTCAAATTCGGCAGTTTGTGGACAAAAATTTCACAGTTCATGGCAGTGATCCAACTCATCTCAGTCGTGTTGCTAATGCTGTGGAAGATTCACAAATGGACCTGCCTTGGTCGCCAGTGCTGACTGCCCCTCCTTGCTCAGATGCTTGGAGCTGGCTCTAAGGTCGAGTGACTTCTGTTTAGATGGAAAATTCAAATGGTTTGGGGGAAGCTGCGCTAGTCCACAGCTGTGGCCAAGTTCTTCTTCAACTGTTCTCCCTTTTTGTCGGATTCCCATATGGCAGTGGACTTCCTGACTGGGGTAGTAGGCTGTATAAGAGCGGATAAGCTGAAAGTCAGTCTGGACAAAACAGAGGTGCCCTTGTTGTTGAGTTTTGGCTGTTTGAGGAGGTTGTATTCAACTAGGACCAGACGGGCTGGCACCCCTCTATGAAAGACCAGGTTTGCAGCTCAGGGAGGGGAGATGCTTTTAGATCTGGCCTTGACTGTGGATGTCTGAATGGTATTTATGGCATGGCCTGCTTATCACTAACTCAGAGAGGGGGCTGTGGCTCAGCGGCACAGCATCTGCTTGGGACGCAGAAGGTCCCAGGTTCAATCCTTGGCATCTCCAGTTCAATAGACCAGGTAGCAAGTAATGTCAAAGACCTCCGCCTGAGACCCTGGAGAGCTGCTGCCAGTCTGAGTAGACAAGACTGACCTTGATGGACCAAGGGTCTGATTCTGTATAAGGCAGCTTCATGGGGAGGTGGCTGTGGCTCAGTGGTAGAGCTTCTACCTTGGGCAAGCCATAGCTCTGTACCAGCTGTTCTCTCAAGGACAGCTTGGGAAAGAGCTCTCTCAGCCCCACCCACCTCACAGGGTGTCTGTTGTAGGAAGGGGAAGGAAAAGGAGTTTATAAGCCGCTCTGAGACTCCAAGTGAGTGGAGGGCGGGATATAAATCCAATCTCTTCTTCTTCTTCTTCTTCTTCTTCTTCTTCTTCTTCTTCTTCTTCTTCTTCTACTTGGCATACAGAAGGTCCCAGGTTCAGTCCCCAGCATCTCCAGTTAAAGGGATCAAGTGATAGGTGATGCAAAAGACTCCTACCTGAAATCCTGGAGAGCTATGGCCAGCCTGCATAGACAATATCGACCTTGAGTCCTTGATGGACCAAGGGTCTGATTTGCTAGAGGGCAGCTTCATGCATCCCATGTGTCCCAACTTGATTGGTGTGCCAACTTGTTCTCCTTCTTGGAAAGAGGTTGACCTTCCCACGGTGGTCCATGCTCAGGTTAGACCGTCCCTGTAAATGTGTTGTAGATGGAGCTGTTTTTGGAAACCATCTGGAAATTCCTGGCTTCCTTCCACCACCGTAATTTTTTTAATTCAGAAACTCCCAATTAGTGTTTTTGAGTAAAGATAACTAAACGATCCTTCCTCTGCAAGGAGACGTTCCAAGCTCCCAACATCTCCATGACTTTTTTGGTGTGAGCTAATCCAACGAACAAAAGTAGGTAAACATTAAAGCTTGCCTAAGGCTTTCCATCCTAAGTCATGTCGTCGTGAACTCCTTGATTCCAGCTTCCTTCCACCACCTTCACTTTTAATTTAGTAACTCATAACTAGTGTTTGTGAGTAAAGATAACTGAACGAGCCTTGCCCCGCAAGAAGATATTCCCAGCTTCCTACATTTCCATGACCTGTTTGGCGTGAGCTAATCCAACGAACAAAAGTACGTAAACAGTTAAAGCTTGCCTAAGGCTTTCCATCCGAAGTCTTGACGTCACGAACTCGTTCACTCCAGTCAGGGACAAGGGAAAGGGTGCTTGCCAGAGCATGGAAGAGTAGTCACCGTGGCAATAGAGCGTGGCAATATAAATAGAGCCTCGCAGATGACGCGGGCAATTGATGGTGCCATGTCGGTCAGCCACGGAAGCCAAAAAAACCAGAATGTGCTAGACTTCTGTTAGACTTTACAAAGAGAAACACCAAGTCAATGGAGGTGTCTTTTAACACAGTGACAGAGGGTACCACCACCCACTGAGAGATTTTTTAGGATTTTGGAGGCCAAGCTGTAGAGAAGCTGGCACTGGAGTATGTAAGTTGTGTGCGTTTTACCTGCTCACGGAGCTAAGGAACGTGAGGTCCGGTTGAGGAAAGGTCAAGAGAGAGATCCAAGGGACATATGGTTCAGAAGCCGCCTCGAGAACTCAAACCATGACCCCGAATGCCATTGCCAGGTTTCACCTGGCCAGTTCTCTAAACAGCAAGACTCCGAGAAAAATGCTTTGTGCGCTTTTGTTTTCAGAGATGGCTGGGATGGTCATGTTGATGATAAGTCTTGCTGCCTTGCTGGGATTATCCGCTGGTCTGGTAAGTCCCCCGACTTCGTTAGAGTACTACGGCTGGTTTAGGCTTACTGAACCTCTCCCGTTGAAATTGGTAGCATCTTCTAAAGGGCTCTGGCTAGGATTATGCTTTCAGTTTTCAGAGATTACAGTTTGGTCATCCTATACAAGGGCATAGACTTTCTAATTTCCCGGGGGGGGGGGCAGGGCTGGGGCTGGGTCAGAGATATTACAGGCCATTGTCTCCAGGGGAGGCTCAGCACATCCTGGAAAAGTTCAGGGGGGGCTCCAGCTCCCCAGCCCCCCTGAAGTTGACACCTATACTAAATCACCATATGCATTGTATTGCTGTAATCTTGAACCCACTCACAGGAAAGAAAAAACCCATTCTAGCGCTGCAAAATGGCTCCCCTGACCTCCTCATTCTACCATAGTGAGCACAGATCGTACACAGATGACCCAGGTCTGAATCTATCAGTTTCTGATAAGGATCTTCTGTTCCCAGCTTTAGTTTTCCTTCACTGCCTAGGCTTGCAGTTTGCCTGCAGGCAATAGGCAATTCCCTAGCCCTGCTTTCAGACCCTGCCCTTCATAATTTGAGGAGTGGGAGATAAAAGAAGGAGGGGATTGCATCAATAGTGATGCGTTAGGAATTTCCCCTAGTCTCTGTGTTCCTAACCGCAGCGATTAGGGAGAATTCCTAGAGCGTCGTCTGGAAGTGCAACCATATCCCCCTGAAACTCCACCCTCCCCGGCACCAGTGTTCCCTCTAAACTGAGTTAGTGTGAGCTAGCTCACAGTTTTTTAGCCTCGGGCTCACACATTTTTGTCTCAGCTCAGGAAGGAGGGCTCCAGAGCAAACTAATTTATGCAGGAGCCAAATTGCTCACTCACAACTTTAATGCCAGCAGCTCACGAAGTAAAATTTTTGCTCACAGGACTCCACAGCTTAGAGGGGGCATTGCCAGGCACCACCACAAAAATACCTCATGGCATTTGCTGGCACGAGGCTAGGAACTGTACTAACACCCCTTCAACATATGGTGGTGAAACGTGCCATCAAGTCCCAGCTGACTTACGGCGACCATATAGGGTTTTCAAGGCAAGAGTTTGCCATTGCCTGCCTCTGCGTACCAACCCTGCACTTCCTTGGTCGTCTCCCATCCAAGTACTCACCCGGGCCAACTCTGCTTAGCTTCCGAGATCTGATGAGATCAGGCTAGCCTGGACGGTCCGGGGCAAGGTTAACACATGTGTGTTATCTCTTCTCTTACACACACATATTAAAGCATACAGATGTGCTTGTCTAGTAATCTGTAGCTAAACACTCAGTTTTTATCTTTTTAAAGCTTCTTCTTTAAGAACTGTCCTTTCTACTCCAGATGTGCATGGCTATAGAGGATGGCTTGAATTCTCACATTACAGTAATTCAGATCCAGGCAGGGGTCACCCCCACCTTCACATTATACCTCAGTCAACATGAAGCGTTAGGCTTTCGTGTGGGGCATCCCAAAGACCAGTCCAAACAACGGTTAGAAAACCCAAAGAGGCACCTAGCAACACCATCGGTGGTCCCAGCAACATCAGCCAGGCCATCTCAGGTTCATACTCCTGCTCATCCTCTAACGGGATTTGTGCCATCACGTGTCAGCAATGTCCTTCCCCCCTCACCACTGGACAAACAAAGGACAAAAATCCTTTGTCAAAGAAT